>CP054667.1:30936704-31346704 GCA_013348765.1 Carpinus viminea | reverse complement strand
TTCTGTGGTACTTTATTATTAATATGTAGACAATTTATTATTATTTTTATTATTCTTATTTTGCTCGAGCTCCAGCTGTAATGCCCAAGAAATTAGATGAAAATCTGTCAACCCTAAATTTGGCTAAGTCTGGAAAATGACTTTTTCAATTATTGAGATTTTCATGATAATTCTCAACCGCACTTGCTCCTCATATATTAGATAGTCAATTGTGATTTTATGAGATTTTATGATGAGGTTTACATTGGTGAACATCGATGAAACTTTTATCATGAGCTGTCGAAAATCACATTTTGTACTAAAACTGGATTTTTGGATTTTGATCTACTAGGAATTTGATTTTCTAGTATTTTTATTTGGATCCAAATGGGGGGTATTTCCTTATTTACAATGTAAACTTAAAGTAAATGGACATATAAAGAAACGTAAAAGACATTTACTTAAATGTTTACAGTGGAAATAAGTGTTGTGGTCGAGTCTGTCAAACAAACTGAAAGCGGTGTCTGGACAGGGGGACTAGGTGTCCGAACAGCTTAGGCAGGGAGTTTCATTTTTTTTTGGTGTCCGGACATGGAGATTAGATGTCCGGACAGATGAGGCAGGAAGTTTTAGTTTTCTTGGATGTCCGGACATCCCACTAACGTGTCCGGACACGGCTCGGGTTAAAACCATCAGAATACGATTTCACCTCATTTCTTCCGCCCCTTTTCCCTTTCCACGTGATTTTCTCCCTTCTCTCACCTAGGGTTTGCACCCAAACCTTATGTATTGATCATTTGAAGTCTTCTAGCATAAATCCAACCCCGGAAACGTGTTCCTTGAGGATTAATCGTCGTTTTCACCGATTGGTTTAAGGTAAATCTATAAACCCTTGGTTTTCTTGGTTTCACTTGGATTTTTAGGGGTTCTTGCTTAATCTCTCAAATTTCTTTGGGGTTCTTGTGTCTAGAGGACCTCTACTCTTTCATTTAGCGTTGGGTTGGTGTTGGGTGGCTTGGGACTCCAAACTCCACCAAGGGCCAAGGTAAGACCCAAGACCCTAGTTTTGTCTAAGTGTTTATTTAGGTATTTTAAAGGGTCTAACCCTCTAGATTCTTTATGGGTTAGTAATATAAACGATAATTATGTCAATTGGAAACCCTAGAACTCTATGGGTTTCCTTATAGTGAGAAAAGTTGGTAGGATCCATGTATTTAGTAGAAGTTGAGTTGTTAGAGCCTTGAATAGAGTTTGACTATGTATCTATCGTGTAAATACATAGGTATTCGCAAGTGGGTCAAGTTGCTAAGAGGACCCAAGTGGATCAATGTAAGTATTTTACTTACTGGGCAAAAAGATGCTATGTTTTAATGTTTAAAATATGTTTTATGATGCTCTGTTGGTTTAATGATGTTTCTTGTAAGTATTTTACTTACTGGGCACAAAGATGCTATGTTTTAATGTTTAAAATATGTTTTACGATACTAAGTTGGTTTAATGATGTTTCTTGTAAGTATTTTACTTACTGGGCGAAAAGATATTATGTTTTAAGGTTTACAATGTTTCACGATGTTTATTGATTTAATGATGTTTCATGATTTAAGTTTTATGAGGTTTATTTGATTTAATGTTGTTTTATGATTTGAGTTCTATGATGATTAATTGATTTAATGATATTTATTGGTTTAAGTTTTAAGATGCTTTGTTGAGTTAATGACGTTTTATAAGATATTTTAACGATGGGCTTTTATGAGTTTATAAGATAATATGATGATTATGTTATGAGTATGGTTTTATGATATGGGTATTTATGAGATGAGCACTTATGTACATGAGCATGAGCATGAGCATTTAAATAGAAACGGTGATACAACTCCGGTAGTGATGAGTTGACCTCACACTATCGTAGAAGATGGCCCGTACGAAATGAAAACGGTGATACAACTCCGGTAGTGATGAGTTGACCTCACACTATCGTAGAAGATGGCCCGTACTTAATGATAAGGATGTTATATATGTTATATGTTTATGATGATGATATGAAAGGAGATGATGATGTTTATGTAAATGTATAAATGATATGAAGAAGATGATGTTTGGTCGTACCAAAAATAGTACTCGCCAATTGCACGAGTCGATCGTAGTAATGTGGTTGTGCAAGTGCGAGTGTCGAACCCACAGAGAATCGTGTTTGTCGAAAACCAACTTTAAAGCGCTTAAACTAATAAGATCTTAACCTAGTCCCAATGTCGAACAGGTAACGTGCAGAAATTTAAACTAAGCTAAAAAGCATTAAAATAAAGAAATAAAAACGACTACAGTCCCTAATCCACTTCACAATTAATTAATTAATATATAAACATGCTTAGCTCATATTTGTTAACAGTTATGCTACAAGGCATACTTTGAGCGTTAACGCATTGTTCATATTTCCGTCTATCGATAAGCGCATATGTATATCCTATTGTTGCTACACAATCTTGTCGGACTAACCGAGGCAAACACTGTTACAAGAGGTCACAACGGATAATGGTCCGAAGACGAATATCCGATGTATCTCCGGTTGCAACGTTAGTCGACGTTTGGCGATTGGCAAACAACAATCAATACACTTTTGTCACTAAAATGCATTGAAACGAATAGACATAAATTAAATGATGTAATAATCTGAACTAAACATATATATATAAACAAATTAAAGCGAAGGAGAAAGAGACTAATTAAAAGTAAAATTAAACATAAATTAAATAAACGACAATTTAGGAGGGATTTACAGTGAAAAATAGAGGGCTTGGGCCCTAGAGGCACCTCCCAAAACGTGAAGAATAAGAAAATACACAAGGTCCTATAGAGTGACAAACTGCGTTGAACGCAGGTCCTTGCTAACGTTCGACGCGATAGATAACCGCTAGGGCGGCTGGGATGCGTTGACCGCTGCTCGCTCATGCGTGCGTGCGAATACGTTCGAACGCCCAAATGCGTTCGAACGCACTTGGCGGTGAATCGCTTCTTCACTTGGTGCATTTTGCCTTTTGCTAGCCATGTTTTAATGCAATGTCCTGCACAATACAAAATACTAAAAACACTAAAAATGATTAAATATTAACAATGCCAAAGGCCTAACTAATATAAATTAAGGGGTCCAAATAAGCACTTTTAGGCACCGATCAATGTTGCATAAGCATGCATGGCATATGGCTTTACGATGATGAGATTGGTTTATGAGATTGGTTTATGTGAGTTTTTAAGCTAGGCGTATCCATATGCCTATGTGCAGGAGATGTAACTGCACATAACGTATATCGATATGAATGGTTGCATATGATGATTTATGATGTTTTCTAATGGTTTCTATGCTAGACGTTTCAATGTGCATATGAGACGGGAGATGTAACAGTGCATATGTACATCGTTATGGATGGATGATGCATGATGACTTTTAATATGATTTATTGCTAAGCTATATGATTTTAAGTATGTATAAAGTTAGATGGGTTAGTATGCGCATGTCCCGAGGCGGATAAGCGGGCTTACGTATACTCTCACAGCTAATATAATATGTTTTCAAATGATGACTTTTGTAAAGCCTAGTGGGTCCTATACTGCTGAGGTCTCTATTTTATAGAGATAGTGGGCTCATAAATCCACCTGCATCTCGGGTCACCGGGGTGCAGATGATGTTGTTGACTTGGATGGGATCGACGCCATGGATGATGACCAGTGGGCAGGTATCCGGGCTATTATGATCTGTGAGGCATCGGCGCGCCTATGTATATATATTTTGTGGGACTTGTTAATAACACCATTTTGTAGAGCATTCATTCATGTGAATGCATAGACCTAGACATTTTGTACATGGCTTGTGTCGTGTGTGACACTTTTGTATAGCCATTCTTTTGTATGTAAACTTTAATTACTTAGATGTAATATTCAGCTCTGTTATGTTATGCATGTTTAACATAGTTAGTTTCCGCTGTAGAAGATATAAACTCTGATGAAACGATGATCATGTATGTACCTCTGTGAAGCATATTATATTGTCAATCAGGTTAATGCATGGGTTCGTGGCATACTACGGTATTGCCATGCCACTGTGACAATCCGCTTGTTGTGGGTTAATGTTTTTAGATAAAAAAAAAAAAAAAAAATTGCTATGTTTTTAATTAAGCGAGTCGTCACACCAGCCGAGCTTAAGGACAAGCCAAAAAATCGAGCTCGAGCTTGTAATAAGTCGAGACGAAACGATTCAGTTCACGAGCTAATTCTTATATTTAAGTTAATTTATTTTTTTTATGAATTTAATTGTTTATTATAAATTTAAATTTTAAGTATTCTGAACGGCTTAAGAAACCAACTTGTACATGTGCATTTGCCGAGTCTTACAAAATAAATATATCAGCAATGCAGGGATATGCATCCCAACGAGATGAGTTGAACCATCTAAGACCAATGAATACTTTCAGATTTGAGCCATCTATATATATGATGAACAGATACGGACGTAATAATCATCGAGCACCAAAAAAAAAAAAAAATGACATGGTTGGGTTAATAGCCATATATGTAAATATATATTAATAGTAAATTACCATTTATAACCTATTATAAGCCCTAAAACCCTACACCCACCAAAAAGAAAGAAAAAAATATAATTTTATTGACGTGGTAAACAGTACCAAGTCAGATTTTTTTTTTTTTTCTCTCTTCTTAGCAAAAAGAGTGTATAATTAAATTTTATGTTGACAATTTCTTGCAAATTTGATTCTACTTTAATTGCTTTTTGTTCTACCAACTATTTTTTTCTTATCAAACTTCAATTTGACTAATTTTATTCCATTATCAATTTTAACTTTCTTTAACCATTCAAACAATTTGACATTCTAGCTCTTTAATTGCTCTTTTTTTTTTTTTTTTAAATTTTCTGTGGTACTTTATTATTAATATGTAGACAATTTATTATTATTTTTATTATTCTTATTTTGCTCGAGCTCCAGCCGAGCTTAAGGACGAGCCAAAAAATCGAGCTCGAGCTTGTAATAAGTCGAGACGAAACGATTCAGTTCACGAGCTAATTCTTATATTTAAGTTAATTTATTTTTTTATGAATTTAATTGTTTATTATAAATTTAAATTTTAAGTATTCTGAACGGCTTAAAAAACCAACTTGTACATGTGCATCTGCCGAGTCTTACAAAATAAATATATCAGCAATGCAGGGATATGCATCCCAACGAGATGAGTTGAACCATCTAAGACCAATGAATACTTTCGATTTGAGCCATCTATATATATGATGAATGAATCTTAACGTAATAATCATCGAGCACAAAAAAAAAAATGACATGGTTGGGTTAATAGCCATATATGTAAATATATATTAATAGTAAATTACCATTTATAACCTATTATAAGCCCTAAAACCCTAAACCCACCAAAAGAAAGAAAAAATATAATTTTATTGGTATTATTTACCGTCAGAATTTTGACATATAAAAGTTTAAATGTCAAAAATTATGACGTAAAAGCAGTCAATTTTTTTCTCTCTTCTTAGCAAAAGAGTGTATAATTAAATTTTATGTTGACAATTTCTTGCAAATTTGATTCTACTTTAATTGCTTTTTGTTCTACCAATTATTTTTTTCTTATCAAACTTCAATTTGACTAATTTTATTCATTATCAATTTTAACTTTCTTTAACCATTCAAACAATTTGACATTCTAGCTCTTTAATTGCTCTTTTTTTTTTTCTTTTTTTTTATATATATATTTTCTGTGGTACTTTATTATTAATATGTAGATAATTTATTATTTTTATTATTATTATTTTGCTCGAGTTCCAGCTAAGCTTAAGGACGAGCCAAAAAATCGAGCTCGAGCTTATAATAAGTCGAGACGAAACGATTCAGTTCACGAGCTAATTCTTATATTTAAGTTAATTTTATTTTTTTTATGAATTTAATTGTTTATTATAAATTTAAATTTCAAGTATTGTGAACGGCTCAAGAAACTAACTTGTACATGAACATTTGCCTAGTCTTACAGAATGAATATATCGACAATGCAGGGATATGCACTCTAACTGAATGAGTTGAACCACCCAAGACCAATGAATACTTTCAGATCTGAGCCACCTATATATGATGAACAGATACGGACATAATAATTATCGAGCACCCAAAAAAAAAAAATGACATGGTTGGCTTAATTACTATATATGTAAATATATATATAAATAGTAAATTATTATTTATAACTTATTATAAGCCCTAAAACCCTAAATCCACCCAAAATATAAAAAAAAATTAAAAAAAATACCGATGTTGTACTGTTTACCACGTTAGAATCTTTTGACATGCAAAAGTTTAAACGTCAAAAAATTTTGACATGGTAAACAATTTTTTGTTTTTTCTCTTCTTAGCAAAAAGAGTGTATAATTAAATTTTTAGTTGACAATTTCTTGCAAATTTGATTGTACTTTAATTGCTTTTTGTTCTACCAATTATTTTTTTTCTTATCGGACTTCAATTTCTCTAATTTTATTCTATTATCAATTTTCACTTTCTTTAACCATTCAAAAAATTTAACATTCTATCTCTTTAATTGCTCTTTCTTTCTTTTTTTCTTTTTTCTTTTTTTTTTCTTCTCTCTCTCTCTCTATCTCTCTCTCTCTCTGTAGTAAGTTATTATTATTTTTATTTTGCTCGAGCTCTAGCCGAGCTTAAGGACGAACTAAAAAATTGAACTTTAGCTTATAATAAGTTGAGAACCAATTTAGTTCGTGAGCTGGTTTTTATATTTAAGTTAATTTATTTTTTTATGAATTTAATTGTTTATTATAAATTTAAACTTCAAGTATTTTGAACGGCTCAAGAAACCAACCAGTACATGTGCATTTGCCCAGTCTTATAGAATGAATATTTCGGCAATGCAAAGACATGCACCCTAACTGGATGAGTTGAACCACCCAAAACCAATGAATACTTTCGGATCTGAGCCACCTATATATATGATGAATAGATACGGACATAATAATTATCGAGCACCAAAAAAAAAATAATTGACATGGTTGGGTTAAGTACTATATATATTAATACTAAATTACCATTTATAACTTATTATAAGCTCGAAAACCCTAAACCAAAAAAAAGGAAACCACTAGCCCCCTAAAGTTTGGCTATTTTTGCAAATACCCCCCTAACGTTCAAAAATTCTCACTTACCCCACTGAATTTTCAATTGCTCTCAATTTGGACCCATCTGTACAAATAGGGTACAAATTTTTTTAAAAAGACCAAAATACCCTTAATTTTTATTTTTTTTAAAAAAAAATCTGGAAATTGAAATTTTATACAAAAGTCACCGTTTAAAATTCACTATTTAAAATTTAACTTCCAAAATGTTTTTTTTTTTTTTTAAATGAAAATCAAGAGTATTTTGGTCTTTTTAAAAAATTTTCTACCCTAATTTGTACGGATGGGTCCAAATTGAGAGCAATTGAAAGTTCAAGGAGGGTAAGTGAGAATTTTTTAACGTTAATGAGGCATTTGCAAAAATAGCCAAACTTTAGGAGGGGTTAGTGAAGTTTCCCAAAAAAAACACTTTTTTGACATGTTACTATTTACCACGTCATAATTTTTTGACATGCAAAAGTTTAAATGTAAAAAAATTCTGACATGGTAAATAGTACCACATCAATTTTTTTTTATTTTTTTTTCTTTAGTAAGTTATTATTAATATGTAGATAAGTTATTTTTTTAATTTTGCTCAAGCTCCAGCTGAGCTTATACTTCTTCAAATTTTGTAGCTTTCTTGGTCAAAACCTTCAAACAAGTATCTATTTATGAGAAAATTGCTTCACAGTTTTTATTTCGATCTATGGTTTGCTACTATTTTTGTACTTCATCGGTAATGCGCAAGTTAGTGCCCCACATCTTTATTTTTTATTTTTTAAGATTCAAGACCATAATTCAATTAATAATATATGTTGAAATATTCAAATTCTTCCTATATATGGTACTGTATAACTAATAGTTCTACTACTTGGTTATTAGTGTTTATAAAAATTAGAGGAACAATGAAATATAAAAATGTTTTTTTAGTGATTTGATAAACCAAATTTGTGAAATAGACATACTTACAAATTGCAGCTGAGAAAGCAGCTAAAAAAGCTAAAAAGTTGGAGGAGATTGAACGTGAAATAATTAAGTACTAATTAATAAAATGTAATGTGAAACAAAAAAATGTTTTAAAGAAAGTATATATATTTATTTTAATAAAATAAAAGCCTTTAAGAAGAAAACACGATCGAGAGAGTAGTAGGAACAAAATAACAAAATATTTGCAATAGAAGAGAAGAAAAGAAAAAGAAAAAGAAAAAAAAAATTCTGACATGTGAATAATGTCATGTCAGAATTTTTTTGACGTAATACTATTCACACGTCAAAAAAAAAAAAAAAGAAAAGTTTTTTTGTTTTTTTCCCGCTTTCCTTCTCTCCTCCCGCTCTTTTTGCTTAATTCAACTTTTTCCAAATTCTTATTTATTCTTTCCCCTGCGTCCAGTCCCACTCCCATACCTCTTATTTACCATCACCACTTTCCTCATCCGGCCTCTTTCACACGTAAGTGTCCAGCTCCCTCTTCTTTTTTTTTTTTTTTCCTCCTTTTTCTTCTTCTTCTTTTCTTCTTCTCTCTCCCTCTCCTATCTGCACGCCCAGCTCCCTCTTTTTTTTTTTTTTTCTTCTTCCTCCTTTTTCTTCTTCTTCTCTTCTTCTCTTCTTCTCTCACTCCCCTCTCCTCTCTCAGCTCTGCACGCCCAGGCCGGCCAGCTCCCTTTTTTTTTTTTTTCCTTCTTCTCTTCCTTTCCTCTCCGATCCCCTCTCCTCTCCCCTCTAATTCTTTTATTTCTTCTTCATCCAGGAAATTAAAGGAGAAAAGAACCTGCTAGAACAAAAAAAAAAAAAGAAGAAGAAAAAAAAGGACCTACCTGCTAGCCAGAACCTGCTAGAACAAAAAAGAAAAACAAAAAGAACCTCAAAAAAAAAAAAACACTTTTCCAACGTGGCAATGTTCACCACGTCAGAAATGTTTTTGACATGTGAACTTTCCACTTGTTAGAAAAGTTTCTGACGTGTAAAAATTCACGCGTCAAAAACATTTCTGAAAAAAACAAAAAAAACAAAAAAAACTTTTCTGATGTAACACTGTTCACCACGTCAGAAATGTTTTTGACGTGTGAACTTTTCACATGTCAGAAAAGTTTATGACATGTAAAAATTCATACGTCAAAACATTTCTAAAAGAAGAAAAAAAAAACATTTATGACGTAGCACTGTTTACCACGTACGTCAGAAATGTTTTTGACGTGTGAATTTTCACATGTCAAAAAAATTTCTGAAAAAAAAAAAAAACTTTTTTGACGTGGCACTGTTCACCACGTCATAAATGTTTTTGACGCTCCAAACAATGACACGTCAAAAAATTATGACGTGTCACTGTTCACCACATTAGAATTTCGACGTTTTTGATAGGCGATTTTTTGAGGTGTGAAAAAGTCAAAAAAGGCACGTCATAAACGTTTTTGACGTGCCAATAAGCCTGAAACGTCAGAAAAGTTGTCTCAAAAAAGTATGTGATTTTTGTAGTAGAGGGGAAAAAAAAATAGAGTAGAGAAAAGATTTTATTCTCCAAATGTGGGTGAGAGATTTGATGAACCCTAAAATAGAGAGGAGAATAGAGAGCTTGATGAAGCATGCTTTTTGTAGAATTCAATTTAACCAAATTTTGGCTAAAAGTGAATTTTAGAGAGCTCATTGATGCTTTAACTAGCAACGATTATAATTTATAAATCCTTCACTTTTTAACTTTCTAGATGGTTCTTTACTAGTTGACTAGTTGATTTGTAAATGATCTCATTTTTGTTTGGTAGCTAGGGTTATTAACGAGTCAAGCTTAAGTGAGTACCCCTTGTTCGAGCTCGCCTTATTTACATTTTTCATGAGCTCAAGCTCGTGACGAGCCAAGAAACAGCTAGCGTTCATGCTCGACTAGCACAAGAGTAAACCATGTGCGAGCTGGACCTTGAGCTCGCCGATTAGTTGAGCTCAAGCTTGGCAATGGAAGTGGCTAGCACAAACGCCATGAAGATTGCTAGCAGAGCGGAGCCGGAGTTGGATGGCAAATATGAGGATTTAGGGTTAAGAGAGTTGGACGGTAATGATAAAGCATTGCAAAAGCATCGAGTACTCTCAACGTTCAGAAATTTTAAAGCTATGTTTTACGTTGGTTTTTTTTTTTTTTTTGAAAGAAATGTTTTACGTCATTGGTTAGCATGTGTACGTAGTGCATCCCCGTGTGATTTTTGTCCAAAAATAATTAATAAAATAAATAATATTTAATGAATAAATACATATATCTTTAGGAATACTTAGATCATTTAACACGGTTTTCTAGTCACTGTTCATGTTTTAGAATCTTGAATGCTTAAGTTTTTGAATTTGTATCCTAACGTGACATTAACATTTTAGCTACAATTTATTATAACTTAATATATAATTATATGCTTATAATTTATGAAATATGATCATATGATCACATGATTATGTCATGATCATATAGCACAATGTCAATCATATGATCATGTGATATATATTCTAATGACAATAAGTATGACGATTTAATTATATGATTTAAGTTATAATGATAACAATTTTGATTTATTTGTGATTATAAGAAATACATTGTTAGCTCCAATGCTAATCACTTAATTTGGGATTATATGAATCACATTTTCATTGTATATGAATCAAATGATTAATTATTAGAATTCTTTCTTCATGCAAGAGCAAAGGACAGCTCACATCTTTATCATGTCCTTAGTTGAATAGGAAAACTCTAGAAACACAATGTGCAGTAACCCAAATAATTAACTAAGCTTGCGTAACTTAGTTAGAGGGTTAATTTAAGTTTTGGGTCACTAAGGAAAACTGGAATGGCATTTTAGGAATTTCAAACATTTTGATCGGACATACTTTGCAAATAGTACGTAGACGTACATGCCAGGGGACCACTATATGTACTCTGCCAATAGTATGCCATACTCTACAAATAATACACGAATGTACGCCCTAATAGTACCAGATGTACTCTACTTTTTGGTTGACCGCTAGTCAATGCCCATATGTACAATGCAGCCTTTGGTCCACTGGGTGAATAGTACATAGATGTACTCTCGACAGTACCGGAAGTACTCTACTTTTCGTGACTTTTCTAGTAGAGCCCACAAGCTTTCTAGCCCTATAAATACCCCTCCCCACTCGACCCTTAAGCCTCATTTTGCCCCTGTTGTCCTCTAAAAGCCTTACTTGAGTGATTTTATGAGTTGTGAGAGTTCTTGGAGGAAAAAGATAGATTTCTTAGAGGTTTTGCTTCAGTGAGATAATCTTCTAAGCTTAGTTTGTTCCTTAGGCATTATGTTGTTTAAGTGCCTTTCATAATTAGCTTAGTTAGTAGTTTTGAACTTCCAGTTATGTTGTTGCCCTTAATTTTGGTTTAAGTGTAGGTTAACATTTAATTATTGTTGGACATATTTCATTTTGCATGGAGGAATTGTTTTGAGATAGAAGGTCCTAGGAATCTTTTGGTAGCTTAAAGACCAATTTGGAAAGATAGGAGGACAATTGAACCAAATGAGGTTTCTACCTAAACCTTTTGGGCATATGGCCAAAAGTGTTCTAGGGAACACTACTTTGGCCAATTGTTCGATAGCCTCTGTTTCATGTTCTAAGTTCATTTTAGTTAGATTTACAACTAATGATAAGTCTTTTCTCATTATTCAAGGTTACAGAGTCTCAAGTAAATTTTATAGAGAAGCCTTACGACCCAAGTGAGTACAATCTCACATGGATGCTTATTGTTACTTTTCCTACATTGCACTTCTATTTTATATATATCAAACATGCATATTTTGCAACTCTCATGAAATACATTTTGAAACTACTATGAACTTTCTTTTGTGAAAACATATGTTGATTAACAAGATAATAATGAGACATGTAAAACCATACATGTAAAAGACTAATAAGATTAATTGTATCATATGACATGGTACATCAGTACGTGCAGGATAATAGTCATGGGCTTACTATATAGGTTAACTTTATGTTTAAATGTGTGTGAGGGTTTTTGATTCAATGGTTTCGTGACTGGCGCAGCCATTCCCAAATGGTTGGTCATTATAGGACGTACATCATTAATGGTGTGGGCCACTTGAGATCGGACTCGGTCGTGCCACTAATGTTATGGACAGTAGCGTACAATACCTGGGGCACCGATGTTGTATTATAGGTCCCTCAGGACAGTGCCAACCCTATTAAGAAGGAGTAATATCTCAGGTAAACTTTCACAAAAAATTGTAGAATTTTGAGTTAGCTTTCCATTGCCGTTTGAATCGCCTCAATACAATATTTGACCAGAAAGTTATGGTCAAAACACTGAAACGTGTACAGAATCTGAATTTGAATCCAATCCGAAATTATCTCCATTTAGGGAAATTCTGATTTTATCCTCTCTTTGATTTGGTTAAACTCAACCACATCTTCTAGGTCTTCTCAAATTATGCTTTATTCCAAGACTTTGCAATTTTCTCCTTTTAAGATGCAGTTTCTCTTCAGCAACCTATAAAATACTAAAACACAAATCTAACACGAAGTGTTAGATAATGACACAGTTAAAGGATTAACTAATGTAAATTAAGGGGTCCAAATATGCAATATTTGGCTCTTATCAAGGGGTTCTAAGTAAGAGCAAATCAAAGTTCAGGGGGCCTAAGTGAAAGTTTTGAAAGTTCAAAGAGGGTTTGTACAATCGGCTGGAAGTTCGGGGCGGGGGGGGGGGGGGCAAAGTGAAGTTTCCCTAAAATATAATTTAGAAGTAAAAGGGTTATTTTTATCAATGTATTACAAGAGCACTGGTGGGTGCACCGGTGACTATGTCGGGGGACGTTGGGATTTTCTTGGGGAACATTGGGTTTTCATCAAGGAAGGGTTGTCACACGAGTTTGGGGATTCAACAAATAAAACCCCAAGTTTATCCAAAACAGACCGTTTTGAATAGGGCCAACACGGTGTGTTTTTGATCCTACCTATAAAAAACAGTTTGACGTGGCCCTCTCCAAAACAATGCGTTTCACCCTAGTTAATGACAGTTAAAAAAAATTTGATGGCAGGAATTTTATTTTCATTTCCATTGATCCAAGGAGTAAATTTTTGAAAAAAAAAAAAAACTTAGGAAGTTTTTAATTTTGGAGGGCTGACTCAGGGACTTATTATACATTTTCCCTATCTATATTACACCTATGACAAACTATCATCTCATAATGTTGCATGTGCTTCACAAACAACCGAATTCACCATTTAATGACAGGTACCTCATGTGCATTTATACTCACTAAGTCGTTGGCCTTACCCTTGTATTATTTTCCTTTTTTTCTTTATATGTACAACTATGTTGTTATAGATAATTTAGCAGAAGATGGACACCACGAAGCATCCGAGACTTACTACAAGCTTAGGTAGGTGCTCATGGTAATTTGTACGTTGCATTATGTTGTAGGCTTAAGAACTTTGATGCATGCTTGTATAACATGAATCCTTTATAAAGATGACTTGTGTAGTGTGATTTTAGCTACTTTGATGTTCCTTGGTAAATGCTCTGATTGTAATAATTAATGTTTGTAGAACTTAAATATTTTTCACTGCTTAGTATCCTTTGTTTTCGAGGAGTAGAGGTCCCTAAGTCTTATCCTGTGAGGGATAAGGCTGCGAGACGAACTGTGGAGTTAACTACTAGTTAATTAATTTTCGGGACGTTACAATTGATATCAAAGCAGTTGCTTTTTGGATCATAGGAATGTGTCTATTAAGTATTAGGTATTGATTTATCTGAGCATTTTGGCTCCGTAAACTATAGGACATGATCTATTAGGTACTAAGAGATGATCTACCAGAGCATAGGATTGATTTAGCAAATACAATGATATAGAGTTTTGATACCTATGATCTTGAGGATGTTGGACTTAAGGATCTTAGGAATTCAATATGGTATTAAAGTCAGGATTATGACCGCTTTGATGATGCAACTTTGGAGATTATGAATGATTTGCACTAAGATAGGTACATACGGTCCTAAGCTTAGATCTACATTAGGACATTGGATAAGGTGGTAGTAGTTTGGGCCCTTAGTAAGGATAGGTTTGCGACTAGGTTTGATGTTTTAAGTGAGGCGTGACATGATGCTTTGAAGTAGGGGCTGATAATCGTTGTGACTACAAAGATGTCATTGCAACCAAGACACGATGACATTAGGAGCAACGATGCTAAGGGACCATCCTTGCCCGATGAAAAGAAGAGGAACTTTTTGGATGCCACTCAAGCATTAGAAATGGTGGCAAGTCTTCTGGCGAAGGCTTTGGTCAACATTCGAGGAGAAGGGACTCCAAGTGGAATGAAAGGTTACTCTTTTAAGGAGTTTGACGAGCATCCTGTCACTGTGTTTAGTGGGGACCTTAACTTCAAAGAAGTAAAAGATTAGCTTATGAACTTGGAGGAGCTGCTACGTGTTGTGACAAATACTACCTAAATTAATAGATAATATTTGCTATGTTTTAACTTGCAAGTGCACAAAATCAAACGATAGTATAGTGCAGCAAATACGAGATCATTCCCACGAGGATTGTAATTTTCTTAAAATTTATTTGCTAAATTAAAATTGTCACGAAATTGATATATTAAAAAAAATAAAGATAAATTAAAAGGTAAGGCTTTGACATCAACCACTGATTGTGCTTAATTAAAATACCAATATGCCAATGCTCCAATCATATTATGAATATTTAATGTTGACCAACTTAAGGATATGGGTGTCTACTCTAATTTTTTTCTTTCTTAAAGGATTTAGCGTAGGTGTCCAATAAGTTGTTCTTTAAAAAAGCATAAATTTATGAAAATCGATAAACTCATGAGGCTTAGGGCATGGGTGTCTATTCCCAGTTCCCTATGCTGATTAACCCAAGAACCCATGGCGAGGTTTTTTTGTTACTCTATTAATCCTAAGACTCGATCATTCAAATTGACCTAAATAACTAATCCATACTATATGCATATGTTGATTAGGCACATTCACATGAGGAATTCAGTAAAGTTGGAATTAATCAAGTTAAGTATCACAATATGATTATCACAAAGACGCCAATATTGGAATATTAAATAAACAATTAGTGATAGTTGTAATGCTGGCGTGAGTGAACAGTCACTCATGCCAGCTTATTTTATAAGTTAATATTATTAAAAATATATCATGAACAGTAATAATAATAAAACTAAACAAAATTATTTAGTTACACATAATTAAAACAAAACTAAAAAGAAAGGGAAAAGAAATAACCGAAAACTGCTCCTATAAGTAGCCTCGAATTCCACTCCAAAATCAAGTATGTGTAATTTTGTGTTACAAGCCATTTTATAAAGTTTAAGAGAACCTTAGAAGCACCTAGAAACCCTAGAAATCATAAAACAAACCCTAAGCCTATTTCCAAATTAAGACCAACCGCCACACTGTTCACTGGCGGACGAATGCGCTAGATCACACTTCTGCGGTCGATCCTTCCACTTGTGTGCACGAGCGCAAACTATGCTCATGGCTTGGGTGCTCAATCACTAGTGCACTCAAGCAAAGGCTCAGTGTGACTGATCTCACTGTCAGAATGATTGCTCTTGATCCAAAACTTCTAACTTTTTCCAATTTTGTCCTTTAAGCTCAGTACTTCCAGAATTGCTTCATTTTCTCCAAAAACCTAGAAAAACACAGAAAATACAAAAAGGAAATAAAATATAACAAAGTAACAAAAACTAAGAAATTAACAAATGTAAATTAAGGGGCTAAAATATGAATATTTTGGCACTTATCAAACCCTCCAAACTTACATATTGCTAGTCCCTTAGCAATACTAAACTAAAAAGAAAATGAAAAACAAAGAACAAAAAGATAAATCCATCTTTTTTGAGATGTACGATTGCATTTAGTATATGCAACAAGCCTTTTAAACCCCTTGATATTCCCTAAAGGACGAGTGAAGTCGCGTGAGGGTTTTTCAGAAATGATACCCACAAACATTATGCACAGTTCATATTATCCAAAAATTGAAGTATCACTCAAAACCATGATTTTCATTCATTAGCAAGCTTAAAAAGATAAACTCCATCTTCATAAGGAATTGGAATTTTAAAGTCTAATCAATTACAAAAAACAGGTTAAAACATCACAAGTTTGAAACAGTGTAAAGTAAAATAGCACAAAAATATGAAGCTTCCAAATAATTCCAATGTGCAATGTCTCAATATCTCAAGGTTCACTGAAATTCCCAACAAAATGAACAACAATGGCATAATTTTCTTTTCTTCTTTCTTTTATTATTAGGCTCTGCAATATTTAGTTCCCTTAAGCTTTCTAATTGACCCATGTAGTGAGTGTTGAGCCAATGACTCCCAAACCAAATGATTTTAGGGCATTATGTGTAAAGACACCCCTAAGGACTTACTAACTCAAGTAAAAAAGGATACAAAACTAAACTAGCCATAATTTAATCAAATCAAAATTTTCACCTTTTGATGTGAACACTCAATGCTTACTGAGATAAGGGGTTCAGTTATTTAGTGAAAAGCTTATCAATGATCATTTTATTTTTTTTATTTCTTTTTTTTCACATCATATTATGCCAAAGTATCCAACCAATAAGTCATCTAGTTTTACTCAAGATATAGAAACATACACATCAAACTCACAAGTCACACCTCACAAATTATCTTGTGCCAGATTATATCAAACATGTGAATTCTCAAATGTCCAAAGTAGTAACTAAAATTCTATCATCAGATCATGTGTTCAAAATTTTAAGCTCATTAATGAAATCAAATCACAATTCTTTCATATCAAGCAAAATTTTAAGACAAAAACATGAACATGCATTTTTTTTTTTTTTTTTTTTTAAAAAGGATAAAATGTGTAAATGTGTCTCCCATAACCCCAAACTTAAAATTACACATTGTCCCTAATGTGTGTATAACATGAAAAGATCTTAACCGGGAGATGGACAAAATTGTTTGGAATAGCATGGCTCATAGCACACCCCCAAACTTGAATGTAAGCACATTTGTCCTTGAAAAACAAAACACTAAAATAACAATGGAAAGCAAAAATAAAAACAAAACAAAATAAAAATAAAATAAGCAAACAAAGAAATAAAAAGGATATGTTGTGAGGTGCTTCCCATGAATGCTAAGTTTTAATGTCTTTAGCCAGATTGTGGCACTTTAAACATAAAGCACAAGTCTTTTCTTTTCTTGCACCAAAGAGAATTAATTCTTCATATTGCAGAGGGATTCCAAGTGTTTGTAGATTGAGGTGGACCTTTCTGAGTCTTCTCAAACAATTTCTCATTTGGAAGGGAATTATGAACTGTAATAATATAAGGAGAATTCTCAAGCAGTTTTTCCTTCTTGATGTCCTTAAATTGCTCATCACATAACCCCAGCCGACTTCTCTCTTGGGCTCTTGGTAATTCGGGAATGGGACCTACTGTTAAAGAAGTCTCAGTTCTCTTTTCCTTCTATTGATGTGGTTCTTGTGGGTCCTCCATCTACTCCTCCTTTCTCTCATCCACTTGATTTTCAACCACTTCTTCACTCCTCAATGTGGTGATAGCTTGCTCTTGATAATAAGTGCATTCATCCTCCATGTAGTACTCATTAGGATTGGCCACCAACTAACTTTGGCACTCTTCTTCTTTGAGGATTTCTAATATTTGCTTAAGGTGAGCCTCCATCCTTTCAAATGATGGCTTACTTTCTTCTGCTTGGCTATGAAAAGCTGACATCACTTCTTCTAAGGCAAAACTCTTTGGAGGAGGTGATTCTTCTTAGTAGTGTTGATGTAGAGAGGAATAATTCGATCATGGATTGCCTCAGACTAAGGCTAAGACAAGAATATGAATGATCATATATGGGAGATGGCTCTTCTTCTTGGTATTGTGAAGGCCAATAGATGGGAGATGGCTCCTCTTCATGATAACGTTGGGATAAATTGATGAGAAATGACTCCTGATCTACAATTGAAAACATGAGACAAGTCTTAGTGGTGTGGTCAATATGGGAACATGGTCGTACCAAATTTGGTACTCGCAATTGCACGAACCGTAGTTCGTATAGTGTTTGTGCAAGTACCGAGATTGAATCCACAGGGAACCGTGTATTGTCTAAAAGAATTAACTTTGCATCTAGGTTAGTGTTACTTTAACCTACCTGTGAGTGGGTGATTTTGTGACACCGAAATTGTAAACTAAGGATTTCACCTCACTACTTTAAGAATGCTAATTAAAAATGCTAAGCTAAAATACTCCGTGTGACGACCCGCTTAATTAAAAACATAGCAATTTTTTTTTTTAATTATTATCTAAAAACATTAACCCACAACAAGCGGATTGTCACAGTGGCATGGCAATACCGTCGTGGTATGCCGAACCCATGCATTAACACGATTGACAATATAATATGCCTCACAGGTACATGCATGATCATCGTTTCATCGAGTTTATATCTTCTACAGTGAAACTAACTATGTTAAACATACATAACATCCACAGCTGAATATTACATCTAAGTAATTAAAGTTTACATACAAAGAATGGCTATACAAAAGTGTCACACACGACACAAGCCATGTACAAAATGTCTAGGTCTATGCATTCACATGAATGAATGCTCTACAAAATGGTGTTATCAACAAGTCCCACAAAATATATATACATAGGCATCAATGCCTCACAGATCGTAATAGCCCAGATACCTCACCACTGGGTCATCATCCACGGCGTCACATTCACTGATCCAAGTCAACAACATCATCTGCACCCGGTGACCCGAGATGTGTAGATTTATGAGCCCACCGTCTCTATAATAGAGACCTCAGCGATATCCACTAGGCATTACAAAAGTCATCATTTGAAAACATACTATATTAGGTGAAAGTATCGTAAGCCCGCTTATCCGCCTCGGGACATGCGCATACTAACCCATCTAACTTTACACATACTTAAAATCATATAGCTTAGCAATAAATCATATTAAAAGTCATCATGCATCATCCATCCGTAACGATGTACATATGCACGGTTACATCTCCCGTCTCATATGCACATTGAAACATCTAGCATAGAAACCATCAGAAAACATCATAAATCATCATATGCAACCATTCATATCGATATACGTTATGTGCAGTTACATCTCCTGCACATAGGCATATGGATACGCCTACCTTAAAAACTCACATAAACCAATCTCATAAACTAATCTCATCATTGTAAAGCCATATGCCATGCATGCTTATGCAACATCATTTTCTTCATATCATTTATACATTTACATAAACATCATCATCTCCTTCATATCATCATCATAAACATATAACATATATAACATCCTTATCATTAAGTATGGGCCATCTTCTACGATAGTGTGAGGTCAACTCATCACTACCGGAGTTGTATCACCGTTTCCATTTAAATGCTCATGCTCATGCTCATGTTCATGTACATAAGTGCTCATCTCATAAATACCTATATCATAAAACCATACTCATAACATAATCATCATATTATCTTATAAACTCATAAAAGCTCATCGTTAAAATATCTTATAAAACGTCATTAACTCCACAAAGCATCTTAAAACTTAAACCAATAAATATCATTAAATCAATTAATCATCATAGAACTCAAATCATAAAACAACATTAAATCAAATAAACCTCATAAAACTTAAATCATGAAATATCATTAAATCCATAAACATCGTGAAACATCGTAAACCTTGAAACATAGTATCATTTTCGCCCAGTAAGTAAAATACTTACATTGATCCGCTTGGGTCCTCTTAGCAACTTGACCCACTTGCGTATTTACATGATAGATACATAGTCAAACTCTATTCAAGGCTCTAACAACTCAACTTCTACTAAATACATGGATCCTACCAACTTTTCTCACTATAAGGAAACCCATAGAGTTCTAGGGTTTCCAATTGACATAATTATCGTTTATATTACTAACCCATAAAGAATCTAGGGGGTTAGACCCTTTAAAATACCTAAATAAATACTTAGACAAAACTAGGGTTTTGGGTCTTACCTTGGTCCTTGGTGAAGTTTGGAGTTCCAAGCCACCCAACACCAACCCAACACTTAATGAAAGAGTAGAGGTCCTCTAGACACAAGAACCCAAAAGAAATTTGAGAGATTAAGCAAGAGCCCCCAAAAATCCAAGTGAAACCAAGAAAACCAAGGGTTTATAGATTTACCTTAAACCAATTGGTGGAAACGACGATTAATCCTCAAGGAACACGTTTCCGGGGTTGGATTTATGCTAGAAGACTTCAAATGATCAATACCTAAGGTTTGGGTGCAAACCCTAGGTGAGAGAAGGGAGAAAATCACGTGGAAGGGGAAAAGGGGCGGAAGAAATGAGGTGAAATCGCATTCTGATGGTTTTAACCCGAGCCGTGTCCGGACACGTTAGTGGGAGGTCCGGACACCCAAGAAAACTAAAACTTCCTGTCTCATCTGTCCGGACATCTAATCTCCATGTCCGGACACCCAAAAAAATGACATCTAATCTCCATGCCTAAGCTGTCCGGACACCACTTTCAGTTTGTTTGACAGACTCGACCACAACACTTATTTCCACTGTAAACATTTAAGTAAATGTCTTTTACGTTTCTTTATATGTCCATTTACTTTAAGTTTACATTGTAAATAAGGAAATACCCCCCATTTGGATCCAAATAAAAATACTAGAAAATCAAATTCCTAGTAGATCAAAATCCAAAAATCCAGTTTTAGTACAAAATGTGATTTTCGACAGCTCATGATAAAAGTTTCATCGATGTTCACCAATGTAAACCCCATCATAAAATCTCATAAAATCACAATTGACTATCTAATATATGAGGAGCAAGTGCGGTTGAGAATTATCATGAAAATCTCAATAATTGAAAAAGTCATTTTCCAGACTTAGCCAAATTTAGGATTGATAGATTTTCATCTAATTTCTTGGGCGTTACACTCCGTCTATCGATTAAAAATAACACTTAATCTATTGCGCATATCGAAGGATTCAAAGAATCCGTCCCTTTGACGAAAGACAAACCATAAACGATTTAAGGCCCAAAGGATCCAAAGCGAATGTGTTAAGACACAAACTACTATGGATAAATGGGCGTAAACCGAAGGATGGAATGTATCCATCGGACAAAAAACTAAGAATAAACGACTACGGCACAATCTCACTTGGTTTTGTCACTAAACCAAGTGAGAAACGAAAAGGCTATAATGAAATAACGGAAATAAATAACTTAAGCGTAAATAATAAGCATAAAATCCATAGTGAAGTTGAGGATGTAGCCTCCCATGTGAAAAGGAAGCATAAATAAATTAAAAGAAAGCATTAATATTAAAATAAAATAAAGTGCTACAAAGGAATGGGCAGAGTAGGGCCTAAACAGAGGCAAAAGCTCTTAAAAACACGCCGAAAAAGAGAACTCTAGTAAAAATGGACTAAGGGTCCTATTTATACAAAACAGATGTGCTGCCAGGTCACAGGATTGCGTTCGAACGTAGGCCATGCCTTCGATCGTACTGATGCATGCGACCGTGATAGCTGCGTTCGAATGCACATAACCGCCCACGGCGCAAGGCTGGAAGTGATGGAAGCTAGGGCCGACTAGGGCAACTGCGTGAGATGCGGGTCTACGTGGAGTGCACTCGAACGTGCTCCTTGCGTTCGACCGTAATTGCGCTCGATCGCACCAAGTGTGATCGAATGCACTGGCAGGGACTTCCATTACTTCACTTCAAGTTCAACTTGCCCTTTGTTAGCCATGTGTTGATGCAATGACATGCACACCAAAAAACACTAAAAACAACTAAAAACGTTAGATATTAACAGTGCTAAAAGCTTAATAAATATAAGTTAAGGGGGGTCAAATCTCAATATTTGGCACCGATCAGAACATATGGCACATAACTCAACTTGTGTAACTTGTTGAACAGGAGCACTGCTATGATTGGTCATAGCTTTCATGAGCATGTCCAGCTTTTTCTCCATGGCAGCCATTTGAGCCTGAATTCCACCATTGGTGCTCTCTTCATGTATGCCTTTTCCTTTGAGTCCTTGTCTCCCTTTAGATGGGAATTGTTGGGAGTTCTCACTTACGGTCTCAAAGAGTTCTATGTAACCATAAGCTAAATCTATAAGACTCTTGTTAGGATCATTTAAACCCTCATAGAATGCCAGTACTTAATCGTCTTGAGATAAATTCTGATGAGGGCATTTGAGAAATAATTCATTAAAGTGCTCTCATGCCTCTAAGAAAAGGACTTCGTCTTTTTGTTGGAAAGTCAGAATTTCCCTTCTCAATTGCCTTGTCTTTTGGGTTGGGAAAAATTTCTTTAATAACTTTGTGGTCATCTCCTCCCAAGTATAAATAGAACCTGCGGACAACGAATTATACCACATCTTAGCATTATCTTTTAAAGAAAAAGGTAAGAGGATTAACCTGATTTCATATAGAGTTAAACCCTGGACATTCTAAGTCCTGCAGAGATCAAAAAATTCTCGAATATGCCAATATGGTTCTCCGTAGGTGTGCCTTTATAGTGTGGACCCATATTGAGTAGTCGCGGAGATAGATTGTAACTGCTCTATACAATGGGCTAGAAATTAATGCATGATGGCTGGTTAAGGATTTGGGACTGAATGAACTTTTCATAGGTCTTTTGCACCGAAAGTGCATTTTCTCTCAACATGATTAAAACAAAAATAAATGTAAATAACAAAAAGAAAAATAGAAGAAATAAATCAGATCTGTAAATAACACAGTTTCAGCGCTGTTATTCGGATGTGCGATCAATCGCACCTTGACGTATGCTCAATCACACTGGTGCGCTCGATCACCTTGGAAAGGGCGCTCAAGCGCACCTCCAGAGAATAGAACATAAACTAAAGATAAAAGGAGTTAAAAAAAAAAAAATTAACTAAGGAAAATAATTCTAAACAAAATCAAATAATCTCTGGCAACGACACCAAAAACTTGTTGTGACAAAAATACTACATAAACTAATAGATAATATTTGCTACATTTTAACTCACAATTGCACAAGATCAAACGATAGTGTACTGTAGGAAATATGAGATCATTCCCAAGAGGATCGTAATTTTTCTTAGAATTTATTTTCTTAATTAAAATACCAACTTTGTCACGAAATTGATATATTAAAAAAATAAAGATAAATGAAAAGGTATGGCTTTGATATCCACCACTAATTTGCTCAATTAATATATCAATATGCCAATGCTCCAATCATATTATGAATACTTAATACTTGCCAACTTAAGGGTATGGGTGTTTACCCCTTAAGCTATTAATTTTCCTAACAATGAATTAGGCATAGGTGTCTACTCTAATTCTTTTCTTTCTTAAAGGATTTAGCATGGGTGTATACTAAGTTGTTCTTTAAGAAAGTATAAATCTATGGAAATCGACAAATACATGAGGCTAAGGGCAAGGGTGTCTACTCCCAGTTCCTCATGTTGAACCTGTGGCGAGGTTCTTTTGTTATTCTACTAAGCCTAGGACTCGATTATCCAAATTGACCTAAATAATTAATCCATACCATATGCACATGTTGATCGGGCACATTCATATGAGGAATTCAATAAAGCTGGAATTAACCAAGTTAATGATCACAATATTATTATCACAAAGGTGCCAATATTGAAATATGAAATAAACATAATTAGGCCGTCAATCTAGCCCTACTCAAGTATTTAGTTACAAATAGTTAAAATAAAGCTAAAAAGAAAGGAAAAAGAAAGAACCGAAAACCATTCTTACAAGTAGCCTCCAATTCCTATCCAAAATCAAGTGTGTGTAATTTTTGTGTTTACAAGCCTATTTATAGAGTTTAAGAGAAACTTATAAGCACCTAGAAACCCTAGAAATCATAAAACAAACCCTAAGCCTATTTCCAAATTAAGACCAGCTGCCACACTGTTCACTAGTGCATGAAAGCGCTCAATCGCTCTTTTGTGATCGTTCCCTCCTCTTGCTCGTGCGAGCACAGACTACGCTCGATCCATGGCTTGGGCACTCGATCGCTAGTGCGCTTGAGCATAGGCTCAATGTGATCGATCGCACTATCAAAATGCTTGCTCTTGATCCAAAACTTCTAGCTTTTTCCAATTTTGTCCTTTAAGCTCGATACTTCCAGAATTGCTTCCTTTTCTCCAAAAACCTAGAAAAACACAGAAAACACAAAAAGGAAATAAAATAGAACAAAATAACAAAAACTAAGAAATTAACAAATATAAATTAAGGGCTAAAATATGAATATGTTGTCATTTATCACTACAAGCGATGGATTGCATTAAGGAGCAAAAAGTCAAGTACACAGCCTATAAGTTCTCTAAAGGAGCAAGGTGATGGTGGCAAGCCAAAAGGAACTGGCTAATGATGGAATTAGGAAGTGAGAAGGCAATAACGTGACCCGATTCAAGAAAGAGTTATGTTTGGAGTACTTGCGGAGCTCGAGGAGGATGATACCCCAACAATTGCGGTCCAACAAGAAGCAAAGTCATTTGTGCCATATGTGTGATAGGCTGCATTTTGGGAAATGCAGGATGAGGAAGAATTGGTGCAACGGATTTGGCAAGGTGGGACACTTCATTCGAAATTGCAACCAAGCCAAAAGAAATGGTACTAGTCTACCTAGAAGGAAATAATGGTAGGACATGGAATAAGTGTAACCACTAGAATTGTTAAGGCATGCAAATTTGCTTTGTTTAGGAGTTAGGGGTTGGGTTACTGGATGTTTGATTAGACATCAACTGGTTGTATTTTGTTTTGTACTAACACTTGACTTTGAGCTTTAGGCTTAAAAATGTAACATTAACTATGAGTTTTGTTAATGCACAATGTTTATTACGCAATGTTAATGTGCGATGATAAAATTTTTTATATTGTTAATTGCTCATTAGAAGAATGTTAAGGCATGATATTCTTGAACTTGGATTCTGGTAAAGGGCAATTTAGTGAATCTTGTACCTTTGGATCTTGTATGCATGGATTACATGATTTTGGGTTACATACGAGCTAAGAGATTCTAGAGGATCTTTTTATACCTGAATGGATTAAAGAGTTATTGGGTACAGATGTATATGGAGACAAAGGAGCTAGCTAGAGCTAATCTAAGGATTATGATCACAAGATCAATTATCATCCTGACAAGGCTAATGTAGTAGCTGATGCATTAAGTAGGAAGTCAATGGTAGTGCTTGCTGCTCTTGGAATTTCCCAACTCAGTTTGTTATGGAATTCACTAGGATGGGAATGGAAGGGGTTGATAAGGGTGTGCCTGCACGCTTGTCTAACTTGGTGGTTGAATTGGAATTGCTTGCTAGGATTAAAGCCGCTTAGCTAGAAGACCCTAAGTGTGCAAAAATCAAGCAATTGCTAGAAGAAGGGAAGACACAGGAATTTTGCCTTAAGGATGATGGGTTGCTCACCCATTTCAAACAAGTGTGTGTCAGAGGACGTAGGACTAAGAAAGGAGATCATGAGCAAGGCTCACCATTCTCAGTATACTATATATCCTGAAAGTACCAAGATATACAAGGACAAAAAGAGGATGAAATTGGAGTTTAGTACCGATTTCCACCCACAGATGGACAGTCAATCGAAGTGGACTAACCAAATCCTGAAGGACATGTTCTGGCTTGCGTATGGGACTCCAAAGGTAGTTGGATTTAATACTTACCTTTGATCGAGCTTGACTACAATATTAGCTACAGGTGACTATTAGAATGCCGCCTTACGAATCACTTTATGGACGTAAGTGTCAGTCGCCCTTGTATTGGGACAATGTTGGAATGAGACAAATGTTGGGGCCTAAAATGATTCAAGATACTCATGACAAAGTGCTTACCTTTAGACAAATGATGAGTGCATCCCAGAGTCGGTAGAAAAGCTATGTCGATAAACAGGAGACAACCTTTAGAATTCGAAGTAGGAGATTACGTGTTCCTTAAGATAACATCGATGAGGGAAGTGATGCGATTTGGGAAGGAAGGGGAGATTGGAATATAAGGTTGCTTTGCCCTCAAACTTGGTGGGAGCACATGATGTTTCTCATGTCTTGATGTTAAGGAAGTACATCGCTAATCTAGTTGTTCATAGTGACTCAAAACCCAAATTAACTCTCTAATTAAGTTACCTAAGCTTAGTTAATTATTTGAGTCACTACATAAACAGTTACCTTACACACAATTCAACAATTAAAGCACATGAAACAAGTCAGTCTTTTAAGGGTTTCACAAAGAATGACAGTTAAATGTGGAAGAAAATTAAATGGAAGAAAATTATTTTACCTTCAATATATAATTTTATTGCATTTAATAGCGTAAATAAGATCAAGTTATTTAAATATTTTAAATGACATGAGAATATAGTTACAAAGTGGTATCATATACACCATTAGATATGATACATTTAAATTCTAATTGTAAAATAGCCTATCTCCATTTTAAATGAAATAGAGAGGATCATTGTTCATATATTTCTGGATTTATTTCATTATTCATATTTGGTTTGTAACACTCTCAAAATTAATTAGCTAGTAATAAATTTAAAGTGTCACATTAACCTTCATGAGCTTATTTAATAGGTAAATAACTTAAAGAGATTACTAATTTTCACATATAATCCTATATCATTTTCCTTTAAAACTAATTTTCTTTTAACTCGTCTATTTAAACGCATGTAATCTATAATAAAATATATCAAGCTCATAATCACACCAAAACATTGTACCATTTATGCAATTAAACCTCAAGTGTTGGGTCAATAAGTTTTATACTTATCGTTCACTGATTTTTTTGAAATGATCCCTTGTATATTTACTTCGTACTCTCTTTATCTTAAAAGATTCACAAAGGAAATTTGAAAGATAACCTTTTTTTTTTTTTTTTTTTTTTTGTGTGTCCTAAATATAGAACACCATGAGACTAAACAAATGGTAAAAAATGAAGGAAGAAACATCGATTACTTTTATAGCATAAGACTTACAAACTTCTGAACTATTTCAAAGCTAATAGAGAAGACTCAGGAGAGAATGAAACATTCAAGACAAAAAAGTCTCGCCGTTTATTCAAGAAAACTAAACTAGTGAAATATTCACATCAACTTGTCTTGGGGTGAATCAAAGAGAGCAAAATGTTACATAGAACTTGTCGACCTGGTGTGAAAACTTGTCTTGTCTCGACACTTACTTTATTATTATTATTATTAATTTACTTTAATCGGTCAGACTTTGAAATAATGGATCAACGTGAAAAACTCCTCACATTACTATTTTTTTACACTAGCCTTATTAGCTTCATCTTCTTCGTAGTTTAATAGAGTTGATTCAAAACTTATTTACTAAATGTATGGTAAGAATTTTGATAATTAGTACTAGTTGTCCATTTACTTGTTGGTGAATGGCATGTCACCAAAAGAGGTGACGTGTTGTACTTGACACATCACCTTTTGAAGGTGACGTGTCCCCAAAGTGACATGTCACTAAATTATGTAATTTATAAATTTTTTTTCCTCCTCGTATTTATTTTTTGTATTTCTCAAGGTGTTTTAACCAAATTTTGGAATTGCATCATTTGATATACGAGTTACACATCTACTACAACTATATTAACTATCCATCTATCCATCAATTCATCAAATACAACTATCCATTACAAAATATATATATCATTACAACAAACAATTAAAACTATGCATTATCACAAATTAATCAAACTATACATCAACAACGTCACTATCCATCAACAAAACATAAAAAAGATATACAAGTACTCTAATACAACATCAAAACACTTATATATATATATATATACACCAGCATGACCACCCCACTTCTCCGCAACAACTACAAATAATAAAACCAACAATCAACGAACATGATAATATCTTATCAAATCTAGGTCACTAAGCATTGAACAACGTTAAAGTATATGAAAGTCATTGTAATCAACAACTTCAAGTTTATAAATGGTGCATAAATCACAACTTTAACCTATTTACACTACCAACATGTATAACATATAGTTCAAAAATTGTAACCATACCAAACATGACGTATTAGAAAATGTAGTTTTCAGTTGTAGTCATATGATTACATAAATATAGTGGTGCACATATACTTACAGTTATGCTGAACCACGAGAAAATTTTGTTGATCAACGAGATAGTTTTGAAGTTTGTATCATGGGTTCAGTTACAATGTGATCTTTGTCCTCAATTTCTAATGTTACCTCCTTTACACATATTATGTTGCAAATGTGCTATATATGGAAAGATGCGCACAATGTATGATTATCAAACAATTACTAATTGTTAAAATGATCGACATGGAAGACGATCATGTTATTAAAAAAAAAAAAAACAAAAAACAAAACAAAACAAACAAAAAGTATGTAATGTTACTTGCTCGAATTGAGGATCACACCCTCACACGGCCTGGGGACTCGATGTCTGACACAACCTTAAGTTGGCTCAACGCAGAGCTCACCTGCACCACAAACTCAAGCATACAAAAACGGGCCTCATATTCATCCCGTTGTGCTGCCATCTGCTCTTGTTGTATAGGCATTTGTGCCATCTATTCTTTTTGTGAAGCCAATTGTACCTGTTGTGCAAGCATATGTTCTTTTTTTGTAGCTATCTATGCCTTGTTTTGTTGTAGTACCCCGAAAATTATTTTCCTATTTTAAAGAAAATAATTTAAGGATAATTCGATATTTATCATAATTAATTTTATTTGGTGATTTTATTTTAGGAAATTCAGATTTGCTAATGAGAAAATAATTGTAGGCTTTAATTTTCTATAATAGTATTGGAGGATTTAATTTGTGAATGTATTAGACCACAAAAAGAAAAAAGACAATGGGTTTTATCGTGAAGAATGGCTATTTTGTGGTTTAATAAATATGGAAGGACACTTTTGTAATAGATAGGATTACGTGAGGGGCTTTTAGGAGACTTTAAGAGAAGAGGACTTGACCTCACGTGAAAGCAAGCTTCCACGTGAAGCCAAGGCCTGCTGCTGCCACACCCTTCACGTAGAAGGTGTGGGTGTAGCTTAGGTCCAAACGTGAGAGAGAGAGAGAGAGAGAGAGAGAGAAGGGTCCAAGCGTGGGAGAGAGAGAGGGATAGAGTGAGTGCAGCGTGTGTGAGAGAGTGAGAGAGCTTCATGTGAAGCTATTTTGAGCAGGCCACGTGTGAAGGAAGGGGGGGACTTTTCCCCCCATTTTATAAGAAGCAGGGAGCATTTTGCTCCCTGCCGTGCGTGAAACCGGAGAGAGCAAGAGAGAAGGTGAGAGGGAGAAAGAGAGCTGGAGGAAAGGAGAAGAAAGAGAAGAAGGGAGAAGAAGAGGGGGCTGTTTCCCTTTAGCCCAGGCCAGACCCGGGAGAGATATTCAGAGGTGAGAGAGAGTTGGAGTTAGAGAGAGAGAGCTGGAGTTAGAGAGAGAGAGAGCTGGGCTTAGAGGAGAAAAACCAAAGAAAGAGGGAGAGTGTTCTCCTTGCCCAGACCAGAACGCACGAAAGGGAAAGAGAGGGCTGTGCCGTGGTGACCGGACCACCGGCGTCGTACAGAGGTTTTCCGGCGACTTGGTGGTGGGCCCGCAACCCAACCCCGCTTGACTCTATGCCCATAATCGTCGCCATTAGGTAATTTCCAGCATTTACATTAGGTTGATTTTGGGAATTTGTTGATGATTTATATGGGTTAGGAGTTGTTGTTAGAATGGGCCTTGGTTTTGGTAATTCTTGTGATGAAGGACCAAATGGTGTTTTCATTAGTTTTATTTTGAGTTTGCGATTTTAGAGTGGTCGATCACTTGTTTCGGTTTGGGCATCATAATTTAGGGATTTTATAGTTGATAGAACATGCTTAGTTATGGCTTTTTATTCCTTGCTTAAGAGCATTTGGGTTATTGGAGATAGGCATTTTATTATATGATTTTTGGTTATAACTTTTAATCCCTTATTTAAGGTTAACATTTAAGTTGTTGATTATTTTGAAGCTTGTGATTTTTGGGGGATTAATTATGGTGGTTAGCTATTGAGGATTTAATAGGAGTTTGATTATTTATTTGGTGCTTATTGGTCTTTGATCAATTATAGTGTTCTTTGATATATTATTTGGTAATACTTGGTTGTTAACAAATAGAGCTTTAATGCCTTGATTTAAAGGTAACCGGTTAGGTGTTTATTTTATAGCATCGGTTTTATAAGGTTATGACCAAGTGAATGAGAGAATTGGTATTTCTCTATTAAAGACCAAAATATGGAGAGTACTTGGGCTCCTATTAATTAGTGTTTTAGTGTGTCATATTGTTATCTTAAGAAGGTGGGTTGTTTTATGGGTTAGAGTTATGGTGTTGCACGGTTCATGACCAAACAAAGTATATTTTGAGGATTTTCCATACAGGGGACGGATGATGGTTCTACGAGTTGTTTATGTCTAGGGGTTGTGATTGTATTAGGGTTTAGGATCCTAGAAGGGGTTGTGGATGGTATTATTCTAACTAGGGTATTATGTGACACACTAATGTAGGGTTTTTATATAAAGACTTTAAGAAGGTTTTCAATGGATCAACTGCATTATTTCTGTGTCGAAGGAGAATTTAAGGATCAAGGTAAGTGGGGCTATCTTGTGTTAGTATTTTCATGAATAATGACCAAAAGCATTTTATACATAATACTTTCAAAGACAACCCGGGTTATCTCTTGAATTAAATAAAATATCATTTTATACATGAAAAGTGTGACATGAGCTATTTTTATAACTGTTGTCTCGAAAATATACATTAACTGTTTATTGGGCTACTTGATAATGTTATATGTGATATGATGCTATTTATGACATGATAAATGTGGTGACACCAGTACCGTGTGTGTTATGTATATGATTGGAGGCAGTGCAATACACCATTTGTTGGAAGTGGCCTCAAAAGTTGTTAACCCTAAGTAAAAGGGGTTAGGCTAATAGGGTTCCATAGAAAGGGGATGAGCGAACCAATCCTTGCCGAAAGATGATGTGCAAGACAAGTACAACCTTACTTTGGGTGTTAAACAGAGTGAACTGTGTTATGAAAATCTGGCTTGGTTAATATTAATTCTAATATTGTGAAAGCATTCCAATGAATATTTTGTAAATGATAATATCCTTGTTTAACCCTTTTTTCTCTAGATATAAACCGTTCACTGTCACACACTAGCACGAGATTACGTGCTTACTAAGTCGTCGAACTTGTCCTTTACTTTATTACACCAAGGGAGCATGATGACGTTTTATAGAATAGCTAGTTAGGGTTGAGTAGGCTGGATTTGGAGATAGATGCGGCTGTCCAATGTAAAGGTGTTGATCGGGTTATGACTTGAAAACCTACTATAGAACTATGAAGGTTATTTTTAGTATTTAGCATTCAAGATGTATTTGTATCTTTTAGGAGTGTGTAGTTATTCTTGTAGTATGATGACTCAACTTATACTAAGGTTTTTAATAATACTCTGATTGTAATGATAGATACATATAGATCGAAATAAATTTATAGACTTTCCTTACTTGAATACTCTTACTAGATCCCTGTGAACTTATCAGTTCTGTGGTTAAGTCTGGGAGGAGGTTAATAATTTAATTACTAGTTAATTAAATTATCGAGGCATTACAATTGTTCCCTTTCAACTTAATAAGGAAAGCTATAAATTTATAGCTTAAAAGAACTTAGTGTGATGCCCCGCCCGATGAGAATATCAATTAACTAGTAATTGACCCCATGGCCATCAACCATGTCCCTCGAGACCGACCTCAAAATCACTTTCCCTAAATAATCTGAGAAAAGCAGACTTTACCAAGACTATGGGATCTAAGAGATAGTAAATGAAACATTGCATAACAATACCAGAGATAAAGTATTACATCCATAACATAATAAGTAGTCACCAATGTACCGGTCATCAGACCGTCAACAAGAGAATAAATACATTCCAAATACATTACATCAACATAGTTCACAAAAGATCAACAGATCAAAGCCTAGACTTAAGCTTCAACAAAGCTAATGATATCAAGATCTCAATCATGTCTGCACGGGCAGATCCTCTGTCCTCCCACATCGTCTTAAGCCAAAACGGGTTTATGTCCTCAAACATTACCCGTATCAGGTCCTGAGCAATCACCCAAGTAACCCCCGACGGCATCCTCGTCTAGTGCAACTAAACCGTGCAATTATTCGTAATGATGGGGAAAGACATAAATAAAAGGGTAAGTCTAAGACTTAGTAATTTTTAACGCAGATGCTACCCATGCTAGTTTTCAATAATGAACTCAAGTATTTATTAAGCAAAACAGTTCCATCATGACAGGTTAATTATGCGTGATATATATAAATGATATATGCATATAGTGTCAACAATAGTCATAATTCAACAATATGGTCTACCTGAGATATTATCCCTTCTCAGCAGGGTTGATGCTGTCCCGAAGGACCTATAATACAATGTCAGTGCCCCAGCCATTGCATAACATACCGTATGTAACATTAGTGGCACGATCGGGTCCGACCCTGAGTGACCCACACCAACTAATGACGTCCATCCTGTAGTGACCGAACCATTAGGAATGGTTACATCAAGGTCACGAAACCAATGGATCCACAGCCCTCACATAACGCACACATTTGACCATAAAGCTAACATGTATAGTAAGCCCATGGCCGTTACTACCGCACATACCGATGTACCATGTCATACGATGCAAATTATCTTGTCAGTATTTTACATGCATGTCTTTTTACAAGTCTCACTTTGTTAACAGATTCAGCACAACGTTTTTCCCAAAATGACAAAGTTCATGTGCAAGAAGTACAAACTGTGAAAGTTGTAAAATATTCATGTTTGTTCAGTACACAAAATAGACGTGCAATGCATGAAAAATAACAATGCGCATTATGTGAGTTTAAACTCACTTGGGTCGATACACGTCTCCGAAAACTCCGAAAGATCCAAATTCTCCAAATCTATGAAAATCCTTCTATTAGTCCTAATTCCACTATAACAAACCCTAAATCAAGGAAAATAGGAGCTATGGGACATAGGGTTTCCATGCCACACAGTAACCGTACGTCCCGACTTGGGTGCGTACATCCGCTGTGTAACGACAAGCAGTACGTCCGATCTCGATACCGTACGTCCGCTGTATGGGTTCTCGGGGAGAATCTCATTTTCTCTCCATTGTCCGCCTATCCCCCGACTCCTAAGGCTACTAGGAACTACCTAAAGCCCTTTAGTTCATTTTGCAACCTCCATGCAACGTAACAACGCTAAATCAATCAAAACGTCAACTCAAACGGGTTTTAAGGTGCAACTAAGCTAACCACTATAACTAAACAATAACCAAGCAGCATAACAACATAAATTAAAGCTATGGATTGAACGTTACCTCTTTGAAATAAAACCGCAAGAGTTCCGCCTCACGAATGTTCCTAACTCACAAACGTCTCGCACACACGCTCACCAAACACTCACAAAGCTTGGAAACACTCTGGTAGCCTAGGGGCATTCTGAATTTGTGAGAAATACGAAGGGGGTAGGGCTTTATTTATAGGCCTAGAAAAGCAGCGGACGTCCGGCCAAGGGGCGTACGTCCAGTGGTTCTTGCCCAGTGGTTAAATGGCTACCTCGTATGTCCAGGTATTATCCAGAGGATATTCAAAAAGTAGCATACGTCCACCTGTACGGTTTGTAGAGCGTACATCTGGTGGTCTCCACGCATACGTCCGTACTACAGACAATAGCGTACGTCTGCCTAACCTAGCATACGTCCGCCCAAAAGTCCAAATTATCCCTCCAGCAGCCTTAGTGACCCAAAGCTTAAATTAACTCGCCCAACTAAGCCATTTATGCCTAGTGAATAATTTGGGTCATTACATTCTACCCTCCTTATAAGAATTTCATCCTCGAAATTCCAAGACAAATACCAAAAGAACAGCACTCAAAGAGATGTAGAATGTTACCTTCCGTCCATAAGACATTCCTACCATGCTTGGTAGGTTCCTGGATTATCTCATCCTATCCATTAATCGGTACATCATCCTCTTCAAATAGTTGCGATAAATTGCCTTGTAAGTCGCCGAGTGCATCGTACTCGATGTTGCCCACACTATACCAATCCTCATAAATTTTTACTCCCAAATCTATCCACTCGCAGAAGGGGTAGTTCCATACACAGTCTGGATCGATTGGTATAGGTGCCATAATCCTGAAGAGAAAACAACCCTTTCTTAGTCAACTATTCCCTTACCCAGAAATGGAAATAGGTATACTGTCCAAGTATAATCTTAAAAGAAAGAGTTATATACAATTATTCAAACAAATGCGGGTAGCGACTCCGCATATCGTGTTCTGCTTCCCACGATGCTTCCTCCACTCCATGATTATGCCACAGTACCTTGACGATAGGAATCATCTTAGTACGTAGCACCTGCTCCTTCTTGTCCACGATCTTAACTGGTTCCTTCACGTAGGTTAATCCCTCCTGGATTTCCAACGGCTCATACTCCACAATTACATCGGGGTTAGCGATGTACTTCCTTAGCATCAACACGTGGAAAACGTCATGCGTCCTAATCAAATCTGGGGGTAAGGCAATCCTATACGCCAACTTCCCCACTCTCTGAGTAATTTCAAACGGTCCAATAAATCTGGGGCTAAGCTTCCCCTTCTTCCCAAACCGCATTACTCCCTTCATAGGTGATACCTTTAAGAACACACGATCTCCCATTTCGAATTCCAAAGGCCTCCTTCGATTATTGGCATAGCTCTTCTGCCGACTCTAAGATGCACTCGTGCGCTCCTTGATGACACGCACCTTGTCACGAGTGTCCTGAATCAACTCTGGCCCCAATGTTTGTCTCTTACCAACGTTGTCCCAATACAAAGGTGATTGGCACTTTCGTCTATAAAGTGCTTCATATGGCGGCATTCCAATAGTCGCCTGATAACGTTGTTGTAGGCAAACTCGATCAAAGGTAAGTACTGAACCTAGCTTCCCTTGAATTCCAACACACATGCCCGCAACATATCCTCTAGGATCTGTTTCGTCCGCTCAGACTGACTGTCTATTTGAGGATGAAAAGCAGTACTAAACTTTAGCTCCATCCCCATTTCCTTTTGAAGACTTTGCCAGAACCTCGAGGTAAAATGAGAGTCTCTGTCTAAAATGATTGCCGATGGTACCCCATGTAAACGGACTACATTTTGGACATATAGTCTAGCTAACTTATCCATCGGATCCTTAACCCTTATGGGAATAAAGTGAGCACTCTTCGTTAACCGATTGACAACAACCCAAATGGAATCTTCACCAGTGAGTGTCTTGGGTAACCCCAAAATAAAATCCATCGCGATCTCATCCCACTTCCACTTCGATATAAGCAACGGCTTAAGCGTTCCTGCCGGCCTCTGATGTTCTACCTTCACCTGTTGGCAGGTCGAACACTGCTCTACAAACTTCGCAATGTCCTTCATATTGTTCCACCAATATGACCCCCTTCACGTCACGGTACATCTTGGTGCCTCTAGGATGCACAGTGTATGGAGAATGATGAGCCTCACTCATAATCTCCTTCCTCAGTTCTCTAGTTCCTAGTACGCACACTTGCTTAAAATGGGTGGGCAGCCTGTCCTCCTTAAGACAAAACTCTTTTGCCTTACCTTCCACAAGCAATTGCTTGATCTTGGCCGGGATCTTCAAGTGTACGCCTTGATTCTTACAAGCAATTATTGAACCATCGAGTTAGCAGTGTACAAGCATACCTTCGCCTACTACTTCCAAGCCCATCCCAGTGAGTTCCTTAATCAACTGGGGTTGAGAAATCCCAAGAGCAGCAAGCTCCATTGTTGATTTCCTGCTCAACACGTCTACCACTACGTTAGCCTTACTAGGATGATAATTGATCTCACAATCATAATCCTTTATCAGCTCTAACCACCTTCTCTGTCTTATGTTCAGCTCCTTTTGAGTGAAGAGATACTTCAAACTCTTATGGTCTGTGTAGATCTCGCACCACTTGCCATACAAGTAGTGTCTCCAAATCTTAATAGCAAACACAACTGCTGCCAAATTTAGGTCGTGTGTAGGATAGTTCTACTCATATGGTTTCAGCTAGCGTGAAGCATAGGCAATAACATTGCCGTTCTGCATCAGCACGCAACCTAAACCCTTCTTAGAAGCGTCGCTATACACTAGGAAATTACTAGATTCTGTAGGCAATGCCAACATTGGAGCAGTTATCAATCGCCTCTTCAACTCTTGAAACATTGCTCACACTCATCTATCAGACAAAACGAGCATTCTTCCTAGTCAAAGTAGTGAGTGGTCCCGACAACTTTGAAAAACCTTTTATGAAGCATCGATAGTAACCAGCGAGTCCTAAGAAACTCAAAATCTCAAACACACTAGTTGGCCTTGTCCACTCGACCACAGCCTTCACCTTCTTCGGGTCAACTGCTACTCCTTTTCCAGAAATAACATGTCCAAGGAAAGACACGCTATCCAGCCAAAACTTGCACTTCTCGAGTTTAGCATAGAGTTTCTCACTCCTAAGCCTCTCCAATACCTTCCGTAAGTGCTCCTCGTGCTCCTCTGACGTCTTTGAGTAGATTAATATATCGTCAATAAAGACAACAGTGAACTGATCCAAATAGTCATGAAACACTCTATTCATCGTGTCCATAAAGACTGCTGGCGCATTAGTTAGTCTGAAAGACATAACTCAGAACTTGTATTGTCCATAACGAGTCCTAAAGGCTATTTTAGGAATGTCCTCTTCCTTCACCCTTACTTGGTGATAGCCTAAGCGCAAATCGACCTTAGAAAACACCCGCGCTCCTTGCAGCTGATCCACTAGGTCGTCAGTCCTTGGCAAAGGATATCGATTCTTGATCGTCACCTTATTCAATTCCCGATAGTCAATGCACATCTTCATTGACCCGTCTTTCTTCTTAACAAACAACACCGGTGCTCCCCACAGTGATACTAGGGCGAATGAAACCTTTGTTCAAAAGCTCTTGGAGTTGTTCCTTTAACTCTTTCAACTCTGACGACGCCATCCTATATGGTGCCTTCAAGATATGATTAGTGTTTGGCACACATTCAATCCCAAACTCCACCTCCCTCTGTAACGGTAATCCAGAGTAGTCCGATGAAAAGACATCTAGATACTCACACACCACAAGAATATCTTCCAGATTCTTCCTTGCTTGCTTCGTTTGAGTGACAATGAATGCCAAAAACACCTGATTGCCTCCGACAATAAGCTTTTTTGCCTGCATGGCTGAAATTGTTGGAGATAAAGACCTCGCTCGCGTTCCAACGTACGTCACTTTTCCTTCTCCCCAGGGCGTAAGTGTCACCTGCTTCAGAATGCAATTGATAATCGCCGAGTGCCTCGTCAACCAATCCATCCCAAGAATAACGTCGTAACTAAACATAGGGAGAACAACTAAGTTTGTGGGAAGTACTCTTCCACAAATGCTAACAGGGTATTCGCAAACTACACGCTTACAGACCACAGTTTTTCCTACAGGTGTAGTTACAGCTAGACCAAGTTCCAAAGTTTTCACTACAAGTCTAGACAACCTTACAAATACTACAGATACGAAAGAGTGGGTAGCCCCCGAATCAAACAAAACTGAAGCTTCAAATCCAAGTATAGGGACAGTACTTGTCACACTTCTGATCCTTCTTCCGATTCTCCTGGAACAAGTGTGTAAACCCTAGCTAGTGCCAAAGGCTTTTGAGTAGCCCCTTTGCTCACGCAGTCCTTGTTGAAGTGACCAAACTAGTTGCAGCGGTAACAAGTCCCGGTTGCCATCCTACAGGGCTCCCAGTGTACACAGTTACACTTCGTGTATAGCTCCAACGTCTGATTCTTCTGCGATGAAGCTGGAGGGTTACCAGAGGTACGTCCTTGTGACCCCTGGGGTGGAAAACTCCCCACCGCCATCCTCTTGGTTGGCCTGGCTCCTCCGATCGAAGTACCAGTTCCTTGAGTCCTCCTCTTCTAATCCATGTACTCAGTTGTATTCTCCTTCAAACTCTCCTCGTAGATTGATGCCTTATCGACCAATTGGGAGAAATCCCAAATGTCGAAACAGCTCATCATAATCCGAATGTGAGAGTTCAACCCTTGTTCGAACTTCTTAGCTTTCTTTTCCTCAGTTGGGATGAGGTACAGTCCAAAGCGTGACAACTGTAGAAACTTCGCAGTGTACTCAATTACTGACATTTCTCCTTGGACCAAATCTAAAAACTCTCGTGTCTTCACCTCCTGCACGACTCTAGGAAAGAAGTGCCGATTAAACTCATGCTTGAAGACTTCCCAAGAAATGGCAGTCTTCGAACCCAAGTCAGCGACAAGTACCACTTTCTTATCCTACCACCAGCGCTTAGCTTCCCCAGTCAGCTTATAAGCAGCGTAAGCCACCTTCTGCTCATTGGTACATCCGAGAGTAGTTAACAACTCCTCCACATCATTCAGCCAATTCTCAGCATTGGTGTGATCGCCTTTCCCGTCAAAACTTTCCGAGTGAAGATTGCAGAAATCCTTCAGAGAGCATCCAGTACTTCAGCTGGCTGTCTCGCAACCCTATCACGATCGATGGCCAAAACCAACTGGCCAATTGCTTCCATTACTTGACTACCTGGGAGTGTCACCTCCTCAACGGGAATGTCCACAGGCTCCGGGTGAACACTTCCTTCTTTGATCTCCAACGCATTAGGTCCAATTGCAGGGTTCCTTCGGGGCGGCATTCTCTGCAGCGAAGAACAGAGTTAGAACCGACTCTACTAGAACTGAGCAAACAACCTAGAGGTTAAGTTTTAATCGCTTATCTAGCTAGATTAGGTGTGATCATGGCCTAAGTTCTCTTTTTCCCTCTATCCTACCACCTGTGATGCCCCACCCGATAGGAATATCAATTAATTAGTAATTGACCACACGGCGTGTCATCCTAGCCATGTCCCTCCGAGACACGACCACCGGGAAATCACTTTCCTCGTCATAATGAGAAAAATGCAGCGGAAGACTTTACCAAGACTATGGGATTTAAGAGATAGTAAATGAAACATTGCATAACAATACCAGAGATAAAGTATTACATCCATAACATAATAAGTAGTCACCAATGTATCGGTCATCAGACCGTCAACAAGAGAATAAATACATCCCAAATACGTTACATCAACATAGTTCACAAAAGATCAATAGATCAAAGCCTAGACTTAAGTTTCAACAAAGCTAATGATATCAAGATCTCGATCATGTCTGCACAGGCAGATCCTCTGTCCTCCCACATCATCTTAAGCCAAAACGGGTCTGATGTGCAAATTAACTTGCACTTGCAATAGTACGAACCGTGAGGTCGTATAGTGTGCGAGGTGCAGGATCAAATCCACAGGGAACAGAGCGTTTGCTTAAGAAATTATCGAGATTAAACTAACTATATTTTAACCTAGCTCCGAGTAGTTTCAAGAACACTAATTTTGCAGTAATTAAAAACTATACTAAGAAAAGGTTAATGAATGGAAAAACGACTAAGGTCAAAGATCATCCTTACCCCGATCAAAAGTTAACTTAATACATTAAATGCCTATTTTTCTGTCTTAGAAGTTAAAATCCCTCAACACAACTCTATTGTCGTCATTTGATACAAGTCAAACCTAAACAATATGTTTACCGTTAAGGAGCTACAACAAGTAATTGTTTATTGATAAAATCATCCACTGTATCCTTGGATCACAATGGATATTGAATCAATAAATATTACTTGTCGTGCACCCAGCTTGGAACACATTGGATGGTGACTGTGATTGCATCAAAGATGACAACTATTTAACTATTTGTCACAGAAATTAAATGACGAGTGCAGAAATTAAATGACGGAAATTAAGAACACTTAATGTAAAAAGCAAGAAATATACGCTACGGGTAAGGCATAATCTTCAACCTTAGTTGAAGATTTTAGCCACCCATTAAATAAATAAGCGAAATAAAAATGAAAGATTGCATAAAATAAATTTAAGAGTAAGTGTTTACAAAAATTGGGCAAGTGTGGCTAACAAGGCAAAACACTCTCAAAAAACGCCCAAAGAAAACTAACTAAAAACCAAATGACCAAGGGCCTATTTATAGGCTAAAAAAGGCCGTCAACGCAGGCATGCGTTCAAACATGCTGTTATCCACGCAACGAACGACACAGCCGACCGCAGAAAACCGCCAAGGCCGGCTTCGTGGAGGCGCGTGACCGGATCGCGTTCATCCTCATTGCGTATGCACGATCTGCATTCGAATGCAAATCATGCTCGAACGCACTTGTGATTCTTCATCATTTAATGTCCATTTTTGCTCCCTCGGTCAAGGCGTGATGTAAAGGCCTGTTTATTACAAAACACACAAAACAAGTCAAATTATTAATATTAACAAAACTAATGGCCTAACAAACGTAAATAAAGGGGTGTGAAAGAGCACTAAATAGCACTCATCAAATACCCCAAACTTACATTTTGCTAGTCCCTTAGCAAAACAAAGAATGAAAACACCATAAACATAACTCCGCTTTCGTGGGAGAACGGTTGCATTGAGCGCATACAACAAGCCTTTTAAACCTCTAGGAGTTCCCTAAAGGACGAGTGAAGTCTCGTGAGGGTTTTTCAGGAATGATATCCACAAACATTTGTGCAAACATTTTATTCTTAATCATGCAATCATGGCTTAAATTCAAAAGCAAGCTTAATCACACAAACACCATGTTCACAATTTTTCAAGGAATTTTTAATCAGGCTACAAACATGGCAAACTGAGACATCACACTAATCAATTCTAGTGAAAGTGAATTCAACACATAATCAAGGGATTTCAACACTAAACTTTTCCATGCATGCTTTGACACTCAAATTCATCAGACCACTCATCGGACACAATAAGCATGGTTTATTTCAAAATTTATTTATTTATTTTATTGCATAGCTCCCTTAAGCTGTCTAGTTGACCCATGTATCAAGCGTTAGGTCAATGACTCTCAAACCAGAAGGTTTTAGGGCATTAGGTGTAAAAACACCCCTAAGGACCTACTAACTCAAGTCAAAAAGGCTATGAAGCTTTGCTAATCAAGTTTAACTTCTCACTTTTTACGCGAATGCTCAATGCTTACTGAGGCATAAGATTCGGTTACTCGGTGGAAAGCTCAAAATGATCAAAGAATTTTTTTTTTTTTTTAAATGAACCATGGTTATTTCCCAACATGTTATCCAACTGTATTTAAGCTTACAAAACTAGCATGACCAAACTCAACATTTAATCCCAAAGACTACGTGCCAAATGTGCTCGTGAAAATCAAATTGAAATGCAATATCTCAAGTTTGCCAAAGAAAGTAACACAATCAAAATTCCCTTCAAAAAGTAATCATGTGTTCATAAAATTAAGCTCACAAAGGAAAATAAACCATAATAAAAATAAACCTCATAATAGAAAATAAACTGTGCACAACATGATAAAACACCCCCAAACTCAAATCTCGCACTACCCACAGTGTGCGGATAAAGAAAATACAAATGTAGTGCAAAGGGGTATGAAAGATAAACCAAGACGTCACGAAGACGTCACGGGGCTGGTGGTGGTGCTGAAGGTCCTGCTGCTGGAGGCAGTCTGTCCATGATGGCTCGGAACATCTACTGGACCTCAAGCCTGTCCTAACGAGCATCCCTCTGCAAGTCTGCGATCTGAGATCGTATGTCCACGAGGGTCTCCTGGAAATGTAATAGATCCGAGCGTCTGATCATGATCCCCTCCTCATACTCATCTCCCTCGTCTGGCTGCTGCTCCTCCTCTGTAGCAAACTCTAGCTCATCTGCCATCTCAGGAGTGTCCATGGGATCTGGCACCGGTGCGGGCTCTGGCTGTGGCTGTGGTGCAGCTCTGGGCATGTGGGATAGACTCTGGCGCCACTGGATGGGGTCAAAGTATGGGCTCTCGGTGATTGGCCCATCAGTAGAATCGCCTTTTATCCCTTTCTTTCTCAGAATATGAGTGACGAGAAAAGGGAAAGGCAAGCCCCAGGTCTTCGTGTGCTCCGCTCCCCGATGGTGCACTCCATCCCAGAATTTCTGAATCTGCCGCCATATGATCTCGGGAATGGAGCACGAAACCTATGGAACGACACAGAGCAATCGAGGCAGATCCTCTCTCGTGTCTTGTGCCCCAAAGGACACACGTTCCTATAAAGCACCATGTCTATGAATAAAAGATTCCGAGGAATCTTCGTTTTGCTGGCTGCATTTCGATGACTGTCCGCAAATTGCCCATCACACATATCGGCAACAATGTCCTCGACAGTGAACATGGGAGGGCACACGAGCCAAGGTATATCCATCTCAGGAGGCTCGTGGCTGCACTTCAGAACGGCCGCCACGTCGGCTATGGTCACCTCTACTTCTCTTCCGTCAATGGAAGAGCAAAGCACATCGGGCTGGTCACACTCACACCTCAAATTTTCGTAGAATTCTCTGACTAAGCGCTCATAAGCGATGGAGGCAATGGGCTTGAAAAGTCTCTTTAGGCCCTGTCTTTTCTGTTCTTGAACGGCCCAAATCGTTGCCTCATTATTGGAGAACTCCTCTTTGATGGCGAATGTGTTCTCCAATAAGAGCTTACGGCCCTCAATGGGAAGCCTGGCGACCATGCTTTGGGTCCCAGTGGACCGAGAAGTTGTGCCTTGGCCTCTAGGCATGATGGATTTTGGTTGGGGCTTTTCGTCGAACACTTGGTGGGCGCCCAAAAACTAAAGGATTTGAAAACCCCTTCCAAATCAACCCGACCCCCTGCAAAAACAAACCCAAACAACCAGCAAACCAATGGGTCACAATCCAAGAATGGATTTGTGCCCAAAATCAATGAAAAAATGAAAAAAACTTGAAGATTTTTGTAGAAATGGGTTTCGGGAAAAAAAATGGAAAAAATGAAAAAAATGGCCTAATGGGCGGTCGGCGGTGGGTGGAATGACCGAAGAGAGGCCGGTGGTGGGACAGAGGGTGGTTGGGAGGTGATGGGAAGTGGGGAACGGAGAAGGAGCGGTGGAGAGGCGTATGGCCGTATGGGGAAAATGGGGAAAAGATGACCTAAAAATAGGTCCTGGAATGGCCCAGCTCGAGTACGTTCGAACGCACATAAGTGCGTTCGACCGCACTCGTGCCTGGGGCAAGTGGTGCAAACGTTTCTACGTTCGAACTTACAGGGTAAGTTCAAACGCAAGTGTGCTTGAGTGTGTACGTGTGCTGGGTGTGCTGCGGTCGAACTCACCACGGTGAAGTCGAACGCAGCGCGCATGAGTGTGAGTGCTGGTTGGGGTGCTGCGGTCAAACTCACCAAGGCGAGGTCAAACGCAGCACCTAGCATGAGGTCGACCGTACATAAGTACCTTCGAACGCAGAGACCCAAAAATAAAAAAAATAAAATTTTTTTTACAAGAAACACAAAACACGCTACATACCAGATTTTTACAACACATAAAAACGAAAATGCAAACAAAATATTTAAACCTAATATTTACAAAAAACACAAGATACAAGAAAAAAATATTTACACAAACATCAGATAAAATATTTACACAAATACAAGATAACATATTTACACAAACACCCCCAACTTAAAACACCACATTGTCCACAATGTGACTGAATTAACCTAGGGGGTGAGCCAATTCAGGTATAGCATAAAAGAATGCTTTCCCAAATTTGACTAAGAAAATAAAACACAAAGCAATAAACATAATGAGGGGTGCCTCCCACAAGCGCTAAGTTTAACGTCTTCACTGACTGTGAGAAAAGACTACGCCTCGGTGTAAATCGGATCCTCCAAAAGAGTAGCCTCAATCTCTGAACTCCTTAACTCCAAGAATGGTTTAACCCTTTGTCCGTTCACCTTAAAAATGTTACCATTCTTGGGATCCTCTATCTCGATGGCCCCATGAGAAAATATGGTCCTAATGATGAATGGGCCCGTCCACCGAGATTTCAACTTGCCAGGAAAAAGATGCAACCGAGAGTTGTAAAGGACTTTCGACCGGCTCAAAAGATCTCCTCAAAATGCCCGTCATGAACCTTCTTCATATGTTCCTTGTACTTCCTTGAACTCATCATGCATCATTCCTCAACTCCTCTACTTGATGAGTTGGAGCTTCCTTTGAGAGCCGGCCTTCAAAAATTGAAGTTCATCGCTTGATGGCCTAGTATGCCCGATGCTCTAACTCGACGGAAGATGACAAGCTTTCCGTACACCAACCGATAAGGTGACATCCCAATCGGTGTTTTATATGCCGTCTGTATGCCCACAAGCGTCATTCAATCGTGAAGACCAATCTTTCTGCTAGGGTTCACTGTTTTTCTCCAAAATGTGTTTGATCTCACGATTTGACACTTCAACCCGCCCATTCGGTGGGTGGTAAGGGTGGCAACCTTATGTGATGAAATACTTCTTCATCACCGCTCAAAAATCCGGTTGCGAAGCGTACCACCATCATCGATAATTGCTCTAGGTGTACCAAACCGAGCAAAAATCGTGTCCTTCAAAAACTTGACCACAACTCATGGTCATTGGTCTTCATGCAATCGCTTCTCCACCCATTTGGACAATAGTCCACGAACCAAAATGTCTGAAACCCAAATTGGGAAAGGTCCCATGAAATCGATGCCCCATACATCAAAAATCTAGACTATCAATATGGGATTGAGGGGCATCATATTTCTCCTTGAAATACCCCAGTTTCGACAATGCTCACATGAAGTGCAATAAGCACGGTGCCGCAAACATGGTGGGCCAATAAAATCCACACTGTAAAATCTTTGCAACGGTTTTGTTTGCACTGAAATGGCCCCCACATGCATGATCATGACAAAAGGAGATGACATCAATTTGGTCAAATTCAGGTATGCATCTCCTAATGATTTGATCGGGACAATACTTGAACAGATAAGGATCATCCCAAAGAAAGGTTTTCACCTTGGACAAAAATTTTACCTTATCTTGTCGCCCCCAATGCAAAGGCATTTGGTCGGTAACAAGATAGTTCACTATGTCCGCAAACCAAGGTGCGGGATTGTGAGCAATGTGCATCAACTGCTCATCAGGAAAGGTCTCAGAGATGGGAGTGGCATCCTCAGTGAAATCCATGGTCAATCTAGACAAATAATCAGCCACCACGTTCTCTGTCCCTTTCTTATCCCGGATTTCTATGTCAAACTCTTGCAGCAGCAAAATCCATCTGATCAAACGGGATTTAGCATCTTTCTTGGAGAAAAGATACTTCAACGTCGCGTGATCAAAAAAGATAATGATTTTAGATCCTAACAGATAGGATCTAAACTTGTCCAGCGCAAAAACGACTGCCAACAACTCCTTTTCTGTGGGGGAGTAATTGAGTTGTGCGTCGTTCAAAGTCCTGCTCGCATAGTAAATCACATGGGAAGTTTCTCAATACGCTGCCCCAAAACAGCTCCCACAGCATAGTCTGATGTGTCACACATGATCTCAAATGGTTCACCCCAACTGGGTGGTCTAATTACTAGTGTGGACGTCAGAATCTCCTTTAGAGCCCCAAATGCTTTTACACATTCATCATCAAATTCAAACGGAGTCTCTTTGGCCAACAACCTACACATGGGCCTAGCGATCTTGCTGAAATCCTTGATGAATCGCCGATAGAACCCTGCATGGCTCAAGAAGGAACGAATTTCCTTCACAGTACGTGGGGGTGGAAGGTTAGAGATCAAATCTACCTTTGCCTTGTCAACCTCAATGCCTCTCTGAGATATGACATGCCCCAGTACAATCCCCTGCTTAACCATAAAATGGCACTTTTCCCGCTTACACGAGGTTTTTCTTTACATCTCACTAACACCAACGTGAGACGGTCCAGACACTCCTGAAAAGATGATCCAAAGACAGAGAAGTCATCCATGAAGATCTCCATAAATCGCTCTACCATGTCGGAAAAAATGCTGATCATGCACCGCTGAAAAGTAGCAGTGCATTACATGTACCCTAAATGGCATCTGATTGGCGAATGTCCCAAAGGGACATGTGAAGGTAGTCTTCTCGGTCTTCGGGTCCATGGGACTGGTTATATCCTGAATAACCATCCAAGAAACAGGAGTACTTGTGCCTAGCTAAACGCTTCACCATTTGATCGATGAATGGAAGAGGAAAGTGATCTTTCCGATGGCGTTTCAACTTTGTAGTCAATGCATACTCTCCATCTCGATCGAACACGAGTTGGAACCAACTCGTTATCCCGGTTCTTCACTATCACAATCCAGCCGCTTGGGCACAACATGTATCGGGCTCACCCACTTGTCGTCGAAAATGGGATAGATGATCCCGATCCAACAAATTTGATTACTTCGCTCTCACAACTTCTGCATTCCGGGTTGAGTCTTCTCTGTGGTTCCTCGATGGTTTGGAATTATCCTCTAAGTGTATCTTGTGCATAACCAACGAGGATCGATTCCTTGATGTCCTCAATCGTCAAATCCTATAGCTTCCTTATGCTCTCTCAAAACTCCCAACAATTTCTCCTCTTGAGCATCTATCAAGTCTAAAGCTATAATCACTGGTAAAGACTCAGCTGGACCTAGGAACTTATACTTAAGACTATCAGGTAAAGGCTTAAGTTCCTTCTTCGGGGGATCAGGCATTGTTGTCCCCTTCTTTTCTTTGCTCTCCAAAGGAGCTGTCTCCAAAAGTGCCTCTGCCTGCTCCATCAGTTTATCCAAATCTAAGTCTTCACCAAACTGAGCGAGGCATGCTTCCAGGGGGTCTTCCATGCTTGATTCTTCTATTACTTCATCCAGAATCTCCTCAATCAAGCACACTTGATTCATTTGGTCATATTCAAGTTGTTGTTTTCTGATGTGAAAAATATTCAATTCCACTGTCATATTCCCAAAAGAAATCTTCATGACCCCCGACCTACAGTTTATCAAGGCATTAGCCGTAGCTAAAAATGGTCGCCCTAGAATCACAGGGATCTCAGTTCCTATCACCTGAACTTGCTCTGTGTCCAAAATAATGAAATCCACGGGGAAATAAAATTTGTCCACCTTAATTAGAATGTCCTCAATTATTCCCTGTGGAACCTTCACAGACTGGTCAGCAAGTTGCAGTGTCATGGTTGTGGGCTTCAGCTCTCCTAGCCCTAACTGCAAATAGACCGAGTAAGGCAACAAGTTTACACTTGCTCCTAAGTCCAACAGTGCCCTCTCGATCTGGCTAACTCCTATCATGCAAGTGATTGTAGGACATTCGGGGTCCTTATACTTAAGGGGTAACTTGCATTGTAGGATAGCACTGATCTGCTCGGTCATGAATGCCTTTTTAGGGACATTCGTTTTCCTCTTCACTGTGACCAAGTCCTTCAAGAACTTGGCATAGGAAGGGATTTGCTGGATGGCGTCCAAGAATGGAATATTTATTCGGACTTGTTTGAACACCTCCAGAATGTCCTCTAATTTCCCTCCATTCCTAGGCGCTTGTAATCTTTCTAAGTATGGTGCTTTTGGCACAAGCCCCCTAGGAGGTTCCTTTACCACTGGGGTGACAATAGATGGCTCAGCATCTCCTTCCTCTTGATTGTCACCTTCTTCCTCTTTCTTCTCTTCTTCCTCATCATCTTCTTCTGGGTTCACCACCTTATTGTCAACTCTCTTCCCTGACCTCAGAGTGACAATCGCCTGCACATGCTCCTGATTTGATGAATTTCCACACGCTTTAGGATTGTTCACTGCTTGGCTAGGGAACTTTCCCTTGTCCCTCTCACCCAGGTGATTCGCTAGCTGTCCCATCTGCATCTCCAACTTTGAGATCGCCTGGGTGTTCACCATGGTAGATTGCCTTATGTCACTTATTGATTGACCAGTCATTTTCATAAAATCTCTCATGGTATCTTCAAGGACGGGTTTGATGAGGTGGGGCTTGGTTGGGGACTTGATAAGATGATGACGAGCCGAGGCCCTTGATTTGGGTAAGAAGAAAATCTGGGGGATAATGTGGTGCTCCCTTGATTGGTGTTGGGTTGATTCTGCTTCCAAGAAAAATTGGGGTGATTTCTCCACCCAGGATTATATGTTTGTAATATGGCCCATCGGACGGCTTTTGAAAAGCTGAAAGCGTTCACTGTTCCATCTCAAAATCATTATTGATGGACAATTATGTGCTTGGTGCATAGGGCTAGCACAGCATGAACAACTCTCTAGGAATGTGTTTACGGCATTTACAGGCTTTCCTACACTCAGCTCCTCCAACCTTTTCACAATCGCATCCATCCTTTGAGTCAACTCTTGCTCACCTTTTAGCTCCAGGATGCCTCTTCTCTTGTCCTTCCGGGCAAATTTATCACGACAACTAGAGAAATCCTTACTGTGTTGGCACAATTTTTCTAAAGCTTTGTATGCCAAATCTCCCGTCAAATTCAGGAATGTCCCACCATTCATCAGTTCAATCATGCTACGGTTGGTTTGAGACAAACCTTGGTAGAAAAATTGAACTAAACACCATTTCTCATATCCGTGGGGTGGACACTTCATCAACATATCTTTAAATCTTGTCCAACACTTCGTGAATTTCTCGTCCTCATCCTGAGAAAATGAACTAATTTCCTTTCTCGCATTATTTACTCTGGACATCGGATAGAATCTGTGGTAGAACTGTTTCAATAGTTCTGTCCAATATGTAATAGAACGAGGTGTTAAGGAATCGAGCCATTCAAAGGGCTCACATGAAGGGAGAAAGGAAAAGTCAAGATTGATGATTCTCCGAGAAGTTTTGAAATTTGGTGGTGGCTTATACTCCTAAACTTCTTAACATGGGAATAAGGGTTTTCATGATCTAAGCCATAGAAAGATGGTAACATCGAATCACATGTGGCTCAAGATCATAATGAGTGGCATTAGTTGGTGGTAACACTATGCAAGAATGGGTACGACCGCAGAGGTGCGAGCAGTTCATGTAATGCTATCGTGAAATCCAACTCATACATACGCCTATGCTCCCTGCTCCCAGCCTCACATCTTGAATGCCTCGTTTTCCTCTTCCTCATCCCTTCAATTTTATTCATGTTGTTCCACCGCGGCTCCTTTGATTATCTCCCATCTCATGAGCTCGCGCGCCTCCTAATGTTTCTTTCTAAGTCGGATCTAGTGGTGTTAATTCTAAGTTCAAGGATCATGACCATGCATAAACTAATAAGAATTTAACGAGAAACTAAGGAAAACAGCAAGCTAGATAAGCTAAAAAAGATGCAACAAAAAATAACAGAAAAACCAGAGGAATTAGACAGCAAAAACAGAAGAAAATATGCACGAATAAACAGGAAAAACAGAACTAAAAATAGCAAGATATGCAGCAAAATAAAGAGCTAAAACATATTGAACACTAACCTATCTTAACAAGTAAAGAAAAATAAAACCAATTGAAACAAATATAAACAGATGCAGAAAAAACAAAACCAAGAATAAAAAAAGCAGAGAACAAAAATTAGCTAAAATCAAAACAGCAATAAAAAGCAAGCTAATCTAAACACCTAGTAATTAAAACTAATTAGCTAAAACAAAACACATGCAAAGAACTAAGAACGAAAAATAAACTAATCACAACTAATCACAAAGACTCAAACTACTCAAAATAGGCAGTTTAGACAACTAAAATAAGTCTAACAATCAATGGAAATTAAAGGAATTCAAAAACAGAACATACTACCTTCTAGTATGTTGATGCAGAAGGAAGCGGCTCGGCCTTGAAACTGCGTTAGATTCGCATAGCAGCAAGAATATGGCAAATTTTCTCAAGTGCATTCAACTGCAACTCGAGTACGTTCAAATGTAGAGAGGTACTGCTCCTCTGTCAAGGGTCCGTGCTCGCACGCAGATGCGTGATGGGTGTTCACAGCTGCACAAATGTCTGGAATGAAGCGTGATGTTCGACCGCAAACCTTTGCGTTAAACCATGATGTGTCGAGAAGCAAGAACAACAAAAAAGGCTAAAAGATCAATCTAGAAGTTAACGAAAATGAACTAAAACATAAAATAAAATATAAACAGTATAAACAATGCAGAAAAATAAAAACTAGTAGAAAAATAAAGTTAATTTAAAACAATATCAACTAAAACAAAAACAACCGTTCCCCGGCAACGGCGCCAAAATTTGATGTGCAAATTAACTTGCACTCGCAATAGTACGAACCATGAGGTCGTATAGTGTGCAAGGTGCAGGATCGAATCCACAAGGAACGGAGCGTTTGCTTAAGAAATTATCAAGATTAAACTAACTATATTTTAACCTAGCTCCGAGTAGTTTCAAGAACACTAATTTTGCTATAATTAAAAACTATACTAAGAAAAGGTTAGTGAATGGAAAAACGACTAAGGTCAAAGATCATCCTTACCTCGATCAAAAGTTAACTTAATACATTAAATGCCTATTTTTCCGTCTTAGAAGTTAAAACCCTTCAACACAACTCTATTGTCGTCATTTGATACAAGTCAAACCTAAACAATATGTTTACCATTAAGGACCTACAACAAGTAATTGTTTATTGATAAAATCATCCACTGTATCCTTGGATCACAATGGATATTGAATCAATAAATATTACTTGTCGTGCACCCGGCTTGGAACACATCGGATGGTGACTGTGATTGCATCAAAGATGACAACCATTTAAATATTTGTCACAAAAGTTAAATGATGAGTGCAGAAATTAAATGACGGAAATTAAGAACACTTAATGTAAAAAGCAAGAAATATACGCTACGGGTAAGGCATAATCTTCAACCTTAGTTGAAGATTTTAGCCACCCATTAAATAAATAAGCTTCGAAAAGTGAAGATGGAGGGTATTCGATGTAAACTTGGCTTTGAAAATATGTTCGTAGTTGAGAGCATTGGAAAAAGCGGGGGCTTGGCGTTATTTTGGGGAGAGGATATTGATGTCACAATTCAAAATTTTAGCCAACGACACATTAACGGAGAGGTTAAAAATTTGGAAGGTGGAATGCAATGGAAATTTACCGGTTTTTACGGTCATCCCGATGTGGCAAAAAGGGGCGAGGCTTGGGCTTTACTTAAACATCTTGCACTCTTTGCACCGACTCCATGGGTGTGTATTGGCGACTTTAATGAAATTATTGAGGCCGCTGAAAAATGGGGAGGAGGGGGACAACCGAATAGCCAAATGACGGGTTTTCGGCAAGCTCTAGAAGCATGTGATTTATCCGACCTTAGCTATAAGGGACCAAAATTTACATGGAGTAATTGTCGGGATAGCCTGGATTTTATAAAGGAGAGACTAGACCGGGGAGTTGCAAAAGAGTGGAGGGTCTTGTTTCCAGACACTGAAGTGTTGGTAGAAAATACTTTAGTTTCGGATCATATGCCCTTGATTTTATGTTTGTTGGGGAACCGAGTAGAGGGGCGCAGAAGCAAAAGATTCCGCTATGAGGCTAAATGGCAGGGCATAGAGGGCTATCATGAGGTTATTAAAAATTCATGGATCAGTGCCGTGGCAGATGAATTTAGCTGGAGGGATTTTGAAGCAAACTTGTCAAACTGCCGAAGACAATTTGGCAGATGGCAAAGGCATCACGATGGCTAATTACAGTGGAAGATTGCACGCCTACAACGCAGATTCCAAATTTTACAAGGTAGCGAGGATGATAGGGTGTAGGAGGAAACAATTGTAGTTAAAAAAGAACTTGAGATGCTACTGGAGGAAGAGAGTTTAATGTGGAGGTAGAGGGCTAAGACTGAATGGCTGAGGAGTGGAGATAGAAACACCAAGTTCTATCATGCGTGTGCAAATGCCCGTAGAAAAAGCAACGCCATTCATGCTATAGCTGATGTGGAGGGTAGACAGTGTACTGCTGAGGAGGAGATACAGAGGGCTTTTATTGACTATTTTGCTGGCCTCTTCACAACAGAAGCTACGGGTAGTTTGGAGCCTTGCCTCCAACCGATCAAAAATCATGTCACTGTGGACATGAACCAGTCCCTGCTACAACCATTTACAGCAGAAGAAGTGCATATTGCACTACACCAAATGGCCCCCCTAAAAGCCCCGGGTCCGGACGGATTCCCAGCAGAATTTTATCAAAAAAATTGGAGCGTCGTGGGAACGGATATGTGCAAAGAAATTCTTGGGTCTCTCAATTCTGGTATCTTGCCTGAATCTTTAAACTCAACGAATATTGCTCTTATTCCGAAAATAAAAAACCCTGTGAGTGTGACTAATTATAGATCTATAAGCCTCTGTAATGTTAGTTATAAACTAGTATCAAAAATGCTAGTGAATAGATTAAAGAAGATTTTGCCCTATATTATTTCTCCTGTTCAAAGTGCTTTTGTGCCAGGGAGATTGATCACAGATAATGTTTTGGCGGCTTATGAGGCACTCCATACTATGCACACCCGTATGAAAGGTAAGAAGGGGTTCATGGCCATCAAATTAGACATGAGCAAAGCCTATGATAGGGTGGAATAGAGGTTCCTTGAGGCGGTAATGAGGTAGATGGGTTTTGCAGATTGGTGGATAGATTTAATTATGATGTGTGTAACCACCGTACAATATGCAGTGGTCGTTAATGGAAAACCATGTGGACAGATAAAGCTGCAAAGGGGACTGCGACAAGGAGACCCAATCTCTCCTTATTTGTTCCTAATTTGCGTAGAGGCATTGAGTGCTATGTTAGTGAAAGTGAATGATGAAGGGGCTTTGACGGGGGTTCCAACTTCCAAAAGTGGCCCTCGAATTAGTCACCTTTTTTTTGCGGATGATAGTTTGCTGTTTTGTAGATCAAATATTGTCCAATGGGATTATCTCACCAATATGCTACGGTTATATGAAGCTGCATCAGGTCAACGACTAAATGGTAGCAAGACATCGATATTTTTAGCAAAAATACATCCTTGGAGGATAAGGGTGCTATCCTTGGAGCTGCGGGGATTCCATCAACCCAAAGGTATGATACTTATTTGGGGTTACCAGCTTTAGTAGGAAAATCTCGAATTGCTGCTTTTAAGGGAATAGGTGATAGAGTGTGGAAGAGGCTTCAAGACTGGAAGTTAAAATTCCTATCACAGGCGGGTAAAGAGGTTCTTCTTAAGGCAGTGATTCAGGCTATACCTACCTATAGCATGAACGTTTTTCTACTACCCCGGGCGCTTTGTGTGGAGATAAATAAATAGATGAGCAAATTTTGGTGGAGCCATCAAGCCAACAACTCTCGAATTCATTGGATGAGTTGGGAGAGAATGGGCCTATCGAAAGAGGTGGGTGGGATGGGTTTCCGCGACCTTACTAGCTTCAATAAGGCTCTTTTGGCAAAGCAAAGCTGGAGGCTTTGGTCAAAACCGGATAGCTTGGTGGCAAGAATTATGGAGGCAAAGTATTATGCGGGGAGCTCTATTTTGGAAGCTAGTATTGGAAGGCGGCCATCTTTTGCGTGGAGGAGCATCCATAGCTCATGTGATTTGCTAAAAGAGGGACTTATGTGGAGGGTGGGTAATGGATGCAAAATTCAGATTTGGAAAGATAAGTGGATTCCAAGGCCACACTCTTTCAAAATCATATCTCCACCGGTGCTCCTACAACCGGAATCTACAGTAAACCAGCTTATTGATGGCGACATTAAGAGCTGGAATAGACCTCACTTGGCAAGATTGTTTTCTGCGGAGGAAATTGAAATGATTCTTGCTATTCCGATTAGTTGCACCAACCAAGAAGACATTCTTATTTGGAGGGGAACAAAGAATGGACTTTTTTCCGTACGAAGTGCTTACCACTTGCATAAGGAGCTGGAAAATAATGCTTTGGCCTCCACGTCAACCTCTCAGCCGAGGAGTGAATTTTGGAAGGGGCTATGGGCATTGCGGGTGCCGAACGTGGAGAAAAATTTTCTATGGAGGGCGTGCCAAAATATCCTTCCAACTCGGGGTAATTTACATAAGCGGAAGGTTATCTCGGATCCTTTATGCCCGGTGTGTGGATTGGAAGAGGAGACGGCATTACACATTTTGTGGCAATGCCCGTCGGCTATGGATGTATGGGCTGGGGGAGATATCATTTTCCAGAAAAGTGCTTTTACAGGAACAGAGTTTAGGCAGGTGGTAGAGTACATGATGGAGAAATGCAACCCAGACGCAATGCGACAATTTGTAGGAATGGCAAGACGCATATGGTTAAGGCGAAATGAGTACATTCATGGGAGTATGTTGTCACACCCGAAGATGATCGTAGAGCAGACGAACCGGGCAATACTGGAGTTTCATATGGCTCACGAGCGGGACACCCAGTTATCACATGGGGAGCGGCACCCTGCTTGTTGGATGGCTCCAAGGATGGAATGGATCAAGGCCAATTGGGATGTCATTGCATAAAAAGATGGGTCGGGAATAGGGGGTGCCACACTTGGGACATATGATAAGGGCGGAAAGTGCAATGTTCGTGGGTGGTCTTGATCCGGCGGTAGCTGAAGCAAAGGCTGTCCTCCATGAAATTCATGTGTGTCGTGCAATGGGGTTATCGAAAGTCCATTTCGAAGGGGATGCAAAAATAATAGTTGATTCTGTTAACTCGGGGATGATGGATACTGGTTGGATGGGGCATTTAATTGCAGACATCAAACTAGAAATTCAAGCTTTTGATGAGTGGCAGCTTTCTTTCATTGGAAGGGAAGGGAATAAAGTGGCCCATTTATTGGCTAATTATGCAGTCAAAAATGGAGGGAACAGTGTGTGGAATTCAATACCACCGGATTGTATCATAGAAACTTTGTTACTGGAGTCTTCTGCTCTAGTAGCTTGATTTTTAATGAGAATTCTTAAATATTTCTTTCAAAAAAATAAATAAATAAATAATTAAATAAATAAGCGAAATAAAAATGAAAGATTGCATAAAATAAATTTAAGAGTAAGTGTTTACAAATAAACTGGGCAGAGTGTGGCTAACAAGGCAAGACACTCTCTAAAACGCAAAGAAAAAATAACTAAAACCAAATGACCAAGGGCCTTCGAACGCGCTGCTTATCCACGACACAATCGCTAAAACCTGCTGTACTCATTGAGGCGCTGGCTGACTGGATCATGTTTCGCCCTCAAGATTATGCGACCAGATCTGCTCGAACGCAAATCATGCGTTCGAACGCACTTCAGGATTCTTCTCATCATTTCATGTCCATTTTTGCTCCCTCGGTCAAGGCGTGATGTAAAGGCCTGTTTATTACAAAACACACAAAACAAGTCAAATTATTAAATATTAACAAAGCTAATGGCCTAACAAACGTAAATAAAGGGGTGTGAAAGAGCACTAAATAGCACTCATCAGGGTCCATGTCCTCAAAAATTACCAGTATCAGGTCCTAAGCAATCACCCAAGTAACCCCCGACAGCATCCTCATCTAGTGCAACTAAACCGCGCAATTATTCGTAATAATGGGGAAAGACATAAACAAAAGGGTAAGTCTAAAATTTAGTGATTTTTAACGCAGATAATACCCATGCCAGTTTTCAATAATGAACTCAAGTATTTATTAAGCAAAACAGTTCCATCATGACAGGTTAATTATGCGTAATATATATATAAATGATATATGCATATGGTGTCAACAATAGTCATAGTTCAACAGTATGGTATACCCGAGATATTATCCCTTCTCAGCAGGGTTGATACTGTCCCGATGGATCTATAATACAATGCCAGTGCCCTAGCCATTGCATAACATACCGTACGTAACATTAGTGGCATAATGGGGTCCGACCTCGAGTGACCCACACCAACTAATGACGTCCGTCCTGTAATGACCGAACCATTGGGAATGGTTGCATCAAGGTCACGAAACCAATGGATCCACATCCCTTACATAATGCACACATTTGACCATAAAGCTAACATGTATAGTAAGCCCATGGCCGTTACTACCGCACGTACCGATGTACCATGTCATACGATGCAAATTATCTTGTCTATATTTTACATGCATGTCTTTTTACAAGTCTCATTTGGTTAACAGATTCAGCACAACATTTTTTCCAAAATGACAAAGTTCATGTGCAATAAGTACAAACTGTGAAAGTTGTAAAATATGCATGTTTGTTCAGTACACAAAATAGACGTGCAATGCATGAAAAATAACAATGCGCATTATGTGAATTAAAACTCACTAGGGTCGATACGCGTCTCCGAAAACTCCAAAAGATCCGAGTTCTCCAAATTTGTGAAAATCCTTCTATTAGTCCTAATTCCACTATAACAAACCCTAAATCAAGGAAAATAGGAGCTATGGGACATAGGGTTTCCCTGCCACACAGTGACCGTACGTCCCGGCTTGGGTGCGTACGTCCACTATGTAACGACAAGCCGTACGTCCGATCTCGATACCGTACGTCCGCTGTATGGGTTCTCGGGGAGAATCTCATTTTCTCTCCACTCTCTGCCTATCCCCCGACTTCTAAGGCTACTAGGAACTACCTAATGCCCTTTAGTTCATTTTGCAACCTCCATGCAACGTACCAACGCTAAACCAATCAAAACGTCAACTCAAACGGGTTTTAAGGTGCAACTAAGCTAACCACTACAACTAAACAATAACCAAGCAGCATAACAACGTAAATTAAAGCTATGGATCGAATGTTACCTCCTTGAAACAAAATCGCAAGAGTTCCACCTCACGAACGTTCCTAACTCTCAAACGCCTCGCACACATGCTCACCAAACACTCACAAAGCTTGGAAACACTCTGGCAACCTAAGGGCGTTTTGAATTTGTGAGAAATACGAAGGGGTAGGGCTCTATTTATAGGCCCAGAAAAGCAGCGGACGTCCGGCCAAGGGACGTACGTCCGGTGGTTCTTGCCCAGTGGTTAAATGGCTACCTCGTACGTCCAAGTATTATCCAAAGGATATTCAAAAAGTAGCGTACGTCTGGTGGTCCCGCGTACGTCCGCCTGTGCGGTTTGCAGAGTGTACGTCCGGTGGTCCCCACGCGTACGTCCGTACTACAGACAACAACATACGTCCGCCTAACCTAGCCTACGTCCGCCCAAAAGTCCAAATTATCCCTCCAGCAGCCTTAGTGACCTAAAGCCTAAATTAACTCCCCCAACTAAGCTAGTTATGCCTAGTTAATAATTTGGGTCACTACACTTAGTATGGAAAGTTAGTCCAACGACGACAATTTTTGTATACAACTAAATTAATAGTCTACTTTTTTTTCTTCTTTTTTCTTTTTAATCCTAAATAACTAAAATGTAGTTTACTTAAAAAAATTAAAAAATTAAATTAAATCACTACTTATTTTAAGTAGTTAAGGTGGTAGAAAGAAGTAAATTTAATAATTTAATCAATACTTTAATACTTCTCATGTGTGGGCTTGAACCCCATTTTAATAAATAATTATTTATACTAAAAGTTTTTTTTTTTTTTTGAAGTTACCAACGTCATTCATTCATTTAAAAGCATCAAAGATTATATTAGAATAGTTTCTAGCAATAGTGTGAACCGCATGTTTTTTGCGTTCTTCTAGACGTCATTGATCTTTATTCTTTGTTCTACAAGACAATAAACCATTAAGAGAACTTGCCGACGGGTGGCAACAGGTCTCACTCCAATATGCGTAAGTCAGTTTTTGAGAAAAGAGTATGCTCAATATTTAAGATTTTCAGTTTATAGTTTATATCTAGGGTAAGGGCCTGAATTAGGTCTTTTACCTTAACTTGACCTAAGAATGCAGAGAGTTGTGGCCCATTACTCTTATGGTGGGTTGGTATTGGTTTTGAGGTCTATGATGTATCTAGTGGGGCAATAGAGCGGGATTATTCCTAAATCTACAATGTTAGGGTATTCTTCCACCCAAATTTCCTCCGTTGATTTTTAGAGCGCTTCCTTTGCCAATAAGTGTGCTGCCATATTTGCTTCCCATCTTATATGCATCACAAGCCAATTCTAGAAACTATGTAGAACAATCTTTTGCATCTTCAATCAAAGTACATTATCTTTGCCATAGTTTGTCTTATGTATTAAAAGCATGAGCTATCTCCATAGGCCTAGATTTGAGCCAAAAAATACCGGCCTTCAAAGCATCAAACTCTTTTTTAATAAGATAGGTGAAGCCCATCACATGAAAATATTAAAATGTGATATGAATGATGGAGACATGGTTCAAAACTCTAGACATTTGCTCTAATACTAAGGCTTCATTTGTTTTGCCGTAAAATAATTTACAAAAAATATTTTCCACATTTACAAATGTTTGGCACGACGTAAAATAATAATCAACCTAAAATCTTTTCCCCTTTACTAAAATTCCTTTATTAATTTTGGGAAAATGGTTTATCGTAAACCAATTTCCCCATACCCAACCCCTCTCAATTAGCCCAAACCCGACGCCCGACCCCTCCACTCTTTTTTTTCCTCTCTAGTACACCTCTCTCTCAAGCTTCGTCTTCTACGTCCATTTCTCGTACAGCTCTCTCTCTCTCTCAAGCTTCATCTTCTACGTCCATTTCTCGTACAGCTCTCTCTCTCTCAAGCTTCATCTTCTACGTCCATCTCTTGCACAACTCTCTCTCTCTCTAGCTTCATCTTCTACGTCCATCCAGATCTTCTCTCTCGTCTCTCTGCAACTTCTCCGAACATCTAAGGTATTTTTTCTTGATTTGTTGGGTTGGATTGAAAAATTAGTTTACTGAATCGGTTGCTTTGTTTTGACCGAATTAGTGTAGAATTTTGGCTTTTGGTTTATGGTTTTGATGATTTTGGGTTTGGGTTTAGATGTCGTTAATATTGTTTGTGTTTAGATTGTGTTAAACATAGACGAATTCTATTATGAGAATAATGTTTCAACCGAATAACCCACATTTTTTCACGCTTCATTTCTCACTCTGTTTGATTGTTGAGAAAATGGGAGAAAAGAATTTGGAGATGCATGTAGGTTTCCCTAATTATACGTAGAGACGTTGTTTGATGAAATGCCTGTAGACATTGTGCTTAGACGCTTGCGTCTGTATGGAAATTTGGCCTGGTTTTTGGTAATGGATGGTTTCATATGTGGCATTTGCTTAATCCTTGTGTAGGTTATAGCTTACTGATTATCTCCATCTGTACTCAATTGGGAATTTTTTTTTTCTTCTATATTTTAGTAATTAAGGCAGAGAGCCACGAGTTGTTAGTAGATATCATCATCAATGTCTGGATTGATGGGCATATGGTGCAGAGAAGTGCTTTGCCAATTTTTTCGTTTGTTAATTTGCAAAATTTGCTCATCAAGTGCTTTACTAATGTAGTTTCATTTCAGCTGGCTTCAACCACCCCTCAACAACTTACTTTAATACTGTCACCAACCTTCATCATTTGCTAGACCCAATTTCACTACGGATCAATTTATATTTTGGGCAAAATGATATATGACAAGGATCTGCTTTCAATCAACTCCATTAATTTTCATGTACCTGCCTCATGAATTGGAACCCTGATCTATTTTCTTATGAAGTATTTGAAAGCAGGGTTTCAGTCCGGCTATCTAATATGTTGATTGAATGCCATTGTTATTATGAAGATGCCTGCATTTGATTGTTCAAGTTATAAACCATAAAGTCAAATTTAGGCTTGCTTTTATCTAGAACTGTAAGACACAAGATTTCAGACATTTCAGATAACACAGACAACATCAATTCAAAACCAAAACCGGTTGACTGTAGAAGACAAAGAAACAGTGTTAGCCAAAAGTATTCACTTCAGTTTTCTTTCAAGAACCTCAGTGGAGTAGTACTTGTTTTTCAAGTTTTTATATTACCCTTTTGACCAGGAATCAACAATTCATAAAAGGAGTGGCGAATGCGAGCAGCAGCCCATTCCCTTTCATTTGTTTGCTTAACATGGAGAAATATTCATATTCATAGCCTGCAGAGAGAAATATATATAATCTCTCCTCACAGAACAAGGGAGAAAAAGCAAATGGGCTTTATGATATTAGCAATAAACTGGGCCATTAACTTTTGAGTTTCTGCAAATTGAGTTTGAAATAAATTGTGATTGTGACAATTGAAGTATTACTTTTGATACCTATGATGCATGCTGTGATGAAGTTTGCTTGGCTTCATATTTTTCAAAATCATTTGGTAAGATCTACATCCTAGCAAACATACTTTTTATTGGGACCATTATCAACACCGCTATCATCATCATCTTAGTGTTCAAGTAAGCCGTTTCCAACCCATTGGTTGTTGGTGTAACATATTCATAGTTTGAACGGTGCTTTATTTTGAACCTTAGTTAATTTCAAACCTGCACAAACGGTGGGGTGCTAGTTTTTAGCTTTACATAACTACCATTTGTTGTTTGGTAATTGGCACATTTGAATCTGGGAAATTTGAAGGAAAAACTGAAAACCAGTGCCACTATTTTATAGTGAAATATCATCACTAAAGATTACCACACAGTTGTTTATGTTTATGATATGAATTTGTTTCTATATTGCATTATGTTTCTATCTTTTATGAGATATTTTATGTTTTTATCTTAAATTATCATTCATATGTTTGTGATTGTATCAATGGGTAAAGGTAAAGATAAGGGCGTTGCAAACAAGCAATTTAGGTGGTCAAAACCAATGCATAATTTGTTACTTGAAATTTTTACTGATGAGGCTATTAAAGGAAATAAGCCATCAAACACATTCAAACCTATGTCATTTGCTCTAGTTACTAGTTCAATTAGTGAGAAATTCAGAGTTTAATGTGTAACTAACCATGTGGATAGTCACCTTTGAACTATCAAGAACATGTGGAATATCATTAGCATCCTCCGTAAGAAGAGTGGCTTTGGATGGGATGGAAATTTGAGGATGATTACTTGTGAGAGGAATGTGTACGATGAAGAAGTGATAGTATGTGACTTTTTTTTTCATTATTATAAAATTTATATTAGTATTGATTTTATTTTTTTGAAATTATATTCTTCCTTTTAATAGGCGCATCCTAAGCATGAGCAATATTTAAATAAAAAAATTGAAATGTATGATGAGATGGCCATAGTTGTTGGTAAAGATATGGCGACAGGGAGTTTCACAAAGTCTTTTAATAATATAGAGTTTGAAGAACATAGTTATTTGGAATTTGATGATGCGTCGTCAAAAGGAAATGATGCTGCTTCCTTCGATTTGGCTTCAACCAAAAGGTCACATAGGAAAAGAAGTCGTGATGTCAATGAAGATATTTATAGTGTGATATATGAACAGTTAAAAGAGGCTACATCAGCACTTAAAGCTTTGAATAAAGGAGTCAATGTAAATCAACTTTATGAGAAAGTAATGAAGGTGGAAGGATATAACGAGTTTATGCTTGCATCTGCATTTGATCATTTGTTGGGAGATGAGAAAGTTGCTAAAGAATTTCTGGTAAAGAATGCTAAGCTTAAAAAGTTTTGGTTGAACTTTTTATAAAGTCATAAAAGTTAGAATTTGTGTATTATTTATGTAGTAAGATATTAACTTAACTTTGATGATAGTGCACTCACGAAAATAATGTAATATTTTATGGTTGAATTTGAATTAATGATAATATTTATGATTAAACTTTTATCAGTAGTTAAATGTATTGTTGAATGTTATTTGTGACTCTCTTAAATTGAAATCATATTATTATTGTTAGTTAATTTGTATATTTTAATTAAACATAAATTTTAGTTTGATTTTTTAAATTATTTTATATTAGTATTTTTATATTGTGATTAAAAATTACATTTTATAGGTTAATATAATTAAATGAAAGCATAATTTTTTATTTTTTTTTTGGGGTGATTTTTCGTGCGCATGCCAAACACTAGAAAAATGTTTTCATTGTAAAATATTTTCTTGTAAAATGACTTTTCTGAAAATATTTTCCGACGGAAAATATTTTACAGCGAAACAAATGGAGCTTAAGTTAAATCATTGCTTATCCTAAATATAAATAAATAAATTTAAGAAGAAATTTCACTTTATACCCCTGAATTATTACGCGATTTGAACCCCTTCATTAGATTTAACTATTAACATCTAACATCAATACCTAAAAAGACTAAAATATCTTTGATTTCTTATATATATATATATATATATAAAAGACCTATGGCTTAGGTCAGACTCACACGACTCTACCGTGACACACGCTAAGTCTTGGCGAGAGACCCACTGTGGGTCAGCAGACCTGGCCAAGACCCAATAGTGGGTCATGGTCAATGCCATACCCACGTAGGTCTGGCCATGACCCATGCGGGTCTAGCCATGACCCAGTATGGGTTGGCTGACTCATGGCTGGGTAACAGTTGTGACCGCTGTAGGGTCCTAGTCAAACCCAACTAGTAGATCCACGTGTCACAAGGCCAAAGATTTTATTTTATTTTTTTAATTTAAAAATATATATATGAAGTTAAGGGTAAATTTGAAATTTTATAAAAAAGTCAAAGTATAAATGTCATTGGCTCATTTTTAACATTTAAAATTGGGGTTTGCTAGGGGTTCTCCCCGTAATATTCTCCTGACGTTCTCCTAGTCTTACATAGAACATGATTTAAGAAAAAATAAAGTTATAATACCATTTTTTTGCTAATATATTAATTTTTATAAGTTAATAATTAGGTTATAATGCTTTAAAACTTGTTTTTTGATTCAAAACTAAAACGTAAGGGTGGAAGGTTAACCCTTTAGGAATGATATCACCCAAAATGAATTTGATCATCCTAAATTTGATGCTAATGCCTCAATTTTGGTGCTAATGCCTCACAAATTTGGTGCTAATGTCTCAAATTTGGTGCTAATGTCTCACAAATTTGGTGCTAATGCCTAAAAGTTGGTGCTAATGCCTAAAAAAACCGGTGGTGGAAGCTACTATAATTCTATTTTTTCTTAAATCATGTTTTACGTAAGATTGGGAGAACGTCAGGAGAACCTACAAGGAGAACCCCTAGCATTCTCCTTTAAAATTTAATTGAAGGGTTCAAATTGACTACAAATAAAAGTTCATGGGTTCAAATTGGGAAGTTTAAAGTTTGAGATTATCAAATCATGTGGTAATTCAGGAGTCTAAATTAAAGTTTTCCCTAAATTTAATCATCCATTTAATCGGTATATTCATTAATTTAAAAAAAACCTAACGTCAGGAGATTTATTTTATTTGCGATAAAGATGTTGACCGATTTAAAGTATTTGTTCAGTATTTTTTTTTTTTTTTTTTGACATGATTTGTTTAGTATTTGCTGAAGAAGACAAGAGCATAAGGCACTAATAAAAGACAAGAACATTAATGTCGGTGTTACGACGGTGTATACTTATGACGCAATGGATTCTAATGAAATGTATAAAAGAATTTTCTCGAAACCCATATAATTGAGTATCTGTCCAAAATGTGTGACCTATGACATAATCTTTTGGGGAAATTATCTTTTGTCCCATAAACTACAACGTGTTGACACTTTTTTTTTTTTTTTTTTTTCATGAATTGCCAACTGTATTATTTTACCCTCATGAACTATCATTTTGTACCCAAAAATCCATTCCGTTTAGGCAAAGCCATTAACTCAAACGGTTAAAATTTGACTGTTTAAGTTAATGGCTTTGACTAACGAAAGGAGTTTTTGGGCACACAATGGTAGTTCATAGAGACAAAGTAGCATAGTTGGCAGTTCATGGGTGAAAAGTGTCAATGTGTTGTAGTTCATCGGCACATAAGGTAGTTTCCCATAATCTTTTTATAAAAAGTGTATTATAATCCAAATGATTTTCTTTTTTAGAAGGGATATTATTTTAATGAAGGTTTAAGAAGCCGTATTCAAGATTGTGTTTAAGAAATAGAGTTTTTAAGTCAAAAATTATTTTTGACAAACACTAAAAAAAAAAAAAAAAAAACCTTTAACCAAAAGTACGTTTTAACTTATAGAAAAAGACAAAATTGATATCCATTAGATTTTGCAAGACAAAATTAACAATTGCCACCTATCACTCTCAAAATATATCATGTTTTCTTAACAAAATAATAATAATAATAAATCATAAAAATAATAAATAATTAAAAAAAAACCTAAAAAAACAGAGGAGGAAAAATTTGGGGTGGCTTCAATTTATTTTATTTTAGGTTTAGTTATTTTATTATTTTTTTTAATTTTTAGGACACGTAGAATTTTTATATGATGACACGTATGACGAAGGGCAACGGAAACTAACGGGAGTACTAATTTCATCTTTTCACATAGGTCAAGTCCCATTTTTAACTTTTTATCCTTAACAAAAACCTAGGGGGAAAAAATAAAAAATACTGCAAACACAGATACTGGGAAAGTTATTAACCCAAAAAAGAAATTCAATGCTTAGTTGGGAGGGTCACATTAATATTGTGGGATAAAATTGTAGTATATAATATTTTTCATCTACATAAAGATTTGATAATCAATTGATATATTCTTTTCTATTATATTCCTTTTGATATATTCATTAGATTTTTTATTTTTTTTAAAAAGGATGGTTGTGAGATAAAAATTGTAGTTTTTAGCAATTAAGAAATGATTGATATTAATATTTTTACCATCTCAATCTAACAAATCAACCATTATATTTTTCTTATTTATTACTTAAGGATTATCAATTTTATTGGTTTGTGTGTGTGCATTTTTTTTTATTTTATATGTCTGCACAAGAGTAGTGTTAATATACTACAATTTTTACTAAAATATTATTTATAAATTGACTGCATGTCCATAATTGGCTTATCGATTTTTCTTAACTATAAAAGTTATATAATATCCCCAAAGAATTTTCTTGCGGTAATCCTAAATTATAAAAAAGTCACATTATTATTATTATTATTATTATTATTATTATATAAAAAAAAATGAAAATATCTTGCAGCAAAGCTAAATCCTATGTGGACAACACGCTAAATTCACGGCTCCAAGATGATTGCGTAGGTAGGGCTTGTTTGAGGCAAGTTTGAGTGAATTTAAAAATACTTTAAATATTTAAAAAAGTTTGTTTAAAAATAAAAATTGATAAAAAATTAAAAACGCTTTTAAAGGATTAAAAAACATAAAAATAACAATAACAAAAAAATACTTTTAACAAAAGTTTCAAAATGGCATTTTTGCCCAAAAACCTTTTTTAACTTAAAAATTTTATTTTTCAAAAAAATCCCAATCATACTCTAATGATTCCAAAGAAAAAAATAATAATAATAAAAAAAAAAACGCAAGATACGCATCACCGTTTTGGTCCTTTGTTTTCTTTGAGAGGAAGTCTATACCACTGAAACATGATAAGCCGCAAATGCACAGAATCATTCCACAGAAAGTCGTCGCCCTTTCTTTAATATTCTTATAAACCCCGTTAATCTCTACTCCCCAGCCAGTTACGCAACGTTGGAACAAACAACAGTTCGCCATGGCTGCTGCTCCACCAAACTCGTTGCCGGTGGCGTACCAAGCCGGCACGTCTCTGGCGGTGCCGCCGTGGCTGAACAAAGGCGACAACGCGTGGCAAATGATATCCGCCACGCTCGTCGGCCTGCAAAGCGTTCCAGGGCTTGTCATCCTCTACGGTAGCATTGTCAAGAAGAAGTGGGCGGTGAATTCGGCTTTCATGGCTCTATACGCTTTCGCCGCGGTCGTCATCTGTTGGGTAACATGGGCGTACAAGATGTCGTTCGGCCACAAGCTCCTCCCCTTCTGGGGAAAAGCCGGGCCAGCGCTGGGGCAGAAGTTCCTCCTCGAATGGGCTACGCTGCCTGAAACGACGCAGTATTTTGGTAGCGGCGGCGTGGAGACCGCCATGGCTCAGCCGTACTACCCCATGGCGACGATGGTGTGGTTTCAGTGCGTGTTTGCGGCGATCACGCTGATAATTTTGGCCGGGTCGCTTCTGGCGCGGATGAACATCAAGGCGTGGATGATGTTTGTGCCGCTGTGGCTTACTTTCTCTTACACTGTCGGAGCCTTCAGCTTATGGGGTGGCGGATTCTTGTTCCATTGGGGCGTCATGGACTATTCTGGTGGTTATGTCATTCATCTTTCTTCCGGGATCGCCGGATTCACCGCTGCTTATTGGGTCAGTACAAAAAAATACTATTTAGTAAACTAACTGTTATACCTTCGTTTGTTAAACCAGTTCTTGTGTTTGAAGTTTTGGAGATTAAATTGATTTTTAAGAACATTTTGAAGAGCACTATTAGCGGTCAAAGTTTTTTTTTTTTTTTTTTTTTGGTTATTTTGGTGAGGATGATCATAAATTTGTTGAAAAGAAAAAACTCTCATGTTTAGTCTCATCAATTTTGGTGAGTCAATATGACTCACTATTAATAGTGAATAGTGAGAACTGTTCATCCACAAATTGAATAAAAAATGTTTTTTCTCTCCCCTTTTTCTTTTTGGTTTCTCTCTTCATTCTCCTTTAGAGTATCTTCAGTAAACTCTATACAGTTTCTCCAAATTTTAGCTAAAAATCTGTTTTTTCTAGTTTAACTAACCCCTTATACAAAAGTACCAAATAATAAATTCTCTAAATTTTACTCTATTTTATTTAAATATAATTTTTATTTTATATCTTAGTTCATTTTTTATTTTCGAAAGCACCCCTACAAAATTACAAACCCATAAAGGCGAGGGAAAAAAATGACTATGAGAAAAAAATATAAAAACATAAAAAATAGAATAGAGAAAGGATTTTGTTCTGCAAATGGAGGGAGAGATCAGACAAGCACTAAAATGAAGAAAGGAATAGAGAGCTAAAAGTTAATTTTAGAGAGCTCATTGAAGATGTGTTTTTAATGGTTAGAAAAAGAATAAATAAATTTAAAAAAATAATATTTAAATGGAATAATAAATTAATGTGAATTGTTAAAATAAGAAAATTGTTATGGATACTTCTTTTATTTTATTTTATTTTTTAAAAAAGAAGTTAAAAAAAAAGTATTAATCATTATTTTGGTGAGACGCTGATAAAGCTTTATCATTTTTTTTTTTTTTTTGTAAATTTTTTCTTCCAAACTTAAGATGTTAATTATACGCAGGTCGGACCAAGATCGAGGAAAGACAGAGAGAGATTTCCACCAAACAATGTTATATTGACGCTGGCAGGAGCGGGGCTGTTGTGGATGGGATGGGCTGGGTTCAACGGTGGAGATCCTTACGCTGCCAACATTGACTCATCCATGGCCGTCCTTAACACCAACATATGCGCGGCAACCAGCCTTCTAGTCTGGACGTGGCTCGACGTCATCTTCTTCAAGAAACCCTCAGTTATAGGCGCCGTTCAGGGCATGATCACCGGCCTCGTTTGCATCACACCTGGTGCAGGTGATATATATATATACACTGGACTATCCCTCTCCGTGATTTTTTTTTTTTAAATTAATTTTATCAACAAATTCATAATATTATTATTCTTTAATTAGGGTTAATCCACTTGGTATTCACGGACATAAAGAATCTTTTCCTGCGCCATTTCACATGAAAACTCCCTACAAACAACAAAGTTGAGATTTCATTGAGCTTTTACCTCTTTCTAGCTAGCTAGTTGGAAGACTTGCGTTGTTGACTTTTCCTAAATCACTCTTTTTCATTGTATTCACAGAAAATTCATGATATTATCGAGTATATATATATATATATATAAAAGCTTACTTATAGTTTTGGGAAATGATATTCCTAGTGCTGTACATGTTGCAAGTTGAGGGAACACATTGGCCTGGCATCAATTAAATTATGGGTCATATATAGTTGTCATTTCAGTAAGAGACCATATGCATGTGGTTGGGAAGGAAAGTCAACCAAAACTTAGGATGATTTTATTATACCCTTTGCATGCGTTTATTTTGGTGGCCATATATCTCTCCAAGACTCCAACTCCCCATCATTTTAGTTGGGAGCTACAGTCCCTGTCCCCTCCATTTTTAATGTCATTTTTTTAATCTTTTTATTTTGTTAATTAACATACCCTATCAACATATCATTAGGGTTCTAATATTCCTCTTCCACTCCCAAAATAACAAACATATTCCACATTAAAAAAAAAAAAAAAACACCCCAAAGTGATGCCTTTTTCTAATGATTTTAATTTTTTTTTAATTTTTATTATATTGTTTAATGTCTAGTCGCATATGGAATATAAGTATAACAACCCCAGAAGAGTAAGTACATTAACTAAATTAAAATATTATAAGATCGAATTTTGCAAATTTATAAGTGGTAAATTGAAATGGTCAAATGTACGAAGTTTTCTTTTCATAGACTGTCACAATCATATTAGCCAATTTGACGCCAAATTAACTTTATTTATTATCAATTATATATGATAAATGTTTCTCAAAAATCAAAAAAAAAAAAAAAAAAAAAAGAAGATAAATGTTTCTTTATATTCTTGCCTTCATTTTGGTTGAGTTGGCATGTTTTATTTTTATTAATTGGTGATTTTTTTTTCCTTGGATTTTCGTCACTGTACGTAGGTCTTGTTCAGGGATGGGCAGCTATCATCATGGGAATTTTGTCGGGCAGTGTTCCATGGTTCACCATGATGATCTTACACAAGAAGACGAAAGTGTTCCAGAAGATTGACGACACCCTCGGCGTCTTTCACACCCACGCCGTAGCCGGCTTGCTGGGCGGAATCCTTACCGGCCTCTTCGCAGAGCCCGAACTCTGCAGGCTGTTTCTGCCCATCACAAGCTCCAGAGGAGGAGTGTACGGAGGATCCGGCGGAAAGCAAATCCTCAAACAGATCGTGGGCGGCTTATTCATCATTGGATGGAACCTCGTGATGACCAGTGTTATTTGCGTTGTGATAAATTTGGTGATTCCTTTACGCATGCCGGACGAGGAATTGCTGATCGGAGATGACGCCGTTCACGGTGAGGAGGCATACGCGTTGTGGGGTGATGGCGAGAAGTACGATCCCACCAAGCATGACATTTATTCTGATGATACATTGCACCCCAACCCATCGAGCGGCGCTACTCAGGTGGTCTAGAGAGGAAGACGGTGGATATATGTCTTCTTCATATTCATCAAACATCCGCCGCTTTCCGCCAGCCCGCCCACCGGCCACAACCCAAAAGAAGTCGAGGGCGAAAGCAAACTGGCAAGCAGTCTGGAGATTAAAGGGGAAGGTGATGATCACTTGTTTCTTGTTCCTTTCGCTGCATTCTGGTTTTGAATGCAGTAATGCATTTGCAATATACCTAGTTCTGAGTCAATATATGTTTGGCCAAAGAAGTGGAAAAAATAATAATAATAATAAAAAAATTCAATCATTGATGTGAAGATCTTGTGTCAGTTGAAGAGTTTGCTCCCTCGTGATCTCAAGTTTGAATTTTGCTAGGTGCTACACCTCTCTTTTTGAGGCCAGCCATCCAGGTTGAAGACCTGCGACTCAATGTCTATTAATACTTTTGAGTGGTGCGGAGTTTTGGGTTGGGGATTAGTCTTAAAGATCTTGACTGGGCCTTTATATTCGGTTCCCACCTTGGTGGGGTAATCCGAGGTACTGTTCGGCTATAGGTGAAAGGGATACCCAGACTAAAAGAAAAAATCTTATGTCAGTGTGTGGACCTCAACTGTTGTAGATGTAATTTTCTTTTTGCTAGCCTTTTTTGTGTTTTTCCGTTTGGTGGGGTTTGTTATTTATTTTTTATTTTTTAAATGCTATGGTTTCTATTGATTCTTATATTATTATTATTATTTAATTAAAAAAAGTCAACATTCCTTCTCAAAATTCAAAATTCAAACGAAAATGTCACTCTTAACTCTTAAATTGAGACAATATTTCTGTCAAATTATAAAAAAACAATTATCAATGTTCATTTCAAGGCCGGCAAAAAGATATAAAAAATTTAATCTTTACTACTCTTCACTTTCATCATATTTAGTGTTTACTCTCCAATATTCATCAAGAGATTTTATAACCCCTCGAATAACTTTGGTAGGGTGAATAAACTCTTCCTCATGTACTACTGTATTTCTCCTCAGTTAAGTTTAAGAGATAATATACTTTGCCATACAATAGTTCGTTTTGGGAAATATTTCGCATTGATAATACATGTTGTCAAGCTAGTTGGGTTTTTGTAGCAACCGCTAATGCTACTTTGTTAATGCTTTTATTGCAAGAAATATGGTCTTTAATAACGACTTTTAGTCATAGTTGAAGGCCTTCGCATTTACGTTGTTGTTAAGAACTCATTCGTGACAACTTTGAGAGTCATCGCAAATTTATTTCTATCAACCAAGACAAATACTATAGCTCGTCTTAGAAATGCCTCACATGAGGCGACTTCTTGTTGCTAGGTATAATCAAGTTATCAGCATTACACTTGGTTGTCTTGATATCAATCCTATTGGCGACTACTATACATAACTGTTGTTGATGATATGTACATTAACATTGATTATATTATATCATCGCTAATGATATGCATTTCAGTGACGACTATACAAAGTCTTCGTGTACATTAACATTGATTATATTATATCATCGCTGATAATATGCATTTCAGTGACGACTATACAAAGTCTTCGTGTACATTAACATTGATTATATTATATCATCGCTGATGATATGCATTTCCGTGACGACTATACAAAGTCTTCGTTAATGATATGCATATCAATGATGGCTATACAAATTAAGTCGTCATTGATGATATGCACATCATAGCTGTCATTGATGATAAATAACTCAATTTTTTTTTTCTTTTTATAAAGTCAATGGCTAAAATCGCTAATCACAGCCGCTTTTGCAATTAATAAAATTAGATAATCGCCTCCACTAAATGATTAGTTGTTATTTTATAACCACTAGTTAACAGTAATTTAATGAAAGAAAATTGCTATTAACTGCTTCTTAAAAGGAAAAAAGAGAAAAAAAAATAGAAAAAACCAAAATAATGTTGTTTTATGGTAATACGGTAATATCCTACTACATATGACGTCGTTTCTAGATATATATATTTTGACATGTCCGCACAAGAGAAGGGAGGAATGATTCGAACTAATGACCTTCGCTTTATTAAACATGGTCTCAGCCCATTGAGTTACCTCTTGGGAATGTTTCTCAAATCCTAAAATTACACACCGCCCTAAGTGGTTAATGGTTTTTTCTAACCGTCTCTAAAAACGATTAGATGATTGGTTAGCAGATAGAGTGCTTAAGGATATTTCAGTCCCAATAAATCCTAATCTCCAATGTCTCTTTGTTCCGTTTTAATTTATATTTCTTTATGAATTTTTTCAACATGCAATCACCTGCCCATGCAATTGGAATGTGTATTATATTAATCCTTATATATACAGGAAATCCAAACGTCAGTTATCAATTGAAAAGAACGACAACATGCACGATCGACAAGAAATCCGAGAAGAAAATGAAGAAGTTTCTCCAAAAATAGATAAACTTCAATGAGACAGGTCTTAAATTATTCTCTAAAAAAATGTAAAAAAGTGTTTTTGTATGTGTACGTGGAGAAGAGATCGAGGACTTAGATTTCTATATTGAGAGTTCCTCAAATAATTTTAGATGGAATAACATTACCAGCCTAGATACACTTTACCACATCAATTAAATCTTACTTTACAATATCTCTAAATTTATTAATCACTCAAACATACGATAATTGAAGGATACAAATATAATTTCTAGCATTACTTTATGCATGACTAGAACGTTGAGGCTTTTCATGACGTGTAGAAGCAAATGTACCCTTGGATGGAAGGGACAACTGTACTATATATGTGAAAATTGGGTCCCCTGGATTTGCATATATATATATATATATATATATATAAATTACAAAATCAAATATAAAAGAATAGGCCACAAATCTACAAATATGGCATACAAAATCACTCATACTGCAATTGCTCTGTTTACTTCAAGCAAGAAGCCAGCAAGGGACCATGACAGAGAAATGCAAGCACAACATAAATGACGATCAAGAGAACAAATACCAAGGAACACCTGCAGCACAAATTGAACTTCACAATCAGCCGATTACAGTTTTCATGACATGGTAAAAGGTAACTGAAAATAGTATAGACCCATCCTGCTCATAGATCGTGTAGTAATGTTATGTATCATATTCTTATTTAATTTACAATTATTCCACAATACTGAACTAATAGTCCTAATTAACCCTTAGATTATTATTATTATTATTTTTTTTTTTTAAAAAAAACCTATAATTGATCCAAAGGTTAATTGAGACTGACACTTCAATATTGATCCAAGGGTTTTGCAATACCTCCATAGTATGTAAAGATCAAAATCGGATATATCTCATGACAAAGGCAAGTTAACTCTCATAGGAGTCTAAGACAGAAGTACTAGAAAAAGAGGAAGAAGAACAGTGGAGTGATGACATCACTATGGCAAGAAAGGGGAATAAAGTATATAAAGCATGAAAATTGGGTCTTAGTTGTCTGCATAGACAAGCTAGCATTCCTACAAGAATTGCTGCAACATGTATTTGTTACATGGATACGTAATGAGGATAGATTTTAGGTTATGAGAGAACATAGACCTTAGATTCTAAGGGAACCTAGACTTTTTAGATTTTGAGGAAACCTAAAATTCATTTTCAAACTTAAGGTTTGGGATTAATTTTCTGATTCATTTTTATTAAAATACCATTCTTTAAATAGGAACATTACAACAATTTAGACTTGGAATAAAACTCTTATACTAAAAATAAACTTAGAAAGCAAACTAGATAATTGAAATACAAATAGATATCTCTAATATAAAAATACTGATAACAAACTAATTTAAATGAAATCTAATTAATTTTAAATATAAATCTACTATAATTTAATGTCTACTTTATCCAATGTGGGACACTAGGATCGTAACATACCACCACGCTTCTGTGGCCGACGTCCACGGTGGCCTACTCTATCGACACTGACCCGATAGTAGCCCTTTATCTTTTGGCGGCTTCACTCACCTATCAGTATTTTAATCTAGCCCATAGGTCGCCTCCTCCATGACTCGAATCCCTCGACATGGTGGCTATTTTGGAATAATGGTGGGGTTGTGCCTGTATAGGTACAACAACAACACAAGGTGGTGGTGAGACTTCAGTGTGGAGAAATGGATCCAGCGGTTTGACAAGGTTGTAGATGTATTCCGTTGGTTGGAAATCCAACGATGGCATGGAATTTAGGTTTCCATGGTGTGACTTGTCATCGGTTAATGTTACAAACCTTGGGTAGAACTCACCCTTGAAAACCGGCTTACAATGGAAGGGTGCCCAAGAGTTTATATACATATGGTCAAGATTAGACTTAACCAATGTGGGACACTAGGATCGTAACATAACACCATGCTTCCATGGCCGATGTCCACGGCAGCCTACTCTATCGACATTGACCCGATACTAGCCCTTTAGCTTTTGGCGGTTCCACTCACCTATCAGTATTTTAATCTAGCCCATAAGTTGCCCCCTCCAAGACTCGAATCCCTCAACATGGTGGTTAGCTTTGATACCAAATGCTACAAACCTTGGGTAGAACTCACCCTTAAAAACCGGCTTATAAGGGAAGGGTGCCCAAGAGTTTATATACATATAGTCAAGATTAGACTTAACCAATATGGGACACTAGGATCGTAACAGTATCATGAAAACTTTGAAATCTAAAGATAATTTACAACCCATCAAGTGGTAAGTAATGTAATATTTCCCTCACAATGGTGACTTTGAAAAATACAAGTTATCAGGTTATTAAATAATTAAACTTAATTATTTCTTTTTATCAGCCTAAATTTTTAGAAAAATTGATGATTTAACATGGTATTGGAGTCAAAGTTATTAAGTTCGATCATTGACTTTGTTAATATACTCTGTTTAATTAAAATATTTTACATACTGAGCTTCACCTATTAAAATTACAAGAACGTGGACAGCATGCATGCATTAAGCTTATAACTTACGTGAGCTTGACATTTCTCCACCACAAAGTATTTTTGAAACGATGTGAATGCCTTTTGAAGCGAATTGCACCCCCTTGCAAAGTGGTAGTTTTCTCAACCAGCAAGGCCAATCGGTCACCCCTGTCCAACACTTTTTCAATATTGTCGATCATCACGCTTCGCACCTATCATCATCATCACATGACCAGCACGCGCGTTAGAACAGTAGAGAAATTGAGATGGGAAAGAAAGAAAAGAGGAGGGCTAAAGTGTTGAGGAATAATCTCATCTTGTCTGTGGACAAGATCTTATGCATGTTTATAAAGAATGAACAACCCTTAATTTCCTATAGAATTGGTTTTATGAAATGAATTTGACCCACAAATTTCTTCATAAAGTATATTGTAGTCTTTATGAGTGGTTTGTGATGTGATATTTGTCTCACTATAATATATATATTTTATGTAAAACCTTCTATTTGTAAATTACAATTGCATGCATGGAGTTAGTAAGAAAATTGTAGCAATATTAAGGATAGAAATCCATTTTGTGTAAAAAATACATAATGAAAAAAAAAAACATAAAAATAAAGGAAAACTTCACTTTAAACCCCTAAACTACCGCGCGTTTTGAAAAGTCTCCTAAAGTTCAAAAACTCTTAACTTCAACCTCCAAACTTTCAATTGCAGTCAATTTAAACCCCTCGTTTAGTTTTTAAACATTAAAAATGATATAATGACGTTTATACTTTTTACTTTTTTTTTTTTTCATAAAAATTCAAATTTACTCTTAATTCCATTTAAAAAAAAAAAAATAAGAAAAAGAAAAAAGTCCAAGGTGACCTTACCATGGGTCACCTTGTGACCCATGGGTTAGGCCAGACCCTGACCTACTCTGGGCCTTAGCTAGAGACCCACCATGGGTTAACAGATCTATGGTTGGGTTTGGTCGTCATCCAAAAGGCTGCGACCCACGCAGGTCTCCTAACCCAAGTTGGATCCCGGTTGCGACCCATTCGAGTCTCCTAACACATGCTAGGTCCTGGTTGCAACCCAACTGTGGGTCAGCAAACCCACGTTGGGTCTTGGCTGCAACCCAACCGTGGGTTAGCAAACCCACACTGGTTCAAGGCCAAACTTGCGTGGGTCGGGCCTCACACACGGGTCACAAGGTGACCCATGGTAGGGTCACCTTAGACCCTTTATTTCTTGTCTTAAAAAAGAAGAAGAAGAAAAAATAATGAATATTTTGGTCTTTTTAAGTATTGCTGTTAGAAGTTAACAGCTAAATTTGACGAAATAGTTTAAATTGACTGCAATTGAAAGTTAAGCGATTCAAATTGAGAGTTTTTGAACTTTTGGGATCTTTTTAAAACATGCGGTAGTTCAGGGGTTTAAAGTGAAGTTTCTCCTAAAAATAACCATTTGAAAAAATTAAAATTACTCGAATTTTATTATTATTATTATTTTTTAAAAAAGGGCAAAAAGAGGTGGCTTCTTTTTCATGTTAGCCTCTTTACCTTACAAGACAAAAACCGATTCGATTGATTGGGATAAAAACCTCGTCTGATAAGGTACATAGCTCCGGTAGTCTCGAGAAGCTGAAAATTAAAGAGGCTAACATGAAAAAGGGAGCCACCTCTTTTTGGCATTTTAAAATTTTTTTGAGTAATCTTAATTTTTTCAAATGGTTATTTTGGATTAACTAAAAGGGCATTTTGGAGAAAAAAAATACAAAAGTGTCAAATTTGATATGAAGTAGAAGTATAGGAGGCCTTAATATAACTTTTTAAACTTTTGAAGTGTAAGTGCAAAATGAGTAATAGTTCAAGGAGTTAAAGTGTATTTTTCTCCTAAATTGTATTTATAGGCCGGAGTTTAGTTGCAATCTTCCTATGTCATAAAAGTTTCTCTAATTGTTGTCAAATTTAATTTTAAAATTCATGTATTTAACACATTATCACTTGATCAAACACTTAATATATTAGCACTGAGAAAATACTGTAATTAATCATATACTTTAATGATTGATTGAGCAAGAGCTTCAAAGCTTATGACAAATATTACATATAACCCTGTACAGTTTACCTGACTCATTTCACCCTTCAAACGATTTAACCTGTCAGTGTTGGGATCATTTGAGTAGTGGTCCATCTCCTGGCTCAAGATCCTTGAGAATTCTTCATTCATGGCATAAGCAGGAGCAGAAAGAATAGCACGGCCATAAGTCTTCACAAACTTTTGATGAATATCTTCAAGAAATGCAAAAGGGATTCTCCCTGCATATAATTACAAGTGAAGAAAAACGTACAAGACTATGAATTTCACTGATAAATCAAAGTTTCTGCAGAAATTATAGTGTTTTGTAGACACTCTCTGCATCTGTAATTTATAGTAAACAGAAAGTCTAAGCGAAAGAGCTCATTATTTCAACAGTTTCACCAATCATAAGTTCCAGCCACATTCCCATGTTTCAAAGCATTAGGTTATCTTTATTCGATTAATGAAATTTATACTAAGAACTTGTTTGAGATTGCATTAGGAACCTTAAAAAGTATTTTTAGTACCTAAATAGTTGTGCCAAAAAAAAAAAAAAAGTGGACATGTTTGGTAAAACATAGAAAACACATTGTTACAAAATACATTAGTTTAACTAAACTCGATCAAATTGCAACTTGCAAACCAAACACCAACAACCTTTTTACATTTAACTACAATGTTTCTTTCTAAACACAAAATCTATATGAATTCTATACACAAATCAAACAAACCAGTCGAACTATTCTGTAAGCCGAGAACTTTCTCGGGGATACCCCATCATGATCTGCTGCAAACTTAAACGTTCCATAACTGTGATCTAACCTCCCACTTAATTCGAACAACAATTTTCTCCTCTGTCATGATTAGATTCCTGACGTGCCTCATAATAGCAGATTTGTATTCCAGTCCTCCAATATTTTCAGCACCAAGCCACCTTCTCTCTTTGGAACACAAAACAACTCTCAAGACACCTTAGCTCTATCTTTGATCGAAGCATTAGGTTATCCAACAATGGCAAAACGCAATGTGCAAACTTTGCAATGATTAGAAAACATAGAATCTACTTCAATATATAACCCTACAGAAATTTAGAAATCCATTCCTAGTAATCTTATTTTCTTCATTCACAAATCCATTCCTAGCAATCTTGACTAAATTCCAAGTCTGGGATTTCACCATTTTACCATTGGAACCGCTCTATATTAATCCATTACTAACAAATGTGGCATTCGATGGAAATACACCAAACATCATGTTGAGATAAAACCTGACGTTCAAGCTGAAGTTCAAATCAGTTATTCAGTTGCATAAGTTTTAAATGTATGAAATGTATTTAAAATTCATATGTACTACAGAGCACGACAGATTACAAAATGGGCTGCTTCTCACAAAATTTTGGAAGTATTTCCAGTTACTCTCATTTTTTTTTTCTTCTGTTCATATTATTAGTGAAAAAGACTCACCTTTGCAATTTTCTTCTTCTTGTATTGCTTAGAAGAAAAAAAATTAAATGTATTATCCGTTTTTTTTTTTTACTTATCTCATCTGTACATAAACAGCTTGTAACAAATACAATGAAGTGTATAAATACACAATAATGAAAGCCGAAAAGTTAAGTTACCATTTCATCCCATCCTTTTTTCTTTTTTTTTTTTAATGGTAACCCCTTCTTCCCACAAAAAAAAAGAAAAAGAAAAAACCCTTGTAGCATGTCTAGGTTATTAATTTTTCAACTTTATTATAATGGTCACCTTAAAAGAAAATTAATGTATTCCGTCCTCTCTAAAGTTAAATTTCTAGTTCTATCTCTCACCATTCCTGATCCTACAATGGTTGAATCATCTTCCTCTACACAGCCTTCATTACACCAAACAGTACTAGCTAGCTCACTTAATTTCTATCAAACTTATCGTGTTTATCTGCAGCATCTTCGACAGGTGTATCTTCTGCAGTTTGAACGAGGTTGTGCAGCTTGTGCTTATTTGAATCTTCTGCAGATGAATGATTGGTTTGAACTTCAGGTGCTATCTTAACTCAGCACATGTATATGCCAAATATTACTACATAGCCTCTACACCAAACATGATATAAAACATTAATCTAAAAAACCTATAGGTCCCATCTTTTTTACATTAGAAATAATTTAATATTCAATTGAAATTCAAATTTCCAATAACATAAATAAATTAATATTAGAAAACAAAACATCGGAGGAAAAAGTAGGTTTACGTCCAAAGGCGTTGTCAGTCATGCAAAGAACGGTGAGGCCGTCTGTTCTTTTCACGTGAAAAATGTAGCGATCATGGGAATAGGAGGCATTGCTATCTTCGATCCCCTGCTGCGCTCTCTCCAGAATCTGTCTCGCTATTGCACTCGCATTCGTCGGCGTGGCGCTGAACTCCGCCAACATGACGTTGCCCCTGGCCAGCATGCCATACAATATCCCCATCCTCTGTCTTTCAGATTACAAAGACAGAGAATGGGCGTGCGTGGGTTTCAGGATTTGGCCGCGAGAGAGGGAGAGTTCGGTTTGGAAGACAGGTGGGATAAATATAGAGGATGTCCAGGTACCATGTGGACGTTGGATTCGAGCTCCTTTTCAGGAAGGACAGGGTGGATTTTCTTGTACACAAATTTCATAAGAAACGGACAGCCTTAAACACGGAAGAAGCACATATTTTTTTTAATAAAACATGTTTTTTGCATTTTTTTAGGGGAAATTATATTTTTACATCATTGATTTTACTTTTGCTCAAAGTTTAAAAGTGACACTTAACCCCAAAGTTTCAAATTGTGGCAATTTAACCCATTTGACCTTATTATTCCCAAAATGCCCCATCACATTTTTTCTTAAAAAACCAAAAAAATCCTAAAAAAATAAGAAAAAAAGCCAAAAAATATATAATATGTTGGGGTAAACCACCCATAGGTGGTGGCTGGCCACCCTGCTTGATTTTTTTAAAAAATGTGATGAGGGCATTTTGGGAATAAAATGCCAAATGGGTTAAATTACACAATTTGAAAGTTTGAGGGGGTTAAGTGTCACTTTTTAAACTTTGGAGGCAAAAGTGAAAATAGATGGATACTTCAGAGACGTAAAAGGTAATTTCCCCATTTTTTAATTTTTTAATAGTATCCATTGAAAAAAAAAAACTATAATTCTTATACATTTTAAAAATACATGCCACTTTTAAAAGTTAGATTTATGAAAAATTTCTGTCCAAATTTAAATGAAATGGGCAGACTGAGAGTAAGTATGCTCCAGCCGGCTTGATAAATTTTTGGGCATAAGGCAATAAGTTTAAGTGGAGCCTTTTTGTTATATTTAAATATTAATTATTTTATATTTATTTTAACATTTATATTATATATATATTTAATAATAATTATTCGTCCTTTTTATGATGCATAATTACTAATTAAATTTTATAATTAAGTTTTCCAACATCTCATTTTCAATTGATAATATGGATATTTCATTTAATTTTTCTTGTCTCATTGTTGATCTTAGGTAGGATTTTATCAAATTTAATTTTTTAAAAAATTATTTCTTCATAAGCAATCATAACATGTATTGTCAATCAAATTTTATAAGTGATACATTTAAAGAAAAAAAGAAAGAAATCAAATATTTTTATATAATTTAATATGTCAATTAGAACACTTTCTTTTATTTGTAGAATTTCATTTAAAACTTATTAGATACAGAATTACTTATCACTTAATTAAAGAACATGAAATAATTAAACTTAAAACAAAGGAAAAAGAGTTAAAAGAAAAATGGAAAGCTATAAACTATAAAGTGCAATTTATAGTGGAATACAATGTGAACAAAAAAAAAATTGGATGTAGAAAAGTCACTGGCATTGTAATTTTAATTGTTAGGCACAATGCAAACAATTAGAGTTCTATGCACTTTGAAAACTTTTCACTTTCTAAAAATTTATGGATGTTGAGACTTTCCATGAATATGAATAAATAATTTCAATCCATAATTACTATTACCATAATTAGGAGCCTTAATTAGACACTATTTATTAATTTCTACCATATTAGAACCTTAAATATTTTTTTAGAAAAAAAAAAATTGTTGTACAATTATTAATTGGGGCGTTAATTAGACAATATATAGTTTCTTTTTAAGCGAAAATCATATTAGTTTCATTAATTGATGAAAGATACATCATAGAGCAAAAGCTCTTAGAAAATCATAATCGAAGTTACGAGATTACAAGTTATAGATACATACATAATTGTTGGGAATAAAATCCACTATGGGTGTAGTGACCCAAATAATTAACTAGGCTTAAGTAGATGAGTTAGAAGGTTAATTTGGACTTTGGGTTACTAGGATCTGGCAGAACGACATTTTGAGAAAATTGAACTTCTAGATCGGACATACGTTAGGGTTGGCGGACGTACGCTCCTGTCTTTGTGTGGACGTACAAAGAAACACTGGACATACGCTACTGTTTGTAGTGCAGACGTACGGTGGAGGACCACCGGACGTACGCTGATAAATAGTACGTCGTACTCTATGAATAGTACAAGAACGTATGTGGGACCACACGGATGTACGCTACTTTTTGAAATACCATTCGGTTAATACTTGAATGTACGAGATAACCTTTGGACTGTTGTATAAAAGTACCGGACGTATGCCCCTAGGACCAAACGTCTGCTACTTTCTAGTCTTATAAATATACCCCTCACCCCCTCGCCCATTTCACAACCATTCTCGCCCCTAATCCCTTTGGAACCCCCAGGCTACGAAAATCCTTCCTTATGAGTATTTTGTGAGGTTTTGTGAGTTTGGAGCTAGTGGAGTAAAGGTTCTTAAAGTTTCACTTCAAGGACGTAGTGCTTGGTTGCCTAGTTCTTTAATAACGTTGTTATACTGCTCGATTATTGTCTTGTGTTGGTAGTTGTAGTTTTAGCTTTAGTTATGCTTTAGATCTTGTTTAGATTAGCGTTATGTTAACTTAGCATGATCGCGTTGCATGGAGGTTTCGTTTTGACTTAGGAGACCTCAGGAAGTTCTTTGGTAGGCTTAGGAGTGGAGAAAATGAGGTTTTCCTTGAAAACCTTGAAATGGACGTACGGTCTCAAGACCGAACATATGGTTCGAAGTATCACAACGAACGTACAACCTTGAGCCTGGACGTACGGTCCAGAGTGTGACAGGAAATTTTATTTTCACCAGCCATCCCATAGCTCTTGTTTCCTTACTCTAAAGTTGTTTTAGTAGAAATAGAACTAATGATATGCCTTTTTTCAGTATTTGACATTATGTAGCCTCAAGGGAATAACATGGAAGAGCTTTATGACTCGGCCAAGTACAAACTCACTGGATGCTTTATTGTTACTTTTCCTGCATTGCATATCTATTTTATATATATCAAACACGCATATTTTACAACTTTCATGAAATACATTTTGGAACTACTAAAAACTCTTTATTATGAAAACGTGTGTTGATTAATAAGATAATAATGAGATTTGTAAAACTATGTATGTAAAAGACTGATAAGACTAATTACATCGTATGACATGGTATACTGGTACGTGCGGTATAATGACCATGAGATTACTATACAGGTTAACTTTATGATCAAATGTATGTGTGTGGGCTTTGGATCCAATGGTTTCATGACCAAGATGCAGTCATTCCCAATGGATGATTACTATAGAAAGGACATTATTAATAGTGTGGACCACCCAAGGTCGGACTTGGTCGTGTCATTAATGTTATGTACGATAGCCGTGCAATGGCTGGGGCACCGACATTATACTACAGGTCCCTTGGGATTGCGTCAACCATGCTAAGAAGAAGTAATATCTCGGGTAGATGACTATTACTCATTATTATAAGGATATATTATATTGTATTATATTATCTATATATATATTGATAAATTGTCATCTCATAATGTTGCATATGCTTTATAAATAACTAAGTTCACCATTTAATAACGGATACGTCGTGTGCATTTCTACTTACTAAGTCGTTGGACTTACCTTTGTATTATTTCCCTTTTTTATCTATATGTACGACTATGCTGTTATAGATAATGGATACCGCAAAGCATCCGGTTATTGTGGAGGATTCGATCCTAGAGATGCTTGAGGACTTATCGCAACCTTAAGCAGGTACTCATGGTAACTAGTACTTTTAAGTTATATTGTAGACATTAGGACTTGATGCATGCTTGCATATTAAGGTTTAACATAGATCCCTTGTAACGATAATGTATGTAGTATGATTCCAACTACTTTGATGTTCTTTGGTAGATGTTTTAGTTATAATGATTCAATGTTATAGAACTTTATTACTTCTTGCTGCTTAGTATCCTTTGTTTTGGAGGAATAAAGATCCCTTAGTCTTGTCCGGAGTTGAATAAGGCTAAAAGACGAACCGTGGAATTAATTATCAATTAATTAATTTTGGGGGTGTTACAATGGGTCCCACTATCTTTCCTCTACCTCACATTATCTCCACTACCTCAAATTATCCCTCAATTACCTGAAGGGAGAAGATCGAGGGAGCAGTTACACAAATAAAACCCTATAAAAGGGAACTCAAGGCATCGGTAAAAGGGGATTGATCAATTTATTCTCAATATTATATTAGCCCATGCTATATTTTGATGCCATATATGACTACTAACTTAAGCATCGGAGAGTCTCTACCAAAGGCTATGGACCCCTTTGATGTTCTTGTTATTTTGTAGGAGTCCGAAGATCAAAGATGCCTCAAAGAATGCAAAGATCTCACCAATCGGAGACTGTTAGGTCAGAAAATGCTCTAATAGTTTTGTAACGCCTCGAGAATTAATTAACTTGTAATTAATTCAACGGTTTGTCTCCCAGCCTTGTTCCACTCCGAACAAGACCTCCGGGACCTTTACTCCTCAAAAACAGAGGATACTACAATGAAAGTAATAAAGCATCAGTAAACATAAATCAAGATAACCGAGCATCTAATCAAGATCATCAAAGCAAATGGAAATCATACTATATATGTCAAGACAAGGATTTATAATCCAATATGCAAGCAAGCATGCATCAAGCCCTAATGTCTACAACATAACTCAAAAGTACTAATTACCATAAGTACCACTTAAGCTTGCAGTAAGTCCTCAAGCATCTCTTGGATCGAATCCTCCACAAGAACATGATGCTTCATAATATCCACTATCCAGAACAGCATAATCGTACATATGGAGAAAAAGAAAAATAATACAAGGGTAAGTCCGACGACTTAGTGAGTAGAAATCCACATGATGTACCCGTCATTAATTTGTGGTTTCTTTTACTTATAAAACACATGCAACATTATGAGATGACAGTTATCATGTAGGTGATATATATATATATAGAGAGAGAGATAATATATGCTTATAATCATGAGTAACAGTAATAGTTCAACGTTATGGTTTACTCGAGATATTATCCCTTCTCAGCAGGGTTGACGCTGTCCCGAGGGACCTGTAGTACAATGCCAGTGCCCCAGCAATTGCACGAAACATACCGTACGTAACACTAGCGACACGACTGAGTTCAACTCCAGGTGGCCCGCACCATTAATGACGTCAGTCCTATAGTGACCATCCATTAGGAATGGCTGCATCATTGGTCACAAGTCATTGGATCCAAAGCCCCCACACACGCACATATTGACCATAAAGCTAACCCGTATAGTAAGCCTATGGCCATTACCGTACGTACCGGTGTACCATATCTTATGATGCAATTAATCTTATCAGTATTTTACATGCACAGTTTCACAAGTTTCATTATTATCTTGTTAACAGACATACGTTTTCACAAAAGAGAGTTCCCCGTAGTTCCAAAATGTATTTCATGAGAGTTGCAAAACATGCATGTTTGATATATACAAAATATGTGCAATGTAGGAAAAATAACAACAAAGCATCCATGTGAGTTTGTACTTACTCGGGCCATAAAGCTCCTCCATGTGATTCCCTTGAGGCTCCGTAACCTCGAATACTGAGAAAAGACCTATCATCAGTTCTACTTCTACTAAAGCACAACTCTATAACAAGGAAACAAGAGCTATGGGACGGTTGGTGAAAATAGAGTTTCCCTGCCACACTTTAGTCGTATGTCCAGCTCGAGGCCGTACGTCCACTGAGTCACGACGGGCCGTACGTCCGGTCAAGAGACTGTACGTCCGCTCCGATGTCTTTCGGGGAGAACCTCATTTTCACTCCATTGTCCGCCTTTTCTCCGACTCCTAAGGCCAACAAAGCTCTTTAAGGCCTCCTAACGCAGATCAAAACCTCTATGCAAAGAAACAATGCTAAGCTTAACAAAACGCTAGCCTAAGCAAGATTAAAGCATAACTAAGCTAACAACTACAACTAGCAACATAGAACTATAATCGAGCAACATAATGACGTATTAAAAAGCTAAGGAAACTGAGCATTATCTCCTTGAAGCAAAACCTCAAGAGTTCCTTATCCGGCAACACCGAACCACTCACTAAATGGCTTACTGGCAGCCTATGGGCGAAGAGGGGGGTTTAGGGGTGAGAATGGTGTGAAATGGGCGAGGGGGTGAGGGGGTATTTATAGGGCCAGAAAGTAGCGGACGTCCAGTCCTAATGGCTTACGTCCACTGATGCACAAATTTAATTGTACTCGCCAATTGCATGAGTCGATTGTAGTAATGTGGCTGTGCAAGTGCGAGGTCGAACCCACAGAGAATCGTGTTTGTCAAAAACCAATTTTAAAGTGCTTAAATTAAACTTATCTTAACCTAGTCCCAATATCGAACACGTGGTGTGCATTAAAATAAACTAAATTAAAATGCATTGAAATAAAGAAATAAAAGCGACTACAGTTCCTAATCCACTTCACAATTAATTAATTAATATATAAACGTGCTTAGCTCATATTCATTAACAGTTATGCTACAAGGCATACTTTGAGCGTTAACGCATTGTTCATATTTCCGTCTATCGATAAGCACATATGTATATCCTATTGTTGCTACACAATCTTGTCGGACTAACTGAGGCAAACACTGTTACAAGAGGTCACAACGGATAATGGTCCGAAGACGAATATCCGATGTATCTCCAGTTGCAACGATAGTCGACGTTTGGCGATTGGAAAACAACAATCAATACACTTTTGTCACTAAAATGCATTGAAACGAATAGACATAAATTAAATGACAGAATAATACGAACTAAACACAAATATATATAAACAAATTAAAGCGAAGGGAAAAAGAGACTAATTAAAAGTAAAATTAAACATAAATTAAATAACGACAATTTAGGGAGGATTTACGGTGAAAAGCAGAGGGCTTGGGCCCTAGAGGCACCTCCCAAAACGTGCTCAACAAATGAATGCAGGGTCTATTTATAAGTTTGGCGAGGACAGAGTGCGTTGACGCACTACTGCGTTCGAGCGCAGATTATTTGTGGTCGAGCAGGATACAAGTTCGACCGCAAAATAAATGCCGTGCGGCTAGGGCTAACATGGGCGTCGTTAGGCAGAGCACCTGCGTTGACGCATATAAGCTCTAGGGGCGTGCTGCTGCGTCGACCGTGCTGCGGCGTCGTGCGTGAAGTGCACTGCGTGCAAGTCCTTTCTTGCCCTTGCTAGCCATGATTTAATGTAATGTCCTGCACAACACAAAATACTAAAAACACTAAAAAAGATTAAATATTAACAATGCTAAAGGCCTAACGAATATAAATTAAGGGGTCCAAACAAGCACTTTTAGGCACCGATCAAATACCCCCAAACTTACATTTTGCTAGTCCCTTAGCAAAACAAAATGAAAAACAAAATAAAAACATAAGTCCGCTTTCGTGGGAGAAATGATTGCATTGAGCGTATGCAACAAGCTTTTTAAACCTCTAGGAGTTCCCTAGAGGACGAGTGAAGTCTCGTGAGGGTTTTTCAGGAATGATACCCACAAACATCTGTGCACACATTTTATTCTCAATCATGCAAAAATATATCGATCATGGTTTAAATTCAAAAGCAAGTTTAATCACACAAACACTATCTTCACAAATTTCAGGGAATTAACAATCAAGATACAAACATGACATTATGAGATCCAATAATCAATTCTAGTGAAAGTGAGATTAGCACAAAAATATGGGATTTCTAAACCAATCATTAGTCGTGTATGCTTCGACACTCAAAGTTCATTGGTCAACACATCAAAAATAACAACCAAGGTTCATCAAAAACTTTTTTTTTTTTTTAATTTTTTTAATTTTTATTTTTTATTATTGCATAACTTCATTAAGCTTTCTAATTGATCCATGTATCAAGCGTTAAGTCAATGACTCCCAAACCAAATGGTTTTAGGGCATTAGGCGTAAAAACACCCCTAAGGACCTACTAACTCGAGTCAAAAAGGCTACGAAGCTTTGCTAACCACATCTAACTTCACACTTTTTTTACGCGAATACTCATTGCTTAATGAGGCAAGAGATCCGGTTACTCGGTGGAAAGCTCAAAATGATCATTTTTTTTTTAATGAACCACGGTTATCTCTCTAAATGGTTTTCCAACTGCATTCAAGCTTACAAAACTAACAAAACCAAAACCAGATTTTATCCCACAAATTACGTGCCAATTGTGCTCGTGAATCTCAAATTGAACTACAATATCTCATTATGCCATGAAAGTAACATAACTGAAAATCCCTTAATCAATGTGATCATATGTTCGTCAAATTAAACACACCAATGAAAATAAACCATAACTATCATAAAATGCATAATTTAAAAACAAAATGTGCACACAATGATAAAATACCCCAAACTCAAAATCTACAATCACAGGTGTCAATAAAAACAAAGTGCAAGGGGTGTAAAATAAACCAAGGCGTCACAAAGGCGTCCACTTGCTGGTGGTGGTGCATGAGGTCCTGCTGCTGGAGGCAGTCTGTCCATGATGGCTCGGAACATCTCTTGGACCTCGAGCCTGTCCTGACGAGCATCCCTTTGCAAATCTACAAAATGAAATCGTACGTCCCTGATCTGGGATCGTATGTCCACGAGGGTGTCCTGGAAGTGCAATAAGTCGGAGCGTCTAAGCGTGATACACTCCTCATCCTCCTCTAGCTGCTACTCCTCGTACTCCTCAGGTTGGTCCTCCTCGTACTCCTCAGGCTGCTCCTGTGGCTCAAAAGCCATCTCATACTCAGCTACCAACTCTGGAATGTCCATGGGCTCGGGCTCCGGTGCTGGCTGTGGTGCAGCTCTGGGCATGTGGGATAGACTCTGACGCCACTGGATGGAGCCAAAATGTGGGCTCTCAGTGATCGGCCTGTCCGCTGATGTGCCTTTGATCCCCACCTTTCTCAAAATGTGTGTGATGAGAAAGGGGAAAGGCAATCCCCACGTCTTCGTGTGCTCCGCTCCCCGATGGTGCACTCCCTCACAGAATTTCTGGATTTGACGCCAGATAATCTCCGAAATAGAACACCAGAATCCTCTGTGGAATGAGTAGAGGGCACTGAGGAATAGGTCCCGCCTCTGTGTCTTGTGTCCCAATGGACACACATTACGGTACAGCACCATGTCGATAAAGAGAAGATTGAGAATCTTCGTCTTCTTGGTGCATTCAAACGGCGTCATCGAGTGTAAGCATGGAGGGGCACTCAATCCATGGGATGTCTGACTCAGGCGGCTCATGGCTGCATTTCAACACAGCCGCTATATCTCCAATGGTCACCTCCACTTCTCTCCCGTCAATGGAGGAGAAAAGACTGTCCGGCTGGTCATCGTCAATTTTCAGATGAGTGTAAAACTCTCTGACCAGCCGCTCATATGCAGTGGAGGTGACGGGTTTGAACAGCCTTTTCAACCCTCGGCGCTTCAACTCCTTGACGGCCCAACTTGTCGCTTCATTGTTGGAGAACACCTCTTTGATAGCAAAAGTGTTCTCCAACAAGAGCTTTCGGCTCTCCATAGACGGCCTAGGAACAGTAGCATGGGATCCTGATGACCGGGACGACGAACCTCGCCCTCTAGGCATGATGGAGGTTCGTTGGGGACTTTCGTCGAACACTTGGTGTGCGCCCCAAAAATAAAGGGTTTAAGAACCCTTTTGAATTAATCCCAACCCCCTGCAAATTTGAAGAAAAACCAACACAGAATCAAGGGGCACAATCCAAGAGTGGAATTGTGCCCAAAAACAGTAAAAAAATTGAAGAACAAATGAGGTAATGGGGGTTTTTGGGTTTCGGGTGTATTTGGGAAGAACGGGAAATCGGGGTGTTTGGGTGGCCGGCGGTGGGTGGGTTGGTCGGAGAACGACCGGCGGTGATGTTCTGGTGGTGGGGGAGGTGGCTATGGGTGGTGGGTGTGGGTGATATTTGGATTTAGGGAGGAGAAGGACGGAGGAGGTGGGTCTCGGCTGTATGGCTGGTGGGGCAAATGGGGGAAAGAAGGGGAGAAAATGACCTAAAGCAGGTCACAAAATGCCTAAAACCGAGTACGTTCGCACGTACAAATGTGCGTTCGACCGTACTCGTGCAGGTGAGTGTTGTGTGTGACGCGGCATGAGTTCGAACTTATTCAATCACATTCGAACGCATACGTGCAGTGCATTGTGTGAGTGCAGGGCGCTGCGGTCGAACTTCACCAAGGCAAGGTCGCACGCAGCGCCTAGTTGACGTTCGAACTTACAGGAGTACGTTCGAACGTGCAGTGCAAAATTTTTTTTTTAATTTTTTTTAACTATATACAAAATAAAAATAAAATTAACAAACACAAAACACAAAATGCACCTACAAATAAAATAATAAAAATAAATCAAAAATGCGGTGCGAAAAATAAAAAAAAATAAAAAATAAAAAATAAAAAAATAAAAATACCGCACCTTCCCCGCTCATAAGGGTGTCCAACCAATCCCTTCCATCATTTCTTCCTTAAAATTCGATACCCCTCTGGAAGGATGTTAAGCCATCTTATGTAGTTGTCTTTGTTTCGAGGGATCCACATAGGAACACGGTTTCTAGATTTGTGATCTTTTGTGTGTGATTCCTCAAAGATTTCTACGTAAGATGGCTCTTCGAGACATTGAAAAGATGGGACATGATATGTCTCGAGAGGGATTGTGACGAAGGAGTGAGCTTCAGTACTCACTTCCTTGTCATTGGGCCAATTTGAAATTGGCGGGGGTTCAATCTGCTCCTTCTTTTCTTCTTCTCCATTCTCCGTCCGTATCTCAGGAGCGGGATCCAATAAAGCCTTAACTTGCTCATGTACCATGTCAAGATCCAAATCAAACTCAAATTGAGCAAAGCTCTCTTCCAAAGGCTCCTCCAGACTCGTCTCTCTAAACCTAACAGCTTGCTCAAGGAACTTATCTAGATCCAAATCATTTTTAATTTCATCAAAACACTCTCCAGATGGATTCTCAAGACTAGGCTCACTAAAAGTATCAACATGATCAAGTAGCCTATCCAAGTCTAGGTCATCACTATCCGGAGCAAGGTGTTCCATCTCAGGATCCTCTAAACTCAAATCATGCAACACACCATCTTGCATCACTAACCTATCAAGGTCTAGGTTACAGTCATTTGGGGTGAAGCATTCTATCTTAAGGTCCTCTAAGCTACACTCACTTGCAATTTCATCTTCAATTTCCTCATTAACAAGTATAGTGGTGGTTTGGGCATTGTCAAGTGCATCTTGAACTTTATTAACCACATGTAATAATTAATGAAAGGACAATCATCAAAGGTGAGAATGATGATAACAATATTCACATGATGATGAGGTGTGTGAGTGTGAGAAAGCGGTATGGGCATGTCTGCCATGAGTTGGTTCGCCTTCCCTCGAAATCATCGACATGAGCGATAGAAAATGTTGCTCAAATGACTCTTGGGAGGATGAGCCATCTCATGAGTGAAACTCCCCTCCTCAACTAGGTTGAATTTAGAAACTAATTGACGACTGTTCTTCCAACCTTGTAATTTCTTCAGTGTTTGCCATATGGGCATCTATGATTTCTTGACAAGGCTGGTTGACTGTTTTCCTAAACGCCTCAGTATTTCTTCTAATGATGGTTCATGAGGCAGAAATGGTGGGTTGGCCAACTAGGTCCATGAATTCCTTAAGAGTGTCTTCCAAGGAAGATTTCTCAGGAGGATAGTCATATGATGAATGTGAAGAAAAATGGTTGTCGAACTGCGTATATTCAGGGAAGTGCAGTTCGTCAACCTGGGGAGCAAAATTTTCCGTAGCATGATCATGGCACGAAAAATCAGAATAGTTATTCATCCGGGTTATAAAAATTTGAATTAGATTCAAAACCAGATCGAGAAACCGTGTTCAACTACTCATTTGAAAAGTCAGAAAATTGTCCCCAATGTGGACAATCACCTAAACTATGGTAAGGACTGGAGCAGTGTGAACATGGTTCATGTGGGTGCAAAGTGGTAGGGGAAACAAAATAATCGAACGGAAGACTTATACTTCACCCAAACAGTTCAAAATATTCCACATGAAACAATTAACAAAATAAAAAATAAAATGAACAAAAACTAATAAAGACAAACTAATTAAACAATTTAAAAATAAACTAACCAACAAAAACTAAAAACAACAAGTAAATAAATAAACACAGGCAGAATAAATAAATAAACAAATAAATAATTAAATAAAATAAGAAAAAGCAAAAACAGAACACATACACATATGCTTTGCTGTCATGAGTTGAGGTAGCGCCGAGTGCCGAACGACGATCAATCGCAGCCACTCAAATATGTAGCAATGGTTGCAGGTGCGTTCGAACGCAAGGGATGTGCGTTCGAATGTACACTGCACTGCTTGTTTGAAACAGGGGCGTACGCTCGCACGCAGAGGCATGCCAAAGGCGCAGTCACGAGGTTGTCTGAAAATGCCCATGCGTTCCAGAGGTGCGTTCGATTCCAGACTAAAAAAAACAAAACAAAAACAGGGAATAAAAAATGCTAATCTAATTTGTTTTGGATTTTATCTATACAAAAGCACGAAATAAAATAAAATAATTGCACAATTAAAATAACTAGTAGAAAGATAAAATTAATCTAAGCAAGAAAAATCAATTTCAACAAAACACCGATTCCCCGGCAACGGCGCCAAAATTTGATGCACAAATTTAATTGTACTCGCCAATTGCACGAGTCGATTGTAGTAATGTGGCTGTGCAAGTGCGAGGTCGAACCCACAGAGAATCGTGTTTGTCAAAAACAAATTTTAAAGTGCTTAAATTAAACTTATCTTAACCTAGTCCCAATATCGAACACGTGGCGTGCATTAAAATAAACTAAATTAAAATGCATTGAAATAAAGAAATAAAAGCGACTACAGTTCCTAATCCACTTCACAATTAATTAATTAATATATAAATGTGCTTAGCTCATATTCATTAACAGTTATGCTACAAGGCATACTTTGAGCGTTAACGCATTGTTCATATTTTCGTCTATCGATAAGCACATATGTATATCCTATTGTTGCTACACAATCTTGTCGGACTAACCGAGGCAAACACGTTACAAGAGGTCTAGCGGATAATGGTCCAAGACGAATATCCGATGTATCTCCGGTTAACGATAGTCGACGTTTCGATTGGCAAACAACAATCAATACACTTTTGTCACTAAAATGCATTGAAACGAATAGACATAAATTAAATGACGAATAATCTGAACTAAACACAAATATATATAAACAAGTTAAAGCGAAGGAAAAGAGACTAATTAAAAGTAAAATTAAACATAAATTAAATAAACGACAATTTAGGAGGGATTTACAGTGAAAAACAGAGGGCTTGGGCCCTAGAGGCACCTCCCAAAACGTGCTCAACAAATGAATGCACGGGTCTATTTATAGGTCGGCAGACATCGAAGCGTTCAATGCACTACTGCGTTGAACGCACTTATTTGTGGAACGCAGATGCAAGTTCGGACCGCAAATAACCGCCGCGCGGCTAGGGCTGACATGGGCGCGGCGTCACCGCAGAGCACTGCGTTCGCAACGCATATAACTAGGCCAGCCGGCTGCTTCTCGTGCAACCGTCTGCAGTATGCGTGCGTGCGCGTTAAGTCCTTTGTTGCCCTTGCTAGCCATAATTTAATGTAATGTCCTGCACAACACAAAATACTAAAAACACTAAAAAAGATTAAATATTAACAATGCTAAAGGCCTAATGAATATAAATTAAGGGGTCCAAACAAGCACTTTTAGGCACCGATCATCCAGTACCTTTCCACAGTGGTCCAAAGGTTGTCTCGTACGTCTAGGTGTTAATTGGAGGGTATTCCAAAAAGTAGCATACGTCCAGTACTTTTTGGCGTACGTCCGTTGTACTATTCACAGAGTACGGTTGTACTTTCTGTCAGTGGATGTCTGGTGGGGGACCATTGTACGTTCGCACTAAAAGACAGGGGCGTACGTCCGCCAACCCTAGCGTACGTTCGATCCAGAAGTCCAATTCCTCAAAATGCCCTTCTGGCTGATCCTAGTGACCCAAAGTCCAAATTAACCCTTTAACTATGCCACTTATGCTTAGATAAATATTTGGGTCACTACATGTTTGGCGCCATTTGTGGGAATGAATACGTTTTTGCAAAATCAAATTTGTTATGGTAGTGATCATGTGTTTGGGCGATATATCAACCAACCGGAATGAGACGGTTTCCTTCTTAAAATTTCTGAAAATCCATTACAAATCTACACTTATCTCGCATATCTGCATAGATCTATAGTCACGGATCCCAGATCCACTTTGTGGTGATCTGTGTGTAGGCAATCAATTGGGATTTGCATTCGACTATAACAAATCTGCCATGTCTTTTCAGAAAATAAAGGAAAGATTGCTGGTTGGATGATGGCTGTGCATCTCTAAACACCCCAACCAGTGGCCTTTGCTCATGGACTAGAGGCCCTAGTGACGAACTAAGGGCATCCATCTACGAATCGGCGGCCCTGCTAGAGGACCAAGGTCCTCTATTTTGATTGGTTAAGCTTAAATATATCTTCTAGGGTCTTCTCAAAGTCTACTTTAAGCCCAAAAGCAGTACCATTAATTACATCTTTATTTAAAACCTGAAAACAATAAAACAATACAAAATCAAACAAATAATAATGCTAAGGAATTATCATATGCAAGTTAAGGGGCTTGAATGTGCAACATTCAGCGCTTATCAATGAATTTCACCCACATTAGAACCTTTGTTTTCATTCCTTTAATTCCAGTGAGCTTTCCCCTGATAATGTCCCTTTAATGCAAGTGGCGTACCTTACAACGGGTAAATCCTTGAAGCCTACCTCACAAGGAGAAAGAGCTGGGTTGTAGAAATCGTTCTTTGATTTGGAATTGATGAAAACCTCGAGAGAAAGGCCATGCCCACCCAACCTCTTCATGTTCTTCATCTTATTCTTCTTTATTTTGATTGATTATGAACCGTTGAGTTTCTCTCTGTTTTCCTTAACTTGAGTTTCCGATTCATTATTGTGGCAAAGGAATTTTGTGAAAAGCGCAAAGATTGAAGGATTAGAGCAAAGTAGAGAAGGGAATTGAGAGAAAGTGGCTACCCATGGCCAAAGGGGGTGGCTGCCAAAATTTTTAATTTTCTTTTTGAAAAAAATAATTTTTTAATTATTTTAATTATTATTTTTTAAATAAAAAATAATAATTATAGGACATGTGGCGTAATGTGATTGGTGCTAACATGACATTCTGTTAAGTTTTTGATAGAATTATAACGAAGGTACCATTTTCGTCTTTAAGAAAATCATAGGTACCTCCTATGATACAAATCAAATCCTAGGGGGAAAAAAAATAAAGTGTCCAAACCCTATGGGTTTTTATGTATTTAATCCTTCCTTTAATTCTAGGCTTAAGACACTTCGGGGAGCATTGATAGTAAATTTGGATCGAGTGATGATTCGCACCTGACGAGTCCTACAAAAAAGGCTATATCTAGGGTTGTAGAATTCAGATTGGAACAATCTTGGCAGCATTGGAAAGCTAACTCCAAGATCTACAAAATTATGTTTTGATGAGATTTTTCTAATTTTGAAGTTTACTAGGTCCATAGATGATCGTACAAAATTTGGGTACTTGCAATAGCACGAACCGTTAGGTCGTATAGCGTTGAGCAAGTACCGAGATCGAACCACAGAGAACAGAGTTTTGCTAAAAAAAACTAATATTACTCTTAAATTAAATCTATTTTAACCTAGTCCCAAGGTGAGTAGTATTATTAAACATAAAACGTGCAGAAATTAAACTATTCTAAAAACGTAAAAGAATGGATAAAATTAACTAAGGTTAAAGACTAACCACACCCAATATGAAAAGTTAGCCTAAACATAAAACACACACACTTTCCGCCTATCGAGTTAAGCCCTTAAACACACTCTATTGCCGTTATTTGACACAAGTCAAATCAAATGGTGTGTTTACCGTTAAGGAGCTACAACGAGTATTGATTATTGATAAAATCTTCCACTGTATCCTTGGATCACAGTGGATATTAAATCAATCATCAATCACTCGTTGTGCACCCGGCTTGGAACACAACAAAGGATGACTATCAATGCCTCAAAAAACAACAACCACTTAACTTTTGTCACAGAAATTAAATGAATGAGTATGGAAAAATTAAAAGACGGAAAGTAAATGCGTTTAATGTAAAGGCATGAAATAAACTAAGGGTGAGGTTTTATCTTCAACCTTAGTTGAAGAGTTTAGCCACCCATGTAGCAATAAAACAAGGAAAGAGTAAAAGAGTGCATTAAAATAAATTAAAGTAAAGGATTACAATTAAACAGGGTAAAGTAGGGCCTACAATGGCAAAATGCTCTTAAAAATCGCCCAAAAAGCAAAGCTCCTGGAAAAATGCACCAAGGCACTTATTTATAGGAAACTAGTGTGCTGACAGGTCACAGGCCTGCGTTCGAACGCAGGTTGTGCATTTGAATGCACTGATGCATGTGTTCGAACGTACACTCCATGTTCGACCGCAGATAACCGCCATGGCGCATAGCTGCGTTCTACCGTGTGCCTCTGCGTGCGACCGCAGTTGCGTTCGAACGCATCAAGTGCGTTCGAACGCACTGCAGGAACTCCTTCACTTCACTTGGTCCATTTTGCTCCTTTGTGGCCATGTTCTGATGTAAGGACCTGCACATCACAAAACACTAAAAACATATAAAATTGTTAGATATTAACAGTGCTAATGGTTTAACAAACATAAATAAGGGGGTGTAAATAAACACTTAACAGCACTTATCAAATACCCCCAAACTTATATTTTGCTAGTCCCTTAGCAAAACAAAATGAAAGACATAATTAAACATAGGTCCGCTTTTGTGGGAGAACGGTTGCATTTAGCATATGCAACAAGCCTTTTAAACCTCTAGGAATTCCCTAGAGGACGAGTGAAGTCTCGTGAGGGTTTTCCAAGAGTGATATCCACAAACATTGTACAAACATTTTATTTTCAACAATGCAACAATATAACAATTATGGTTTTATTCATGAGCAAACTTAACCAAACAAACACTATCTTCACAATTTTTAGGGAATTATCAATCAAGCTACAAACATGGCATTATGAGACATCACACTAATCAATTCTAGTGAAAGTGAACTTCAACACATAATTATGGGATTTCAACACTAATCTTAGTCATGCATGCTTGACATTCAAAATTCATTAGACTACCTATTGGACACAATAACCAAGGTTTATTTAAAAAAAAGTTTTTTTGTTTTTTTTAAAATATTATTGCTTAGCTCCCTTAAGCTGTCTAATTGACCCATGTATCAAGCTTTAAGTCAATGACTTCCAAACCAAAAGGTTTTAGGGCATTAGTGTAAAGACTGTGACGTCCCACATCGCCTGGGTATGGAGATGGGGATGTGCTTTATATGTATACTTCCACCCTCAATGACAACAATGCATTTTAAAGCCGTGATGGTAATGATCCCATTAGAACTTCGCAGTTAAGCGTGCTTCTGCGAGAGTAGTACCAGGATGGATGACCCCCTGGGAAGTCTGGTTTAGGGGAACCAAAAGCGGACAATATTGTGTGTCATTGGGGTGTGATGTTACAAAGTTACCCCTAAGGACCTACTAACTCGAGTCAAAAAGGCTACGAAGCTCTGCAAATCAAGTCTAAGTTCTCACTTTTTAACGTGAACACTCAATGCTTAATGAGGCATGAGATCCGGTTACTCGGTGAAAAGCTCAAAATGATCAACATTTTTTTTTGACATAAACCACTGTTATTTCCCAACAGGTTACCCAACTGTATTTAAGCTTACAAAACTAGCATGACCAAACTCAACATTTTATCCCACAAAATACGTGCCAAATGTGCTTGTGAAAATCAAATTGAAATGTAATATCTCATGATGCCAAAGAAAATAACATAATTTAAATTCCCTTAACAAAGTGATCATGTGTTCATTAAATTAAGCTCACAAAAGAAAATAAACCATAATTAAAATAAAATGCATAATCAAAAACCAAATGTGCACAGAAAAATACCCCCAAACTCAAAATTTGCACTGCCCACAGTGTGCGGATAAAGAAAATACAAATGTAGTGCAAAGGGGTGTGAAAAATATAACCAAAACGTCACGAAGACGTCATGGGGCTGGTGGTACAGAAGGTCTCGAGGCTGGTGGCAGCCTGTCTAAGATGGCTAGGAGCATCTCCTGGGTCTTGAGCCTGTCCTGGCGTGCAGTCCTCTGCAAATCTGTGATCTGAAATCACATGTCCTCTAGGATGTCTTGGAAGTGTACAAAATCTGAGGCTCTGAGCGTGATCATCTCCTCATACTCTTCCTCTTACTCTTCTTCTAGCTGCTCCTCCTACTCTGCCGCTTTCTCTGGCTCAACTGCTATCTCCTGCTCAGCTGCCATCTCTAGAATGTCCATGGGCTTAGGCTCTGGCTCAGGTGCTGGTGCGGCTCTGGGCATGTGGGACAAACTCTGGTTCCACTGGATGCAGCCGAAATATGGGCTCTCAGTGATCGGCCCGTCTGTAGTGTTGCCTTTAATCCCTTTCTTTCTCAGAATGTGAGTGATGAGAAAAGGGAAAGGGAAACCCCAGGTCTTCGTGTGCTTAGCCGACCGATGGTGCACTCCTTCCCAGAATTTCTGAATCTGTCGCCATATGATCTCGGGAATGGAACACCAGAAACCTCTGTGGAATGCATAAAGAGCACTGAGGAACAAGTCCTGCCTCTGTGTCTTGTGCCCCAAAGGACACATGTTCCTGTACAGCACCATATCAATGAAAGGAAGATTCCGAGGAATCTTCATTTTGTTGGCTGCATTCCAGTGACTGTTTGCATATTGCCCCTCACACATGTCGGAAACAATGTCCTCGAGGGTGAGCATGGAGGGGCACTTGAGCCAAAAAATGTCTGACTCGGGAGGCTCATGGCTGCACTTCAAAATAGCCGCAACATCGGCTATGGTCACCTCCACTTCTCTTCCATCAATGGAAGAGAAAAGTACATTCGACTGGTCGCAATCAACACTCAGATGCTCGTAAAACTCTCTGACCAGGTGCTCATATGCAGTGGAGGCGATGGGCTTGAAAAGCCTCTTCAAACCCTAGTTCTTTAGCTCTTGAACCACCCAACTTGTAGCTTCATTATTGGAGAACTCCTCTTTGATGGCAAAGGTGTTCTCCAATAAGAGCTTACGGCTTTCAATGGGCGGCCTGGCTATGATGGGTTGGGTCCTGGATGACTAGGAAGACGAACCTCGCCCTCTAGGCATGCTGGAGGTTCGTTGAGGCGTTTTGTTGAGCACCTGGAGTGTAACCCAAAACCTAAGGGTTTGAGAACCCTTTTCAATTGAGCCCAACCCCCTACAAAACTATACAAAACCAACACAGAAACAAAGGGGCACAATCCGAGAATGGATTTGTGCCCTAAAATATAAAAAAATTGAAAGAAAAAAATGGGGTTGGGGAGTTTCAGGTTTTGTGAAAAAAATGGGGCAAAAGAGAAAATGGGGGGCCGGCGGTGGTGTGTGGTGGGGCAGAAGGGTCAATGGTGATGTGTGGTGGTGTGGGAATTGATGGCCGGCGGTGGAATGGGGTTTGGAGGTGGCTAGGAGTGAGAGAGACGAAGATGAGGGGGAGAAGGAGCATACAGCGCAGGTGAAAAATGGGGGGGAAAAGGAGGAACAGTGACCTAAAAGCAGTTCACGTGAGGCCTAAAACTGAGTGCATTCGAACGTATGTAAGTGCGTTCGAATGCACTTGTGCTGAGTGCGTGTGTCAAGTGGGCAATGCGTTCGAACGTAAAGGGGTACGTTCGAACTCATTCGTGCATCAGTGTGTGTGTGTGTGATGGGGGCGCTGTGGTCGAACACACACAAGTGAGATCGAACGCAACCCCTTGTCTACGTTCGAACGCAGAGTGCACAGTAAAACAACAACAATTTTTTTTTTTTACAAAGATATTTACAAAAATAAAATAATTACAAACACAACACACAAACTAAAATATTTACACACATATTTACAAACACAACAAATATTTACAAAAACACCCCCAAACTTAAAACGTCACATTGCCCACAATGTGACCGAATTAACCTAGGGGATGGGTCAATTTGGGTATAGCATAAAAGAGTGCTTCCCTAAATTTGACTGGTAAACAACAAATGCAAAACATAAAGCAAGAAACATAATGAGGGGTCGCTACGTTTAACGTCTTCAGCCAGACTCATGATATGAGACTACATCACTTTGTATAAGTCGGATCCTCCAACAGAGTAGCCTCTACCTCTAAACTCCTCAACTCCAAGAATGATTTTACTCTTTGTCCGTTCACCTTAAAAATGTTACCATTCTTGGGATCCTCTATCTCAATGGCCCCATGAGAAAACACTGTCTTAATAATGAATGGGCCCGTCCATCGAGATTTCAACTTGCCAGGAAACAGATGCAATCGAGAATTGTAAAGAAGGACTTTCTAACCTAGCTCAAAAGATCTCCTCAGAATGCTTTGGTTATGAACCTTCTTCATGTGTTCTTTGTACTTCCTCGAACTGTCATATGCATCATTCCTCAACCCCTCTAGTTCAGTGTGTTGGAGCTTCCTTTGAGAGCCGGCCTTCAAAAAATTGAAGTTTAGCTGCTTGATGGCCCAGTATGCCTGATGCTCCAACTCGACGGGAAGATGACAAGCTTTCCTGTACACCAACCGATGTGGTGACATCCCAATCGGTGTCTTAAATGACGTCCTGTATGCCCATAAAGCGTCATTCAATTGTAGAGACCAATCTTTCTTGCTAGGGTTCACTGTTTTCTCCAAAATGTGTTTGATCTCACGATTTGACAATTCAACCTGCCCACTCGTTTGTGGGTGATAAGGGGTGGCAACCTTATGGGTGATAAAATACTTCTTCATTAGCTGCTCAAAAATCCGGTTGCAGAAGTGCGTACCTCCATCACTGATAATCGCTCTAGGTGTACCAAACCAAGCGAAAATAGTGTCCTTCAAAAACTTGACCACAACTCTGTGGTCATTGGTCTTGCACACAACTGCCTCCACCCATTTGGACACATAGTCCACAGCAACCAAAATGTATAGAAACCCGAAGGAGTTTGGGAAAGGTCCCATGAAATCGATGCCCCATACATCAAAAATCTCAACTATCAATATGGGATTGAGGGGCATCATATTCCTCTTTGAAATACTCTCAAGTTTCTGACAGCGCTCACAAGAAGTGCAATAAGCACGAGCATCTACAAACATGGTGGGCCAATAAAATCCACACTGCAAAATCTTTGAAGCGGTCTTGTTTGCACTGAAATGGCCTCCACATGCATGATCATGACAAAAGGAGATGACATCGGTTTGGTCAAATTCAGGTATGCATCTCCTAATGATCTGATCGGGACAATACTTGAATAGGTAAGGATCATCCCAAAGAAAGGTTTTCACCTTGGACAAAAATTTGAGCTTATCTTGTTTCCCCCAATGCAAAGGCATTTGGCCGGTAACAAGATAGTTCACTATGTCAGCAAACCAAGGTGCGGGATTGTGAGCAATGTGCATCAATTGCTCATCAGGAAAGGTCTCAGAAATGGGTGTGGCGTCCTCGGTGAAATCCGTGGTCAACCTAGACAAGTGATCAACCACCACATTTTCTGTCCCCTTCTTATCCCGGATTTCTATGTCGAACTCTTGAAGCGACAAAATCCATCGGATCAAACGGGATTTAGAATCTTTCTTGGAGAAAAGATACTTCAATGCCGCGTGATCAAAATAGATAATGATTTTAGATCCTAACAAATAGGATCTAAACTTATCTAGCGCAACAAAAACCGCCAACAACTTCTTTTCTATGGTGGAGTAATTAAGTTGAGCGTCGTTCAGAGTCTTGCTCGCAGAGTAAATCACATGGGGAAGTTTCTCAATGCGCTACCCCAAAACAGCTCCAACAGCATAGTCTGAAGCGTCACACATAATATGAAATGGTTCACCCCAATTGAGTGGTCTAATCACTAGTGTGGACGTCAGAATCTCTTTCAGAGCCCCGAATGCTTTCAAACATTCTTCATCAAATTCAAACGGGGTCTCTTTGGCCAACAACCTATACAAGGGCCTGGCGATCTTGCTGAAATCTTTGATGAATCGCCTGTAGAACCCTACATGGCCCAAGAAGGAACGTATTTCCTTCATAGTACGTGGGGGTGGAAGGTTAGAGATCAAATCTACCTTCGCCTTGTCAACCTCAACACCGCTCTGAGATATGACATGCCCCAGTACTATCCCCTGCTTAACCATAAAATGACATTTCTCCCAGTTAAGCACAAGGTTCTTCTCTTTACATCTCAATAACACCAACGTGAGACACTGCAAACACTCCTAAAAAGATGAACCGAAGACGGAGAAGTCATTCGTGAAGATCTCCATAAATCGCTCTACCATGTCAAAAAATATGCTGATCATGCACCGCTGAAAAGTATCAGGTGCATTGCACAACCCAAAAGGCATGCGACGGTAGGCGAATGTCCCAAAGGGACATGTAAAGGTAGTCTTCTCCTGGTCTTTGAGGTCCACTGGGACCTGGTTATATCTTGAATAACCATCCAAAAAGTAGTAGTACTCATGCCCAGCTAAACGCTCCACCATCTGATCGATGAATGGAAGAGGAAAGTGATCTTTCCTGGTGGCAGCGTTCAATCTTCGGTAGTCTATACATACTCTCCATCCTGACTGAATACGAGTTGGCACCAACTCGTTATCCTGGTTCTTCACTACCGTCAATCCAGCCCGCTTGGGCACAACATGTATCGGGCTCACCCACTTGCTATCAGAAATGGGATAGATGATCCCAGCATCCAACAGCTTGATCACTTCTGCTCTCACAACCTCTTGCATTGCTGGGTTGATCCTTCTTTGTGGTTCCCTCGATGGTTTGGAATTCTCTTCAAGATGTATTTTATGCATAACCAATGAGGGACTGATTCCCTTGATGTCCTCAATAGTCCAGCCTATAGCTTCCTTATGCTCTCTCAAAACTCCTAATAATTCCTCCTCTTGAGCATCTATTAAGTTTGAGGCTATAATCAATGGCAAAGACTCAGCTGGATCTAGGAACTTGTACTTAAGATTATCAGGTAAAGGCTTAAGTTCCTTCTTCGGGTGATCAGTGCCAAATATTGACGTTTGAACCCTTTTAACTTATATTTGTTAAGCCTTTAGCACTGTTAATATCTAACTATTTTTAGTGTTTTGAGTGTTTTGTGTTGTGCAGGTCCTTACAACAAAACATGGCCACAAAGGAGAAAAATGCACCAAGTGAAGAAGTGGATCCCTGCCAAGTGCGTTCGACTGCACTTGGTGTGTTAGAACGCACTCACGGTCGCACGCAGGGAGTAGCGGTCGAACGCAGGCCTAGTCAGCCCGCGTCTCACGTGGATGCCCTAGCCGGCCTTGGCGGTTATTTGCGGTCAACCGTATACTCCACGTTCGACCACAAATAACTGGTGTATTCGAACGCACGACCTGCGTTCGAACGTAGGTCGTGACCTGTCAGCCTATAAATAGGACGCTTGGTCCATTTTGTAGAGAGCCTTTTGTTTGGGTGTATTTTTTAGAGCAGTTTGCCACTGTAGGCCCTGCCCTACCCTTTTTCTTTGTAGCCTTTCATTTTATTTAATATTAATGCTTTGTTTTTGTTCATTTATGCTTCCTTATCACATAGGAGGCTAAATCCTCAACTAAGGTTGAGGATGTAGCCTCACCATGGATTTAATGCTTATTGTTTTTGTTTAAGTTAATTATTTTCGTTATTTATTTGTCGCTTAAATCATTTCTTACTTGGTTTGGTGACAAAACCAAGTGAGATTGCACCGTAGTCGTTTATTCTTGGTTTCTCATCCGATGGATACATTCCATCCTTCGGTTTATGCCCATTTATCCTTAGTGGTTTGTGTCTTAACACATTCGCTTTGGATCCTTTGGGCCTTAAACCGTTTATGGTTTGTCTTTCGTCAAAGGGACGGATTCCTTGAATCCTTCGATAGGCGCAATAGATAAGGCGTTATTTTAAACCGATAGATGGATATGTTAGCTTAGCATTTTCAATTCACATTCTTGAAATGATGAGGTGAAACCTTCAGCCTTGGTGTTTTTATTTTATTTACATTTCTGCATTAATTTAGTTTAAATTTTTGTTGTCACCAATCACCCACAGCGGAGCTAGGTTAAAGTAACACTAACCTAGACTCAAAGTTAATTTCGTATAAACAATACATGGTTCCTTGTGGTTCGATCTCGGTACTTGCGCAAACGCTATACGAACCAACGGTTCATGCAATTGCGAGAACCTAAATTTGGTACGATCAAATTTTGGCGCTGTTGTCGGGGACCCGTTTGAGTTGTTTTGAATTTAACTTTGCTTTTGGATTAATGTTATTTTTCTACTAGTTTTTATTTTCTGCAATTTCAATACTGTTCCAAGTTTATTTTCGTGTTTTGTTTATTTTTGTTAATTTTTAGCTTAGTTTTTAGTTTCTGTTTCTGGTTTCTGGAAAATTAGGCTTCGACAGTGCGGTCGAACGTAGTCGTTGTGGTCGAACGTACTTGGGCCTACTCCACAACAGACGCATACCTGCGTTCACCTAGCACGCCTTTGCGTGCGAGCGCATGCCCCTGTCAGAACAAAGTAGTGCAGCTTTGCATTCGAATGTACTTCAGTTGTGTTCAAATGCACTTGCAGACGCTACATTTATGCGTGACGTGAATGTCTATCGACTTGCGCTCGAAAGACCGCTTCAAAGATCAACATACCCGAGGCGGATGTTGCTTTTTTAATTTCTCTATGTTTTAATTAATAATTAGACTTATTTTAATTGTTTTAAATGCTTATTTTGAGTATTTTGCTTGCTGTGATTAGCTGTGTTTAGTTTATTTTTGCTTTTAGTTGTTTATAAATTGCATGTGTTTTAGTTATAGTTTAGTTAGTTTTAATTACTAGTTCTTTACATTGTCCTATTTTTGTTAGTGTTTAGGTTATTGTAGCTAGTTTTATTCTCTGTTTTTAACACTGTTTATGTTTTTACTGCATCTTTTTATATTTGCTTTAATTGTTTTGTTTTTGTTCACATGTTGTTGATAGTTTGTTGTTAAGTAGTTTTAGTTCACTGCTGTTTTTGCATATCTTGCTGTTTTTGTTTTTGTTCCCTGTTAGTTTGTGCATATCTATTTCTGTTTTTGTTGATTTCATAGTTCATGTTTTTGCTGTTTTTATTCATTTTTGCTTACTTAGGTTATTGCTTTCTTAGTTTAGTTTGGTTTCTCATTTATTGTATGCTTGGTCGGCGATCATTGAACTTAGAATTAACACCTTTAGATCTCTACTTAGAAAGGAATCTTAGGAGATCCCTTAGAGCACTTGCTGAGATGGGAGATAATCAAAGGAATCCAAGGGTGGAGGAGCACCAGGATGATCAAAGGAACCCAAGAAGGGAGGAGCATGAGGAATATCTTGCTAGAGACGGGAATGGGGAAAATAGACGAGCATACAAGTTGGATTTTACTACGTCACTCTGGGAATTGTTCGCACCTATTGCGGTCAGTTCCCATTCGTGCATAGTGTTACCACAAACTAATGCAACTCATTATGATCTAAAGCCATACATGATTCAAATGTTACCATCCTTCTATGGCTTAGATCATGAAAACCCTTATTCCCATGTTAAGAAGTTTAGGAGTATAACTGCCACAACCACATTTCAAAACTTCTTCGAGGAATCTGTCAATCTTAGACTTTTTCCTTTCTCCCTTCATGACAGAGCCACTGAGTGGTTGGATTCCTTAGCACCTGGTTTTATTACGTCCTGGGAAGAACTATTGAAGCAGTTCTACCACAGATTTTTCCCAATGTCCAGAGTAAATGAGGCAAGAAAGGAAATCAGTTCCTTTACTTAGGATGAGGACGAGAAATTCACAGAATGTTAGACACGGTTCAAGGATCTATTGATGAAATATCCACCTCACGGATATGAAAAATGGCGTCTGGTACAATTCTTCTACCAAGGGCTGTCTCAGCCCAACCGTAGTATGATTGAACTGATGAATGAATGGGCATTTTTAAACTTAACGGGAGATTTGGCCTATAAAGCATTGGAGAAAATTGCTGCCAACTCACAGGATTAGGATTTTACCAGTTGTCGAGACAAATCTGCCCGAAAGAAATGAGGCATCCTGGAGTTGAAAGGAGAGCAAGAGTTGACTCAAAGGATGGATGCCATTGTCAAGAGGTTGGATGCTCTGAGTAAGGAAAAGCCTGTTAAAGCTGTGAACACATTTCCAGTTGATAGTTGTTCTGTCTGTGCTAGTCCTTTGCACCAAGCACAAAATTGTCCATCTATGGCAGTTTTTTCTGAGATGGAACAAGTAAACGCTTTCAACAATTTCCAAAAGCATTCAACTGGCCCATACTCTAAAACTTACAATCCTGGGTGGAGGAACCACCCAAATTTTTCATGGAAGCAGAACCAGCCCACAAATCAAGGAGGGTTTCCTCCTACTTACCAAAATCCTGGACGCTTGGCTTAGCCAGCGTCATCTTCCTATCAAGCCCCCACTCAACCCCCAGCGTCATCAACATAGTCATTAGAAGTGACAATGAGAGAATTCATGAAGATGACTGGTCAATCCATCAGTGACGTTAGACACTCCACCATGGTGAAAACCCAGGCAATCTCCAAGCTGGAGATCCAAGTGGCTCAGTTGGCAAGTCACCTAGGTGAGAGGGACAAGGGAAAGCTCCCCAGCCAACTAGTGAACAATCCTAAGGCATGCACCATTGGAAGTGCTTCAACTCAAGAGCATGCACATGTGATTGTTACACTAAGGTTAGGGTGACGAGTTGACAACCGTGTGGCTGATCCAGAGGCAGTTGATGAAGCAGTGCTAGCAACAAACCTTGCCGGGCAAGAAGAAATGAAGAGTGACAAAAAGGAGAAAAAAGATGCTGGGCCATCTACAGTCACTCCCAATGAGAAGGACCTTACGAGGTTGATGAGAGTCAAATAGTGCATATTTGAGCCCCTTAACTTATATTGGTTAGGCTCTTAGCTGTGTTATTTTCTGATGCTTTTGTTAGTTTTTGGTGGGCCACAACTGATTGCGTTCGAACACACATGTTGCGTTCGAACGCACTCATGATGACCTGTCAGCACACAAGAAAACCTAGTTGTTTAGTATAAATTAGCACTTTTCTTTTGTAAACCCGACGTTGGGAGGTGCCGTAGAGAGCAAAAACGTGACTTTTGTCGTGTTAGGCTTGTGAACGCTTTCTCAATTGTAAGTTTATTCTTCAATGATTTCAATTGATTTTGACATGTCTATTGTGATTATGAGGGCTAAACCTTCAACTAAGGTTGAAGATGAAACCTCGTTAATGATACAACACTTTTGTTGTTTAAATTATATACAACAAGGTTTAATGATATTTGTTGTTCAACCCTTCCATTGCTTATTCTACTTTATGTGATTAAGTACCTTTTTGTGAATTTCATGTTTGTTTTATATTCAATGTGTTTTGTTCAGGGGGTACATTGAGTGATTGAAATTGAGACTAATATCCATCGTGATCTACGGATACGGTGGATGATTTGATCTCAATTAAATACTCGGATTCTTTAACGGATGGATTCATCAATGATTTTACATGCATGTTTATGATTTTGAACTCGTTAAAATGCGTTTGAATATTTTCAATCTTGATTGTGTATAAACACGAGTGTAGTGCTTGATTTGAGGTGGATTCGAAACCTTAGTCTTTTACTTTGATTGTTATTTAAATTATCGTTTTAATTTAGTTTTGTTAAAGTTGCACGACCAACTTCAAACTCCGTGAACTAGGTTAAAATAGGATCTATTTGAATAAAAAATTGATTTTATCACAAAACACAATTCCTGGGATCAACCTCGCATTTTTACGCGACTTTACTATACATGACTCGTAATTTGCAGTACTTTATTTTGGTACACCAAATTTTGGCCGCTGTCGGGAATTGTTTATTTTGTAAAAAATTGATTTTTATTTGAGTTGATTTTATTTTTCTACTAGTTAGTTAATTTTGTTTCAAAGTTTTTTATTTATTTATTTTTATTTTAGTTCTGTTTTGATCTAAAAAAAAAGAGTTTTGTGTTTTGTTGGTTCGAACTCCACCGCCGAGTACGATCGATCGCAAAAGTTCAACGCACTTGGACCATCCACGCTGCTTTGACAATGGAAACCAACGCATATTAACGCATATTCACTGAACGCAAGTGATAGGTGTTTGAACATAGATCACGATCGAACATAAGTGCACACCTTCGTAGCAATAACGCAGCATGCGATCGATCGCAAGGTCAATAACTAAGCCACATTTTCTTTTGTTTATAGTTTTTAATTTGTTAATTCTTCATTTATTATTTTTGTGCACATTTTTTTTTCTTTCTTATTTCAATTTGAGTTCTTTATTTTTGCATACCTTGTTTTTGCTTTATTAAGTTTATTCTCTTTATCTTGATTTTATTTTTATTTTTATTTTTATTTTCTTTAAAAAAAAAAAACTTTTGTTGGTTTATGCTTGGTCGAGATCCCGAACTTAGAGTTGACACCATTAGATCCCGACATTAGAAAGAACTCTTAGGAGAGACTCGAGCTCATGAGTGAGATGGGAGATAATCAAAGAATCTAGAGAATGGAGGAGCAAAGAACCAAGAGAATGAGGATGGAACGAAATGGAGAGCAAGAGCTTATGACGTGGATTTCACTACCACTGGGGAATTGTTCGCACTACCGCAACTAATTCCCATTCTTGTGTTACCACCCACTAATGCAACCCATTATGATCTTAAGCCACATGTAATCCAAATGTTACCTCCTTTATGGACTTGATCATGAAAACCCCTATGGCCATGTTAAAAATTCAAAGACATATGTGCTACACCAAATTTTAGAATTTTTTCAGAATGGTTCTCCTTAGACTTTTTCCATTCTCACTTCATGATAGAGCGAGTGGTTGATTCCAACGACTGGTCCATCACATCTTGGGAAGAACTGTTAAGCAAGTTTACAATAAGTTTTTCCCAATGTCTAAAGTAAACGAGGCAAGAAAGGAAATTAGTTCCTTTACTCGTGAAGAGGATGAGAAGTTCCAAATGTTGGGCACGCAAAGACTTGTTGATAAATGTCCACATGGATATGAAAATGGAGACTTGTGCAATTTTTCTACCAATTGTCTCTCACCAACCGTAGTATGATTGAATCAATGAATGGGGGGCATTCTTAACTAATGGGAGATTTAGCCTACAAGGCATTGGAGAAAATTGCCACAACTCCCAACAGTTTGGGATTTCTGAGTTGTTAGATAAATCAGCCCATATCCCAAAAAAAAAGGGGGCATCTATGAGTTGAAAAGGAGAAATTGAAGTTGGCACATGAAGATGGATGCTATCACTCAAGAGATTGGACGCCCCGAGTGTAGGTCCATCCATCAATGCGCAACACTTTTCCGTTGAGTTGTTCCATCCGTAGTCCCATGCACCACGTAATTGTCCATCGATGCATTTTGAGATGGAACAAGTGAATGCTTTCAATTTTCAAAAGCCGCCCAAGGGACCATATTCGAGACTTATAACCCGGTGGAGGAACCATCCAAATTTCTCTTGGATGGAATCAAATCACAAATCGAGGAGCACCAATGCTCAAAATCAATATCCTCCGGATTTTCGCCCTTATCAGCCTTCATGGACGCCGCATCTTCACCTCATCATCTTTATCAAGAAACAATGAGGACATTCATCAACCCAAATGGACATTGAAGAGACCATGAAGAATTTATGAAAATGAGTGGTCAATCAATCAAGAGAGGAGAATCGACTATGGTCAACACCCAAGCTATAGCGATGGAGAGATGCAAGATGGGACAAATAGCTAATCACTTGGGTGAGAGAAAAGGAAAGCTCAGCCAAGCAAAGGAACAACCCTAAAGCATGCAATTGGAAATTCTTCAAATTGGCAGGCAAGCAGTATTGTCACTCCGAGGTCGTGGAAGAGAGTGGACAATCAAGGTGATGAACCCGAAGAAGAGCAGCAAGAGAAAGAAGAGCAAGAAGAAGAGTGGCAATCAAAGGAAGAGATCTTGAGCCATCTATATCACCACTCATGAAGGATCCTCCTAGGTCTTTGGTAGCCAAAAGCACCCACCCCGAAGATTACAAGCGCCTAGAAAGGAGGGAAGAAGACATTCGAGGTGTTCAAGCAAGTCCAAATAACATTCCATTTTTGGACGCCATCCGAAATCCTTCCTATGCCAAGTTCTTGAAGGACTTGATCACGTGAAAAGGAAGACGAATGTCCCTAAAAGGCATTCCCGACGAGCACGTGAGTTCAATCCTGCAATGCAAGTTGCCCATCAAGTACAAGGACCCTGGATGTCCTACCATTACTTGCATGATCGGAGTCAGCCAGATTGAGAGGGCATTATTGGATTTGGGAGCAAGTGTTAATTTGTTACCCTACTCAACGCAATTAGGGCTTGGAGAGTTGAAGCTACCATGACATTGCGCAGCTAGTGATGGTCTGAAGGTTCCACGGGGAATAGTGGAAGATGTGCTAATCAAAGTTGATAAGTTTTATTTTCCCGTGGATTTTATTGTGCTTGACACAGAGCCGGTTCATAACTTAGGGAGTCAAATACCGGTGATCTTAGGACGACCATTCTTAGCTACAGCTAACGCCCTCATTAATTGTATGACTGGGGTCATGAAGATTTCCTTCGGGAATATGATAGTGGAGTTGAACATTTTTCATATCAGGAAACAACCATTGGAATATGATGAAGTGCAGCAAGTGTGCTTGATAGAGGATGTCATGGAAGAGGCTATTGAGGAATCAAGCATGGAGGACCCCCTAGAGGCATGCTTTGCTCAGTTTGGAGAAGATCTGGACTTGGACAAGTTGCTTGAGCAAGCAGATGCGATGTTGGAGACTACTCCTCTGATGAGTAGTGAAAAGGAGGAGACCATTGTTCCTAATCCTCCCAAGAAGGAACTAAAGCCGTTACCTGAAAATCTCAAGTATAAGTTCCTAAGTCCTGCAGAGTCTTTACCGGTGATCATAGCTTCTGATTTAGTCGATGCTTAAGAGGAGAAGCTATTGGACGTTTTGAGAGAACATAAAGAGGCTATAGGCTGGACCATTGAGGATATTAAGGGGATCAACCCCTCGGTGGTAATGCACAAGATACATTTGGAGGAGAATGCCAAGCTATCGAGGGAGCCACAAAGAAGGCTCAACCCAGCCATGCAGGAAGTTGTTAGAGTTGAAGTGATCAAGCTATTGGATGTTGGGATCATCTATCCCATTTCTCGATAGCAAGTGGGTGAGCCCAATATGTTGTGCCCAAGAAGGATTAACGTAGTTAAGAACAAAGACAACGAGTTGGTGCCAACTCGTGATTCAATGGGATGGAGAGTTTGCATAGACTACCGAAGTTGAACGCCGCCACCGAAAGATCATTTTCCTTCCATTCATTGACCGATGGTGGAGCGTTAGTTGGTACGAGTATTACGCTTTTGGATGGTTATTCAGATATAACCATCCTGTGGACCCCAAGACAGAGAAGACTACCTTACTTGTCCTTTTGGGACATTCGCCACCGTCAGATGCCGCTTTCGGGTAATGCACTGCTACTTTTCACGGTGCATGATCGATTTTTCCGACATGGTAGAACGTTTTGGAGATCTTCATGGATGACTTCTCGATCTTGGTTCATCTTTCAGAGTGTCTTGACCGTCTCACGCTGGTGTTAGTGAGATGTAAAGAGAAAACCTTGTGCTTAATCGAAAAGTGCCATTTTATGGTTGCAAGGTATTGTACCGGGGCATGTCATATCTCAGGGGCATTGAGGTTGACAAAGCAAAGGTAGATTTGATCTCTAACCTTCCACCCCACGCATCGTGAAGGAAATGCATTCTTCTGGGCCATGCAGGATTCTAGGTGATTCATCAAGGATTTCAGAAGATCGCCAGTGCCCTTGTGTAAGTTGTTGGCCAAAGAGACCCCTGCTTGAATTTGATGAAGAATGTTTGAAAGCATTCGGCTCTAAGGAGATTCGACGTCCACACCAATTATTAGACCACCCAAGGGGTGAACCTTTGAGATCAATGTGTGACGACGACGACATGCTTTGAGCTGTTTTGGGGCAGCGATTGAGAAACTTCCCCATGTGATTTACTATGCAGCAAGACTAACGACACAACTCAATTACTTCCACCACGTAAAAGGAGTTGTTGGTCATTTGCGCTTAGACAAGTTTAGATCCCATCCGTTAGGATCTAAAATCATTATCTTCGATCACGCATTGAAGTATCTTTTTCTCCAAGAAAGATGCTAAATCTCATCTTGATCGATGGATTTTGCTTCAAGAGTTCGACATTGAAATCGGATAAGAAAGGGGAAAATGTGGTGGCGGATCATTTGTCTAGGTTGACTTTGGATTACACCGAGGACGCCATCCCCATTTCTCGAGACCTTCCTCGATGAGCAATTGATGCACATTGCTCGAATCCCGCACCATGGTTCACGACATAGTGAACTATCTTGTCACCGCCAAATGCCTTTGCATTGAGGGCGACAAGATAAATTCAAATTTTAGCCATGGTGAAATACTTTTCTGGGATGATCCTTACTTGTTTAAGTATTGTCCCGATCAAATCATTAGGAGATGCATACAAAGCATGACCAATCCAATGTCATTTCCTTCACATGATCATGCCTGTGGTGGCCATTTTAGTGCTAAAAAGACAGCTGCAAAAATTTTGCAGTGTGAATTTTACTGGCCCACTTTGTTTAGAGACGCTCATACTTATTGCACATCTTGTGAGCGTTGTCAAAAGCTAGGGAGTATCTCTAGAAGAAATATGATGCCCCTCAACCCGATTTTGATCGTTGAGATTTTTGATGTGTGGGGCATTGATTTCATGGGACCATTTCCAAACTCCTATGGCAATTTGTACATCTTGGTTGCTGTGGACTATGTGTCCAAGTGGGTGGAGGCCATTGCTTGCAAGACTAATGACCACAGAGTGGTGGTCCAATTTTTGAGAGACACTATCTTTGCTCGGTTTGGTACACCTCGAGCAATCATAAGTGATGGAGGCAAGCATTTCTGCAACCGAATTTTCGAGCAGTTGATGAAGAAATATTTCATCACCCATAAGGTTGCTACCCCTTATGACCCACAGACAAGTGGACAAGTTGAAGTGTCCAATCGTGAGATCAAGCACATTTTGGAAAAGACAGTGAATCCTAATAGAAAAGATTGGTCTCTGCGATTAAGTGACGCACTGTGGGCATACAGAACAGCATTCAAGACTCCGATCGGGATGTCACCCTATCGGCTTGTGTACGGGAAGGCATGTCATCTTCCCGTCGAGTTGGAGCATAGGGCTTATTGGGCCATCAAGCAGTTAAACTTCAATCTTCAAGGTGGCTCACGAGAAAGCTCCAACTCAATGAATTGGAGGAGATAAGGAATGATGCATATGATTGTGCAAGATGTACAAGGAACAGATGAAGAAGGCTCATGACCAGAGCATTTTAAGGCGATCTTTCGAGCCTGATCAGAAGGTCCTTCTTTACAATTCAAGATTGCATCTATTTCCAGGCAAGTTGAAATCTCGACGGACTAGCCCGTTCATCATTCGGTCAGTGTTTCCTCATGGGGCCATCGAGATTGAGGATCCCAAGAATGGTAACACTTTAAGGTCAATGGACAAAGATTAAAACCATTCTTGGAGTTGAGAAGTAGAAAGGTGGAGATGACTCTATTGGAAGATCCGAATTATTCAGAGTGATTGTCGTCTCTTGTAGAGAGTCTGGCTGAAGACTTTAAACTTAGCGCTTGTGGGAGGCAACCCTCATTATTTTTCTGTGTTATTTGACCTTGTTTGTGCATTTTGTTCTATTTTATGTGTTTTTGAGTCAAGTATACGCCGTTCAAGTTTGGGGAAGCGTTCTCCTCGTTGTGCTGACTTGCCTTCCCTCTGGTATTGTATTTTTGTCACATTGGGACAATGTGACATTTTAGTTTGGGGTAGACATATTTGTCATTTTATTTTGTTTGTTAAAAAAATAATAATAATTTCTTTTGCTATGTGGTTGATTGATCTTGACCGAACATCATAACATGGATTGCATGTCATTGTTATGTTTAACTTGTTTGAACATGGCATATCATTAGAAATCAAGTGTTTGACTCATATGTTGGATTAAAGAGACCCCATGTGTTCGATAGATTTTTCACATGCACACTAGCAGTAGGGTCCGTGGGGTATGAGATTTGACTTTAGGAGAGTGTGTCTCTAGAGATTTGTGAGTTGATGTGGTGAGGAAAACCTTGGCTTAAAAAAAAAAAAAAAAAATTCATAAGGTTGAGCTTCTCATTGAGTAACCGGACCTCTTGCCTCATCAAATAGTGAGTGTTCGCGTAAAAAGAGGAGAAAGTCGAACTAAGTGGTTGTATGGCTAGTTAGGCTTCGTAGTTGTTTTTGACTTGAGTAATTAAGCCCTTAGGGATGTATCTACATCTAGTGCCCTAAAGCCATCTGGTTTGGGAGTCATTGGCCCAATACTCATTACATAAGTCATTTAGAAGCTTAAGGGAGCCAAGCATTGCACAGCCTACGCGCAAAAAAAAAAAAAAAAGAAAAAAAGAAAAATTTTCAAGCCTTGGTTGTTTTCATCACAGTGCAATCCTATGAATTTTTGGGTGCACATTTTCTTTGAGAATGATTGAAACTGCATGACCTTGTGTTAGTTCACTTTTCACTTCTTGAAGCATATGTTGTCTCAATTGTCCAATTGTGAGTTGAATGGTGTTTGGATGCCTGGATGATGTGGTTTGTATGTTCGACTTGTTAAAATTGCTAATGATGTACGAACCATATGTTTAGTGAAAGGCCTTGTCTGACAATAACATAGTGTCAATAAAATGTTTGTGGGTGTCATTCTTGGAAAACCCTCACGAGACTTCACTCGTCCTCTAGGGAATTCCTAGGGGTTTAAAAGGCTTGTTGCATATGCTAAATGCAACCGTGTTTCCCACGACAGAGGACCTATGTTTCTTGTTTTTGTGTTATTCTTCATTTTGTTTTGCTAAGGGACTAGCAAAATGTAAGTTTGGGGGTATTTGATGAGAGTCAAATAGTGCATATTTGAGCCCTTTAACTTATATTGGTTAGGCTCTTAGCTGTGCTATTTTCTGATGCTTTTGTTAGTTTTTGGTGTCTCAAGTGCATTGCAGGTCATTGACATAAGAATGCGGTTAAAGGGGTGAAAATGTGCATAATGAAGGAAGAACCCCCTAGCAGTGTGTTCAAACGCACATACTGCATTCAAACGCATGTGCGTTCGAGCCCAGAAGGCGCGTTCGAGCGCATGTCCACATCAGCTAAAACCCTAGCATTTCACGTTAAAGGGCCGCGCCGCACGGAGCTTGAAGCCTCGTATGCGTTCAATCGCAGAAACTACGATCAAGCGCATTGCGTTCGAACGCACATGTTGCGTTTGAACGCACTCGTGATGACCTGTCAGCACGTGAGAAAACCTAGTTGTTTAGTATAAATTAGCACTTTTCTTTTGTAAACCTGACGTTGGGAGGCGCCGTAGAGAGCAAAAATGCGACTTTTGTCATGCTTAGGCTTGTGTGAACGTTTCTTAATTGTAAGTTTTGCTCTTTCATGATTTCAATTGATTTTGACATGTCTATTGTGATTATGAGGGGCTAAACCTTCAACTAAGGTTGAAGATGAAGCCTCGTTATTGATTCACATGCACACTTTTGTTGTTTATGCTACAGTCAAGGTTTAATGAATTTGTTGTTCAACGTCCCTTCCATTGCTTATTCTACTTTATGTGATTAAGTACCTTTTTGAATTCGTATGTTTGTTTTATATTCAATGTGTTTTGTCTGGGGGTACATTGAGTGATTGGATTGAGACTAATATCCATCGTGATCTATGGATACGGTGGATGATTTGATCTCAATCAAATACTCGTTGTGATCCTTTGAACAGATGGATTCATTGAATGATATTACGTGTACGACCACGACTGTTGAATGTTGTTTGAATATTTTTAATCTTGATTGTATGCATAAACACGAAAGTGTAATGTGGATTGTAAGAGGTGGATTCGAAAACCATAGTGTTTTACTTTGATTATTGTTTCAATTATCATTTAATTTAGTTTTGTTAAAGTTGCACGACCAACTTCGAACTCCAGGAACTAGGTTAAAATAGAATTTATTTAAATAAAAAAATTGATTTCATAAAAAAGAAACACAATTCCCTGTGGATCGACCTCGCATTTTTAAGCGCACTTTACTGCATACGACTCGTACACTTGCGAGTACTTTATTTTTGGTACACCAGAGGTCATTTGCCCCAAAAGCCTCTTATCTTGAGAGATTGAGAGCGCCAAAGAAGAATGCGCAGTTTGCTGAAATCTTAGAGGTGTTTAAGCAAGTTCAGATAAACATCCCATTCTTGGATGCAATTCAGCAAGTGCCAGCATATGCTAAATTCTTGAAGGATCTAGTCACAATCAAGACAAAAACGAATGTCTCGAAGAAGGCTTATCTGACTAAGCAAGTGAGCTCCATCCTCTAATGCAAGTTGCCCATCAAGTATAAGGACCTTGGGTGTCCGACCATTGCTTGCATGATTGGAGAGAGTCAGATCAACAGGGCATTGTTGGATCTGGGGGCAAGTGTAAATCTCCTCCCCTATTCAGTATATTTGAAGTTGGGATTGGGAGAGTTGAAGCCAACCACTGTGATGCCCCAGTTGGCAGATAGGTCACTTAAGAGACCACGGGGAATACTTGAGGATGTGTTGATCAAGGTTGACAAGTTTTATTTCCCTGTAGACTTTATAGTGATAGATACGGAGCCGGTGCACGATGTGGTAAATCAAATTCCAATGATTTTAGGGTGACCTTTCTTAGCTACGGCTAACGCCCTAATCAACTGTAGGACGGGAGTGATGAAGATCTCATTCGGAAATATGACAGTGGAACTCAATATTTTCAACATCAACAGCCAACCACTTGAGTATGATGAGACCCATCCTATGTGCTTCATTGAAGAAATCACTGATGAATTTGATTTGGAGGACCCGAAGATTGAGTGTTTTACTCAGGACTCTGACGACCTGGACTTAGATAGGCTGATTAGGCTAGATTTGCATGAGCCTAGCCTGGAGGACCCTGACATGGAGTGCTTTGCACCATCTGAATGTTTTGCTCAGGTTGGAGGGGACATATATTGTGGTAGGATACTCGAGCCAACTAAGGAAGTAGTTGAGCCAAGTTTGGAGGATGTTGAGCTTGAGAGATTTGCTCAGCTGGGAGATGATCAGTACTTTGATGAAGTAGCTGAGCTACTTCCTTTCATTATCAATCCCATATCTGAGTTACAGCTGGAGTGTGGGGAAACCATGGATTTTGTTTTCCCCACTGTTTATTCCTCTGCATTTGAGCCATCTGATTTTATTGCTGAGCTCAAACGGTTTGCTCCCATTCATATCCGTCCAAGGTGGCCAAGATTGACCTTGGGAAGGAATGACTATTTTCCTCCCCCATTTTGTGATCATCGGTTGATTAGGACAGCTGGATATTCGTTGTTGCATATTGATCATCCCAGCTACGACCATCACCCGTTTGACCCGGGCAAGCTAGTGCCTACCATTTTTTGATATTGCAGTTGTTGTGTCTACCTAGTGTCATAGGTAGCTTGGTCTGTATCACGAGTTTGGCTGAAGATGTTAAACTAAGCGCTTGTGGGAGGCACCCCTCATTATGTTTCTTGTTTCATTTTTAGCATTTATGTCTACCGGCCAAATTTGGGGAAGCATTCTTTTGTGCTATACCTAAATTGACCCGTCCCCTAGGTTTTGTATTTTCAGTCACATTGTGGACAATGTGACATTTTGAGTTTGGGGGTGGAGTAAACGTGTTCTGTAAATATTTTGCTTTGTGTTTGTGTATATTGTTTGTGTAAATAGTTAAAAAAACATTTTTCTTTGCACTCTACGTTCGAACGTATCATGTACGTTCGAACGTGTACACGGCGCTGCATACGAACTCAACTTCTTGTGTTCGACCGCAACGCCCCATCACACACACACTACCCTACATGCATGCGTTCGAACTTACTTACATACGTTTGAACGCATGACTCACTTGACACCCATGCACCCAGCACAAGTACGGTCGTATGTACGTTTGAACGTACTTGTTTTTATGCCTCACGTGACTTGCTTTTAGGTCACTTTCTCTCCCCGTTTCCCCCATTTTTCACCCCGCCGTACAGTTTTTCTCCCCCTCATCTCTGTCTCTCTCACTTCCAGCCACCTCCAAACCTCATTCCATCGCCGGCCATCAGTTCCCAAGCCACCTACACACCACCACCAGCACTTCTCCACCGCACCCACCCACCTCCGGCCATCCAAACAATCCTGTTTCCCCATTTTCCCTTTTTTCCACCGTCATCCAAACCGCCCCCAATCCCCTATTTTTTGTCCTTTTTTGTTCAATCAAAGGGCACAATTCCACTCACGGATTGTGCCCCTTGATTCTGTGTTGGTTTTTCACCATTTGTAGGGGGGTTGGTTTGATTTTTAGAAGGGTTCCACAACCCTTTATTTTTGGGTTGCACACCAGGTGCTCGACAAAAGGCCCCAACGAACCTCCACCATGCCTAGAGGGCAAGGTTCGACGTCCCAGTCATCCGGGTCCCGTGCCAGTGTAGCTAGGCCATCCATAGAGAGTCGTAAGCTTCTTTCGGAGAACACCTTTGCCATTAAAGAGGAGTTCTCCAACAATGAAGCTACAGGTTGGGGGGTTGAAGAATTGAAGCGCCGGGAATTGAAGAGCCCTTTCAAGCCTGTCGCCTCCACTGCATACGAGCGCTTGGTCAGAGAATTTTACAAGCATCTAAGGATTGATTGCGACCAGCCATACATACTTTTCTCTTCCATTGAGGGAAGAGAAGTGGAGGTGACTATAGCCGATGTAGCGGCCATTCTGAAATGTAGTCATGAGCCTCCCGAGTCGGACGTTCCCTGGCTTGAGTGCCCCTCCATGCTCACACTCGAGGACATCGTTTTCAATATGTGTGAGGGGCAATATGCAGACAGTCGTCGAAATGCAGCCAGCAAGATGAAGATTCCTAGGAATCTTCTATTTATTGATATGATGCTATACAGGAACGTGTGTCCTTTAGGACACAAGACACAGAGGCGGGACTTGTTCCTCAGTGCCCTCTACTCATTCTACAGAGGTTTCTGGTGCTCCATTCCTGAGATCATATGGCGCCAGATTCAGAAATTTTGTGAAGGAGTGCATCATCAAGGGGCCGAGCACACGAAGACATGGGGTTTGCCTTTCCCTTTTCTCATCACTCACATTCTAAGAAAGAAAGGGATTAAAAGCAATTCTGCAGACGCGCTGGTCACTGAGATCCCATATTTTGGCCGCATCCAGTGGCGCCAGAGTTTGTCCCACATGCCCAGAGCAGAGCTAGAGCCAGAGCCAGAGCCCATGGACATTCCTAACATGGCAGCTGAGGAGGAGGTGGTAGCTGAGCCTGAGAGAGTAGTAGTGCAGGAGCTAGAGGAAGAAAAGGAGTATGAGGAGGGGATCATGCTCAGAGCCTCAGATTTGTTACACTTCTAGGACATCCTCGTGGACATACGATCTCAGGTCACAAATTTGCAGAGGGATGCTTGTCAGGACAGGCTCGAGATCCAGGAGATGTTTCGAGCCATCTTAGACAGACTACCACTAGCCTCGGGACATTCTGCACCACCACCAGCCCCGTGACGTCTTTGTGACGTTTTGGTTTATTTTTACACCCCTTGCACTATATTTTTTTATTTTCTATATCAGCACACTGGGGACAGTGCAAATTTTGAGTTTGAGGGTGTTTTATTATTTGTGCACATTTGATTTTTTAATTATGCATTTTATTTCAGTTATGGTTTATTTTCTTTTGTGTGCTTAATTTGATGAACATATGATCACTTTGATTAAGGGAATTTCAATTACGTTACTTTCTTGGCATAATGAGATATTATAGTTCAATTTGAGTTTCACAAGCACAATTGGCATGTAATTTGTGGGATAAAAATCTGATTTTGGTCATGTTAGTTTTGTAAGCTTAAATGTAGTTGGGTAACCCATTGGAAAGATGACCGTGGTTCTTTAAAAAAAAAAATGATGATCATTTTGAACTTTCCACCTAGTAACCAGATCTCTTGCCACATTAAGCAATGAGTATTCGTGTAAAAAAAAGTGAGAAGTTAGACGTGGTTAGCAAAGCTTCGTAACCTTTTTTACTCGAGTTAGTAGGTCCTTAGGGGTGTTTTTACGCCTAATGCCCTAAAACCATTTGGTTTGGGAGCCATTGACTTAACACTTGATACATGGGTCAATTAGAAAGCTCAATGAAGCTAAGCAATAAAAAAAAAAAGTTTTTCATGAACCTTGGTTATTATTTTTGATGTGTTGTCTAATGAATTTTAAGTGTCGAAACATAGATGACTAAGATTAGTTTTGAAGTCCCATATTTTTGTGCTAATCTCACTTTCACTAGAATTGATTTTTGTATCTCATAATGCCGTGTTTGTATCTTGATTGATCATTCCCTGAAAATTGTGAAGATGGTGTTTGTTTGATTAAGCTTGCTTTCGAATTTAAACCATGATTGATATATTTTTGCATGATTGAGAATAAAATGTTTGCACCAATGTTTGTTGGTATCATTCTTGAAAAACCCTCATGAGACTTCACTCATCCTCTAGGGAACTCCCAGAAGTTTAAAAGGCTTGTTCCATACGCTCAATGCAACCGTTCTCCCACGAAAGCAGACTTATGTTTTTATTGTGTTTTCCATTTTGTTTTGCTAAGGGACTAGCAAAATGTAAGTTTGGGGGCATTTGATCGGTGCGAAACATTGACGTTTGAACCCTTTTAACTTATATTTGTTAAGCCTTTAGCACTGTTAATATCTAACTATTTTTAGTGTTTTGAGTGTTTTGTGCTGTGCAGGTCCTTACAACAAAACATGGCCACAAAGGAGAAAAATGCACCAAGTGAAGAAGTGGATCCTTGCCAAGTGCGTTCGACCGCACTAGGTGTGTTTGAATGCACTCACGGTCACGCAGGGGAGCAGCGTGATGAAACCTTGAGCCCGATTAGCCGCGTCTCACATGGATGCCCTAGTCGATCGTATACTCCATTTTGTAAAGAGCTTTTTGTTTGGGCGTATTTTTTAGAGCAGTTTGCCACTATAGGCCCTACCCTGCCCTTTTTCTTTGTAACCTTTCATTTTATTTAATATTAATGTTTTTTTTTTTTGTTCATTTATGCTTCCGTATCACATGGGAGGCTAAATCCTCAACTAAGGTTGAGGATGTAGCCTCATCATGGATTTAATGCTTATTTGTTTTTTTTTAAGTTAATTATTTCCGTTATTTATTTGTTGCTTAAATCGTTTCTCACTTGGTTTGGTGACAAAACCAAGTGAGATTGCACCATAGTCGTTTATTCTTGGTTTTTCGTTCGATGGATACATTCCATCCTTCGGTTTATGCCCATTTATCCTTAGTAGTTTGTGTCTTAACACATTCACTTTGGATCCTTTGGGCCTTAAACCGTTTATGGTTTGTCTTTCATCAAAGGGACGGATTCCTTGAATCCTTCGATAGGCGCAATAGATAAGGCGTTATTTTAAACCGATAGACGGATATGTTAGCTTAGCATTTTCAATTTGCATTCTTGAAATGGTGAGGTGAAACCCTTAGCCTTGGTGTTTTTATTTTATTTACATTTCTGCGTTAATTTAGTTTACATTTTTGTTGTCACCAATCACCCACAGCGGAGCTAGGTTAAAGTAACACTAACCTAGACTCAAATTTAATTTTGTATAAACAATACACGGTTCCTTGTGGTTCGATCTCGGTACTTGTGCAAACGCTATACGAACCAACAGTTCGTGTAATTGCGAGTACCTAAATTTGGTACGACCATCGGGGAATCAGGTACTATTGTCTCTCCTTCTCTTCACTCACCAAAGGAGCAGTCTCCAAAAGTGCATCTGCCTGCTCCATCAGTTTATCCAAATCCAAATCTTCACCAAACTGAGCAAGGCATGCTTCCAGGGGGTCCTCTATGCTTGATTCTTCAATGACTTCATCCAGAATCTCCTCAATCAAGCATACTTGATTTATTTGGTCATAATCAAGTGGTTGTTTTCTGATGTGAAAAATGTTCAACTCCATTGTCATGTTCCCAAAAGAAATCTTCATCACCTCGACCTACAATTTATTAGGGCGTTAATCATAGCTAAAAATGGTCGCCCTAGAATCCTAGGGATCTCACTCCTTATCACTTGAACTGGCTCTATGTCTAACACAATGAAATCCACGGGGAAATAAAATTTGTCCACCTTAATCAGTACATCCTCAACTATTTCCCGTGCAACTTTCATAGACCGATCAGCAAGTTGCAGTATCATGGTTGTGGGCTTCAGCTCTCCTAGCCCTAACTGCAAATAGACCGAGTAGGGCAACAAATTCACACTTGCTCCCTAATCCAATAGTGCCCTCTCAATCTGGCTAACTCCTATCATGCAAATAATTGTAGGACATCCCGGGTCCATATACTTGAGAGGTAACTTGCATTGTAGGACAGCACTGACTTGCTCAGTCATGAATGCCTTTTTAGGGACATTCTTCTTCCTCTTCACCGAAACCAAGTCCTTTAAGAACTTGGCATAGAAAGGGATTTGCTGGATGGCGTCCAAAAATGGAATATTTATTTGGACTTGTTTGAACACCTCCAGAATGTCCTCTAGCTTCCCTCCATTCCTAGGCGCTTGTAATCTTTCAGGGTATGGTGCTTTCGGGAGAAGCGCCCTAAGAGGTTCCTTAACAACTGGGGTGACCGTAGATGGCTCAGCATCTCCTTCCTTTTAATTGTCACCCTCTTCTTCTTTTTGCTCTTCTTCCTCAACATGGTCTGCTTTTGGATTCACCACCTTATTGTCTACTCTCTTCCCCGACCTCAGAGTGACAATCGCTTGTACATGCTCCTGATTTGAAGAATTTCCAATGCTACATGCTTTAGGGTTGTTCACCGCTTGACGGTTTAAAGAACCGACACTAAAAAATGCACAATAGTGTCGGTTAGGAAAACCGACACCTCTTAAAAATGGGTGTCGGTTTTAATAGTGTTGATTTTAGTGAAACTGACACTATTTTTTTAGGAAACTGCTAGGGGTTCTCCCCGTAGTGTTCTCCTGGCGTTCTCTCAGTCTTACGTAAAACATGATTTAAGAAAAAATAAAATTGTAGTGGCCTCCATCACTGGATTTTTAAGGCATTAGCACCAAATTTGAGGCATAAACATCAAATTTGAGGCATTAGCACCAAATTTAGGATGATCAAATCCATTTTGGGTGATACTATCCCTAAAGGGTTAACCTTCCACCCTTAGAATTTAGTTTTGAATAAAAAAACAAGTTTTAAAGCATTGGAACCTAACTATTAACTCATAAAAATTAATCTGTTGGCAAAAAAACGGTATTACAATTTTATTTTTTCATAAATCATGTTCTACGTAAGACTGAGAGAATACTAGGAGAACACTACGGGGAGAACCCCTAGCAAACCCCATTTTTTCTAAGGGGTGTCAGTTCTACAGTAGTTACTGTTAAACCGACACCATTTTGAAATAAAACTAGAAAACCCCATGTCTCTAGATTCATGCGCATCTCTGCATCTGTCTTTAATTTCATCTATCTATAATTTCTTTTTCGATCGTCTCTCTCTCAACTCTGCTAGCTCTTTGTCTCTAGAGAACAAAAAAAAAAGGGGGTGAATTGCTTGCAGGTGAATGTGTGGAAGGATGAGATCAATGCAGCGTGGCTGATTTACAAAAATAAAAGTACTCGCAATAGCACGAGTCGTTTGTAATAAAGTGTTGTACAAGTGCGAGGTCGATCCACAGGGAATTTGTGTTCTTGTAAAAATCAATTTCCTAATCAAATTGATTTTATCTTAACCTAGTTCTAAAGTTCGAAGTTGGTCATGCAAAAATATAAATGAAGTAAAAATGAAATTTCTTGAATAATAAAAAGGCACTAAGGTTTTCTGAATCCACCTTATCAAATCAAAACTCACTCTCATCATACATTCGTCAAGAATTAAACCCTAAGCATTTTCTATTGTTTTTATAAAATCTTATTGAAAGATTTGATGAATCCAACTCTATTGTGAAAGACAACGAATATCCAATTGAGATCAAAAGATCCAATGTATCCGTTTGAACAATGAAAGACAATGGATATCCAATTTCAATCAAAAAATTCGATGTATCCCCTGGATGAAATACAATGAATATCCAACGTTTAAACAATTCTATAAACAACAATCAATACAAGTTTTGTCACATAACTAGATTGAAACGAAAATACTTCATATTAATTTCAGAATTGTACGAACAAAAACATGAGAAATAACGAGTTTATCAATGATGAGGCTTCATCTTCAACCTTAGTTGAAGGTTTTAGCCTCTCATGACGACAACAGACATAAACATATCAATTGAAATCATAAAGAAACAAAAACTTACAAAGAAAAGCGTTCGAAAAGCTCAAGAACGACTCTAGGTCGAAGTTTTGGACTCTCTAGCACCCCCTTATGTGTTTACAGTGAAAAAAGAAAGTATTCATACACTAATTTTAGGGTTTCAGCATTGCCAGGTCGGCCGAGTGCAATCGATCGCACTTTAGGTGCGTTCGAACGCACTCATGCAAGAATTTCTGCACCAGATGGGCATAACTGCGTTCGAACGCAAAAACATGCTTTCAAGTGCACATACTTCAGAATTGGCCAAAACTTGTGAAATCTGATTTTGTAGATCTTTAAGATATCTTTCCACAGACACCAAGATCACCCCAATCGGAGTTATACAACTCAAGATATGGCCGTTTTGGTGGAAGTCGTCGGACGCGAATCATCGCTCGACTCAATTTTGCCGCCAAAGCTCTCCAAACTGTTTTAAGCCCCAGAGTTGATGGCATTAATCCCAAATGCAACTTAATAACCTGCAAAACACTAAAACACCAAAACTAACCAAAAACATCAGAAAATAACAAAACTAAGGGTTTAACAAATACAAGCTAAGGGGCCCAAATATGCAATATTAGGCACTCATCAAATACCCCCAAGCTTACATTTTGCTAGTCCCTTAGGAAAAAAAAATGAAAAATAAAACAAAATCAAGAAACATAAGTCCGCTGTCGTGGGAGAAACGGTTGCATTTAGCATATGCAACAAGCCTTTTAAACCTTAGAATTCCCTAGAGGACGAGTGAAGTCTCGTGAGGTTTTCAGAATGACACCCACAAACATTTTATTGACACTATGTTATTGACAGACAAAGCCTTTCACTTAAACATATGGTTCATACATCATTAGCAAATTTAACAAGTCGAACATACAAACTACATCATCCAGGCATCCAAACACCATTCAACTCACGACTGGAAAATTGAGACAACATATGCTTCAAGAGGTGAAAAGTGAACTAACACAAGGTCATGTAGTTTCAATCATTCTCAAAGAAAATGTGTACCCAAAAATTCATAAGACTGCACTGTGATGAAAACAACCACGGCTTGAATTTTTTTTTTTTTGCGCAGGCCGTGCAATGCTTGGCTCCCTTAAACTTCTAAATGACTTATGTAACGAGTGTTGGGCTAGTGACTCCCAAACCAGATGGCTTTAGGACACTAGATGTAGAGACATCCCTAAGGGCTTAATTACTCAAGTCAAAAAGAGCTACGAAGCCTAACTAGCCATACAATCACTCAGCTGAATTTTCTCCTCTTTTTACGCGAACACTCATTGCTTAGTGAGGCAAGAGGTCCGGTTACTCAATGAGAAGCTCAACCTTATGATGATTTTTTTTTTTTTTTAAACTCAAGGTTTTTTCTCACCACATCAACCCACAAATCTCTAGAGACACACTCACCTTAAGTCAAATTTCATACACCGCAGGCCCTAATGCTAGTGTGCATGTGAAAAATCTATCCAGGACATGGAGTCTCTCTAATCCAACAAATGAGTCAAACTCTGGGATTTTTAATGATATGCAATGTTCAAACAAGTTAAAAAAAATACCAATGACATGCAAACCACAATTATGATGTTAGGTCAAGGCCAATCAACAACATAGCAAATTTTTTTTTTTTAACAACACAAATAAACAGATAAAATGACAAATATGTCTACCCTACCCCCAAACTAAAATGACACATTGTCCCCAATGTGTTTGGATAAAATACCAGATGGGCGGCGTAAGTTGGGTGTAATGTAGGAGAACACTCCCCCAAACTTGAACGGTAGATAGATTTCCTGAAAAACACAATAACAACAACGACAAAATAGGAAAACCAAATCAAATGACAACAAAAACTAAAAGGAACAATGGGTTGCCTCCCATAAGCGCTAAGTTTATAGTCTTCAGCCAGACTTTCTATTGCAGGTGTGTTGCATGATTCAGACGGCATATGACAACCGGCAAACACACCAAAGGCAGATGTGAGAGTGGTGTTCTCTTGCTTGCCGGGATCCAAAGTAACATGGTTGTAGCTGGAGTGACCATCAAACACACAGTAGTAAGAATATCCAGACTGCCGTACACCAATGGATCAATGAATGGGGAGGCAAGTGATATTTCCTTATGATGGCCTTTAACTTATCATTATGAATGCACCTGCCATCCTCTTTGAACACGAGTTTGGAACAACTCGTTATTCTTTTTCCTCCCCATGGTCACACTTGGCCACCTAGGCCACACATGAATGGGTCTAACCCATTTACTCTCAGAAATCAACTCGGGAAGCTCAACTGCTGAAGAATATGGTGTGGGGAATGATAACTCAGTAATTTCCCCACATTCTGCCTGCGACTTAGGAACGGGATCCAAAATGGCCTTAGTTTGCTCAATTAATTCATCAAAATCCACATCATATCCTAATTGAGCAAAACTTTCCAGCATAGTGTCCTCCAAACTTGGCTCACCTACACCCCTAACTGGCTCAAGTAACCCTTCGAAGTCCATGTCTTTTCTATGCTGAGCAAAACACTCTATCTCAGGATCCTCAATACTTGGCTCATGCATAGTTTCAGTTTGTTGAAGTAACTCACCAATATCAAAATCCCCTCCAGATGGTGCAAAACACTCTATCTCAGGGTCCTCCAAGCTAGCCTCGTACAAAACATCATTTTGCCCAAGTAGCCTATCAAGATTTAGGTCATTTTCATCTTGAGTAAAACACTCCACCTCAGGATCCTTCAAGCTAAACTCATTTTCGACCTCATCAGTGATCTCTTCAATCAAACACACAGGGTGAACCTCATCATAATCAAGTGGCTGCTTATTGATGTCAAATATGTTGAGCTCCACTGTCATATTCCCGAATAAGATTTTCATCACCCCCGTCCTGCAATTTATCAGGGCATTAGCCGTAGCTAAGAAAGGTCACCCTAAAATAACTGGAATCTAGCTCCCAACATTATGCACCGGTTCTGTGTCTATCACTATGAAGTCCACAGGGAAATAAAACTTATCAACTTTGATCAATACGCCCTCAATTATTCCCCGTGGTCTCTTCACCGATCTGTCAGCCAATTGGAGTATCATAGAAGTGGGCTTCAATTCTCCCAACCCCAGATGTAGATAAACTGAATAGGGGAGGAGATTCACACTTGCACCCAAATCCAATAGTGCCCTTTCTATCTGATTGGTTCCTATCCTGCAAGAAATGGTTGGACACCCAGGGTCCTTATACTTAATGGGCAACTTGCACTGGAGGATGGAACTCATTTGCTCGGTCAAGAATGCTTTCTTTGGAACGTTATTCTTCCGCTTGACCGTGACCAAGTCCTTTAAAAACTTAGCATATGATGGCACTTGCTGAATTGCATCCAAAAAAGGGATGTTTATCTGAACCTGCTTAAACACCTCCAAAATCTCAGCAAATTGTGCATTTTTCTTCGGAGCTCTCAATCGCTCAAGGTGTGGAGCCTTTGGAACAAATGACCTCGGGGGATCCTCAACAGTAGGTATGGCTCTAGAAGGCTCAACTTCTCCCTCCTTATCCCTGCCACTCTCTTTACCTTGCGGCACAACCAGGTCTTCTTCTTCTTTGCCAACTTTATTATCCACTTGTCTCCCTAACCGAAGTGTGACAATGGATTGCACTTGTTCATACCCGTGCGCAGAATTTGAAGAATTTCCAATTGTGAGTGGCTTAGGATTAGGCATGGGCTGGCTTGGGAGCTTCCCCTTTTCTCTCTCACCTAGGTGATTCGCTAATTGTCCCATCTGCATCTCTAACTTTGCGATCGCCTAGGTGTTCACCATAGTAGACTCCCTCACGTCACTGATTGATTGACCAGTCATTTTCATGAATTCTTTCATGGTCTCTTCCAGTGACTGGGTTGATGAGGCTGGGGCTTGATAAGATGATGATGACGCTGGCGGAACCGAGCGTCCATGACTCTGATAAGGAGCAGAAAATCCTGGAGAATAGTGATTTTGAGCATGAGGAGCTCCTCCTTGATTTGTGGTGGGTTGATTCTGTTTCCAAGAAAAATTAGGGTGGTTCCTCCACCCAGGATTATAAGTCTCAGAACATGGCCCACTGGATGGCTTTTGAAAATTAATTAACTAGTAGAAAAATAAAATCAACTCAAACAAAAAAAAATCAATTTTTACAAAAAACAAACAAATCCCCGGCAACGGCGCCAAAATTTGATGTACAAAAATAAAAGTACTCGCAATAGAACGAGTCGTTTGTAATAAAGTGTTGTGCAAGTGCGAGGTCGATCCATAGGGAATTTGTGTTCTTGTAAAAATCAATTTCCTAATCAAATTGATTTTATCTTAACCTAGTTCCGAAGTTCGAAGTTGGTCGTGCAAAAATATAAATGAAGTAAAAATGAAATCTCTTGAATAATAAAAAGGCACTAAGGTTTTCTGAATCCACCTTATCAAATCAAAACTCACTCTCATCATACATTCGTCAAGAATTAAACCCTAAGCATTTTCTATTGTTTTTATAAAATCTTATTGAAAGATTCGATGAATCCAACTCTATTGCGAAAGACAACGAATATCCAATTGAGATCAAAAGATCCAATGTATCCGTTTGAACAATGAAAGACAATGGATATCCGATTTCAATCAAAAGATTCGATGTATCCGCTGGATGAAATACAACGAATATCCAACGTTTAAACAATTCTATAAACAACAATCAATACAAGTTTTGTCACATAAGTAGATTGAAACGAAAATACTTCATATTAAATTCAAATTGCGAAACAAAACATGAGAAATAACGAGTTTATCAATGATGAGGCTTCATCTTCAACCTTAGTTGAAGGTTTTAGCTTCTCATGACGACAACAGACATAAACATATCAATTGAAATCATAAAGAAACAAAAACTTACAAAGAAAAACGTTCGAAAAGCTCAAGAACGACTCTAGGTCGAAGTTTTGGACTCTCTAGCGCCCCCTTATGCGTTTACAATGAAAAAAGAAAGTATTTATACACTAATTTTAGGGTTTCAGCGTTGCCAGGTCGGCCGAGTGCAATCGATCGCACTTTAGGTGCGTTCGAACGCACTCATGCAAGAATTTATGCACCAGATGGGCATAACTGCGTTCAAACGCAAAAACGTGCGTTCGAGTGAACATACTTCAGAATTGGCCAAAACTTGTGAAATATGATTTTGTAGATCTTCGAGATAGCTTTCCATAGACACCAAGATCACCCCAATCAGAGTTATACAACTCAAGATATGGCCATTTTGGTGGAAGTCGTCGGACGCGAATCATCGCTCGACTCAATTTTGCTGCCAAAGCTCTCCGAACTGTTTTAAGCCCCAGAGTTGATGGCATTAACCCTAAATGCAACTTAACAACCTGAAAAACACTAAAAAACCAAAACTAACCAAAAAATCAGAAAATAACAAAACTAAGGATTTAACAAATACAAGCTAAGGGGCCCAAATATGCAATATTAGGCACTCATCAGTGGCCGGTCGCTAACCTTGTTTTGACTTGCGCTTCTGTTTCTCTACTCATAGAAAAGTAGAGGTAAGGGGTTTTCTTGGTATTTTGTTTATGGGTAAGCTTGGTTTTGAGTTATTTTGTTGATTCTTGCTGTTTGGCTGCTCCTCCACCACGTCCATAATCAACTGCGGGTACCTGTCAGTTAGCCACTGATAAAATGTCGGCACGCCCATGGATCCGGGTCAGTTTCAATATCAAATATGACTCAAGGGCTTAGAGAGCGAAACAGAATTGAAGAGAGTTCGAGATCTGTGAGTGTGGGTTCGTTGAAGAGACCAGAAAATGTACGACGACTTAGGAGGCAGGCAATTGAGGGGTGTTTGGGTGCGAGGGGAGTTATGGTCGTGGTTTTAGGGGGTAGGGATTTTGAAGCGTTGGTGGAAGATACATCCCCGAAGCCGATTCCTCGAGGCTAGTTCCTCCCCTTAGTTCATCAAAGAGAAGCAGAGCTGCGGAAGTTCATAACTTGTTTGAAAAGGTTGGCATCTGCTTCTGAATATCTGATCTGTTAGTTTTAAGTCTTGTTTATTTCCCTTATGTTATGTTTCTGGGTTTTGATGTGTGGGGTATGTTGGGTAGAGAAGGAGGAGCAGGATTAACGAGAAAATGAAAGCATTGCAGAATTTGATTCCAAATTCTAACAAGGTACAAAATCATACATGCAACCAACTTCGGCCTTTATAAAGCTTGATTGGTTCCAATTCATTAGAGCCATTTCAGCTATTAATTGAATGATTTTTTTTTTCAGTAGACAGATAAGGCTTCAATGATTGATGAAGCTATTGAATACCTAAAAGCAGCTTCAACTTCAAGTACAGGTTTGTGGCTCTTTGTAAAAAACCACCCCTTCCTTTGTCTACATAGACTTGTCTTTCTTGCCTTCCTATTGTTCCATGCATATCTGAGAACACTTAGGGTACGTTTGGAACACTAAATTGTTATTCCATTATTGTATATATACTGGATTTCATTTATTTTTATCTCTGAAAAAAATGTTTAAGATCGCAGATTCAAATGCTAATTTGTTGTATCTTGTTATTTTTTATCAGCAATTTACTAGAGCATTGTGGACTTTTTTGGCCTCCATACACGAGATGGCGTTCTTCTCTGCAATAAAACTGATATACGTGATTTTTATTGTTCTGATCCTAAATTGGTGAAAGTCTCTGGGCATATGTTTTAAACTTGTTTGAAAGTGATAATGGGTTTTAGGTTGAAGAGTTGAAGGGTAAAGGAGTTGCTTGCACAAGGTGTTTCGCAAAGCCGATATCATGAGAAGACTCCAGAGCAGGTACTGATGTTTGTGTTCTTGTCTCATATGTAGATTAATCCTTGGTTGGTGTTCATCTTTTTTTTTTTTCTTGTTCTTTTTCTTTCATTGTTGGAAGCTTGCAGATCTGCAGTAGGTACTGATGTATATATATATTGTTTTATAAAAAAAATTAACTTAGTGACATTTTTTTAAAAAACCATCACCTTTTTAAAGGTGTCAGTTGAACAGTACCACTGTTCAACTGACACCTTTCCTAAGGTGTCGGTTTAGCCAAAACCGACACTAATTAGTGTCGATTTTGCCTAAACCAACACTACTCTAGTTTCCCCTACCCCAGATTTGCTTCACTTTAAAACCGACACTATTAAACCGTCACTAATTCATTAGTAACGGTTTTTAGCCCTAAACCGACACTAAAAAACCAACACTAAATGCCAATTTTTTTGTAGTGTGCTATCTGCAGATAATCGAAGGATGATATGTGCAGGGGACCCTACGTCCTGCAAAACCCTCTCGATGGTCACCTCCGGCTTAGAGGTTACCACTCGATACCCCTCAAGCAAGTGAAAACGCTCCTCATATGACGCCGCATGAGTAGCCATCTCATTAGCCATTTGCTTACTAAATTGCGCCGTAATCGTAGCCGTCATTGCATCCATCTGCTGCTTGTGCTACTGATTTATCTCCTCCCTTTGCTTGGCCAGCAACTTTTCGATCTCTTGCTTGTGCTACTCTTCTTTTGCTTGAAGAGTACTTTCAATCATCTTTGAAATTACGGGTGTGGGAACATTCTGGGACCTCGCCTGGGACGGTGTGTAATATGTATGGATGTTGCCCCGCATGGGTAGAATATTCTTACTGACATCGCGAACACGACCTGCATTTTTCGGCTTATTGCCATGAGCCTGTGCGTATGCGTTGTTAGGTGCCCACCGCACCATCCCCTCGGGCCCCTTTACAAATTCGGATGAGTCAAAATCTGCTAGCCACTTCATCTCATTCTACACGTCACATAAACACGGTCATCTTTTAGTCTAAGTATCAATCATAAATATAAAAATACATAAATGTGTTTCAAGCATACCACTCTCTCCTCGACCAATGGGTTTGGGTAGCTACCGCCTTTCTTCGCATGGGTCGCGATGTAATTCTTTGCTCGTGTAGGGGCTTTGCCCATTTTCTTGACTTGCAAAAATCCATGAATATAAACATATTTCCACATTAGTATATTGTAATCATGATTTTAGTAATGGGGTTTGACAAACATACCATCTCGTGTGAGTGTTTGGCGAAGCTCTTTGAGCCGGCGCAATGTGGTGTGGTATACAATGCTCGTATCTGATATGCGAGGTATATTCTTGCGCACACAACATACGTTATTAATATGTAAAAAGATTAATAATTAATATTCAATAATACTACACAACTACAAGCAACATATTGACCTACCTAATTTTTCTTCTCACACCACTTCTCCAACAAAATGTCCACATCCACCGGGTCATACTTCTGGATGGTTACTCCCGCTCTCTCGCCTTCACTGAGTCAAGAGTGTCATCGGCTCGAATGGTGAGTGGCTTTTTCAATTCGTATCTCCAATACTTTAGCTTCTCGCCCATGTCTCTCCACATGACCTTCTTTATTTTAGCAATATTCGAGCCAAGCAAGAGGTGGAAGTTTTTCTGCATTAGTGAACAATTAAGTAATTAATAAGCTCTCATTATATATTTTACCTTCAGAAATAAGTTTCACATAATAAATTATATACGCTATATATAATTTAAATTCATAAAATTTGAATTAAACTTACCATCAACGCATCTTAAAATAGCTCATTCTTCTTCAACGGTACCTTCTTCCAATCATTCAATATCCAGACAAATGAACCGCTCCTAAGCATCTTGCTTGTCATACGCCTCCATTTTCCCCTGCTTTTCCCTACAGGTTGCCACATACCCATGAACTCCATTATGACCGGTTTTCCACTTGGTATTGAATATAACTTGTAGGAGTCATTGACATCCAGCACCTCAATATTATCATTTGTATCTGCATTTGGCAAGTACAACATAAAACAAATATCAATATTTAATAAAAATAAATAGTAATTACATCTTTAAGAACATACACAATATATATATACATATTTATACACATCTAAACATACCTATCGTCCATACCTCATGATCCTTCAGTACCGGCAAAGTAGGGGCCTTAGGCTGTGCTATATCCTCTGAGTCGGGCTGAGGTATATCATGTGAATCATCACCATTGTCCACATCGTCTCTCCCATCTGTGGATACCTACCGGCTGTCACTGGTGCGTTGACGCACTACCGCATTGAATGCACCGGTTATTTGTGGTGAGCAGGCACACGTCGACCGCAAATAACCCGTGGCGGCTAGGGCGTCGTTCGACCTCAGAGCACTTGCGTTCGAATGCAGATAACTGCTAGGGCCGGCTTGGTGCTGCGTGCGACCGTGGGGTGCTGCGTGCGACCATGGGTTGCTGCGTGGGCCGTGGCTGCTGCATGGACCGTGGGTGCATTCGAACGCACCAAGTGGGGTCGAACGCACTTTGGCAAGATCTTCACTTTAAGTCCACTTTCTTGCCCTTTGCTAGCCATGTTTGTTGCAATGACCTGCACAACACAAAACACTAAAAACTATATAAAATATTAGTTATTAACACAGCTAAGAGCCTAACAAACATAAGTAAAGAGGAGTCTAATAAACAATATTTGACACCGATCAAATACCCCCAAACTTACATTTTGCTAGTCCCTTAGCAAAACAAAATGAAAAACATAATAAAAACATAAGTCCGCTTTCGTGGGAGAACGATTGCATTGAGCGTATGCAACAAGCCTTTTAAACCTGTAGGAGTTCCCTAGAGGACGAGTGAAGTCTCATGAGGGTTTTTCAAGAATGATACCCACAAACATCTGTGCATACATTTTATTCTCCATTATGCAAAAATATATCAATCATGGTTTAAATTCAAAAGCAAGCTTAATCAAACAAACACTATCTTCACAAATTTCAGGGAATTAACAATCAAGATACAAACATGGCATTATGAGATACAAAAATCAATTCTAGTGAAAGTGAGATTAGCACAAAAATATGGGATTTCAAAACTAATCTTTAGTCTTGTATGGTTCGACACTCAAAATTCATTGGACAACACATCAAAAATAATAACCAAGGTTCATCAAAAACTTTTTTTTTTATTTTTTTTTTATTGCATAACTTCATTAAGCTATCTAATTGACCCATGTATCGAGGGTTAAGTCAATGACTCCCAAACCAAACGGTTTTAGGGCATTAGGTGTAAAAACACCCATAAGGACCTACTAACTCGAGTCAAAAAGGCTACGAAGCTTTGCTAATCACATCTAACTTCTCACTTTTTTACGCGAATACTCAATGCTTAATGAGGCAAAAGATCCGGTTACTTGGTGGAAAGCTCAAAATGATCATTTTTTTTAAAATGAACCACGATTATCTTTCCAAACGGTTTTCCAACTACATTCAAGCTTACAAAACTAGCAAAACCAAAACCAGATTTTATCCCACAAATTACGTGCCAATTGTGCTCGTGAAACTCAAATTGAACTACAATATCTCATTATGCCAAGAAAGTAACCTAACCGAAAATCCCTTAATCAATGTGATCATATGTTCGTCAAATTAAGTACACTAAAGAAAATAAACCATAACTAACATAAAATGTATAATTTAAAAACAAAATGTGCACACAATGATAAAAATACCCCCAAACTCAAAATCTGACCGCCCACAAGCAGTGTGCTGATATAGAAAATGAAAAACATAGTGCAAGGGGTATAAAAATAAACCAGGACGTCACAAAGACGTCACGGGGCTGGTGGTGGTGCATGAGGTCTTGCTGCTGGAGGTAGTCTGTCCATGATGGCTCAGAACATCTCCTGGACCTCGAGTCTGTCCTGACGAACATCCCTCTGCAAATATGCAAACTGAAATCGTATGTCCCTGATCTGGGATCGTATGTCCACGAGGGTGTCCTGGAAGTGTAATAGATCTAAGCGTCTTAGCGTGATACACTCCTCATCCTTGTGCTCCTCCTCGTACTCCTCAGGCTGCTCATATGCCTCTCTCTGGCTCAAATGCCATCTCATGCTCACCATCTCCGAATGTCCATAGGCTCGCCTCGACGCTGGCTGGGCGTAGCGTGCGGGCTCGTATGGCTCTGGGCATGTGAGATAGACTCTGGCGCCATTGGATAAAGCCAAAGTATGGGCTCTCAGGGATCGGCCCATCCGCTGGTGTGCCTCTGATCCCCTTCTGTCGTAAAGGCAATCCCCACGTCATCGTGTGCTCCGCCCCTCGATGGTGCACTCCCTCACAGAATTTCTGAATCTGACGCCAGATAATCTCAGGAATGGAACACCAGAATCCTCTGTGGAATGAGTAGAGGGCACTGAGGAATAGGTCCCGCCTCTGTGTCTTGTGTCCCAACAGACACACATTGCGATACAACACCATATCAATGAAGAGAAGATTTCGAGGAATCTTCGTCTTGCTGGTTGCATTCCGGCGATCATCGGCATACTGCCCCCCACACATATCAGAAACGATGTCCTCTAGTGTGAGCATGGAGGGGCACTTAATCCAGGGGATGTCCGACTCAGGTGGCTCATGGCTGCATTTCAACACAGCCGCTACATCAGCAATGGTCATCTCCACCTCTCTTCCGTCAATGGAAGAGAAAAGTATGTCCGGCTAGTCACCGTCAATTCTCAGATGAGTGTAAAACTCTCTGACCAACCGCTCGTATGCAGTGGAGGCGACGGGTTTGAAAAGCCTCTTCAAACCCCGGCACTTTAATTCTTCCACGGCCCAACTTGTGGCTTCATTGTTGGAGAACACCTCTTTGATGGCAAAGGTATTCTCCAACAAGAGCTATCGGCTCTCCATAGACGGCCTAGCTACAGTGGCATGGGATCCTGATGACCGGGACGACGAACCTCGCCCTCTAGGCATGATGGAGGTTCATTGGGGCAATTCGTCGAGCACCTGGTGTGCACCCCAAAAATAATGGGTTTAAGAACCCTTTTGAAAAATGCCCAACCCCCTGCAAAACTTGGACACAATCAACACACAACAATTTGGGCACAATCCAAGAGTGGATTTGTGCCCAAAATCAACCAAAAATATTAAGAAAAATGGAGGATTTTGAAGAAAACGGGTTTCGGGTTGGTTGGGGACAAAATGAGAAATTTGGGGATTTTGGGTGGCCGGCGGTGGGTGGGCACGGTGGAGAACGGCCGGCGGTGGGGGAGGAGATGGGTGGCGGTGGGTTGGTGTATTTTGGATGTTAGGGAGGTGAGGGGTGGATAAGGGGTTTCGGGGTATGTTGGTACGGCTGCTGGAAAAGTGGGGAAAATGAGGGGGGAAATGTGACCTAAAAGCAGGTCATGAAAGGCCTAAAACAGAGTACGTTCGAATGTACATAAGTACATTCGACCGTACTCGTGCAGGTGCGTGGGTGTGTGTTGAGCCATGCGTTCGAACTTACGCAAGCAAGTTCGAACGCATGCGTGCAGTGCAGTGTGTGAGAAAAGGGGCACTGCGGTCGAACTCACCAAGGCAAGGATGAACGCAGCACCGTGCACACGTTCGAACGTACAGGAATACGTTCGAACGCAGAGAGCAAACCAAAATAAAAAATGTTTTACAAAATTTACACAAAGGTTTTATTTTTTATAAAAAAATACAAAACACACAAAACACAAAAAAAAAATATTTACACAAACACACAAAATAAAATATTTACAAACCCAAACTTAAAACGTTACATTGCCCGAAATGTAACTTAATTAACCTAGGGGATAAGTCAATTTAGGTACAGCATAAAAGAGTGCTTCCCCAAATTTGACTAAAAAATAAAACAAAAGGCAATAAACATAATGAGGTATGCCTCCCACAAGTGCTAAGTTTAACGTCTTCAGCCAGACTCGTGATAAGGAACAAACTACCTACGATACTAGGTAGACACAATAACTGTTGTACCGAGAATGGTGGGCACTATCTTGCCTGGGTCAAACAGGTGATGGTTGCAGCTGGGATAATCTATAAGCAAAGATGGGTGTCCAGCTAATACCGACCTCAGATGATCATAAAATGGGGGAGGAAAATAGTCATTCCTTCCCAGGGTCCATCTCGACCTCCTTGGCCACATATGAATGGGAGCAAAAAGTTTGCTCTTAGTATTAAAATCAGGTGACTCAAATGTGGAGGAATAAATAGTGGGGAAGACTAAATCCATGGTTTCCCCACACTCCGATTGTAACTCAGATATGGGATCGATAAAGAAAGGAAGTAGCTCAACTAACTCATCTAAGTACTGATCATCTCCCAGCTGAGCGAATAGTTCCAGCTCAATGTCCTCCAAATCTGGCCCAACTGCTTCATCAGTTAGTTCAATTAACCTACCAAAATCTATGTTTCCTCCAACCTGAGCAAAACATTCCAACTCCGGGTCCTCAAGACTGAGCTCATACCTCGGCTCGTCAAGCTGTAATGGCTCACTCAAATGACCTCCAAATAGTGCAAAGCACTCCATGTCAGGGTCCTCCGGGCTAGGCTCATGCAAGGATGGCCTAATCAGCCTATCTAAATCTAGGTCCTGAGTAAAACACTCAATCTCCGGGTTCTCAAAATCAAAATCATCAGTGATTTCTTCAATGAAGCACATAGGATGGGTCTCATCGTATTCCAATGGTTGGCTATTGATGTTGAAAATATTGAGCTCAACCGTCATGTTTCCAAATGAGATCTTCATCACTCTGTCCTCTGATTGATTAGGGCGTTAGCGTAGCTAAAAAAGGTCGCCCTAGAATCATTGGAATTTGATTTGCCACATCGTGAATCGGCTCGTGTCTATCACTATAAAGTCCACGGAAATAAAATTTGTCAACCTTGATTAACACATCCTCAAGTATTCCTGTGGTCTTTAAGTGACCTATCTGCCAACTGGAGCATCACAGTGGTTGGTTTCAACTCTCCCAGTCCCAATTTTAAATACACGGAATAGGGAAGGAGATTCACACTTGCCCCCAGGTCCAACAATGCCCTATTGATCTGACTCTCTCCAATCATGCAAGCAATGGTCGGACATCCAGGGTCCTTATACTTGATGGGTAGCTTGCATTGGAGGATGGTCGGAAAAGCCTTCTTCGGGACATTGGTCTTTCTCTTAATTGTGACCAGATCCTTCAAGAATTTCGCATATGCTGGCACTTGCTGAATTGCTTCCAAGAACGGGATGTTTATCTGGACTTATTTAAACACCTTTAAGATTTCAGCAAACTGCGCATTCTTCTTTGGCGCTCTCAATCTCTCCGGATAAGGGTCTTTTGGGACAAATGACCTTGTAAGGTCCTTCTCAGGGGGAGTGACTATAGATGGCTCAACATCTTTCTTCTCATTGTTGTCACTCTTTGTCTCCTCTTTCTCAAAAGTCTGTCGGTATTGCTTTATCTATACGCTTGCAATCGCTCATCAACTTCTTCTGGCTCATCCACACGGTTGTCCACTCGTTTCCCTGACCTCAGTGTGACAATCGCATGGGCATGTTCTTGATTTGGAGCACTTCCGATAGTGCATGCCCTAGGATTGTTTACTGGTTGGCTGGGGAGCTTTCCCTTGTCCCTCTCACCAATGTGACTTGCCAATTGTCCCACTTGGGTCTCCAACTTGGAGATTGCCTAGATGTTCACCATGGTGGAGTGTCTAATGTCACTGATGGACTGACCAGTCATCTTCATGAATTCTTTCATTGTCTCTTCTAATGACTAAGTTGATGACGTTGGGGGTTGAGTGGGTGCTTGATAGGAAGATGACGATGGCTGGGCTATGCGTCCAGGGTTTTGGTAAGTAAGAGGAAAACCTCCTTGATTTGTGGGCTGATTCTGCTTCCATGAAAAATTTGGGTGGTTCCTCCACCTAGGGTTGTAAGTTTCAGAGTATGGGCCAGTTGAATGCTTTTGGAAATTGTTAAAAGCGTTCACTTGTTCCATCTCAGAGAAAACTACCATAGATGGACAATTATGTGCTTGGTGCAAAGGACTAGCACAGACTGAACAACTTTCAACCGGAAATGTGTTCACAACTTTAACAGGCCTTTCCATACTCAGGGCATCCAGCCTCTTGACAATGGCATCCATCCTCTGAGTCAACTCTTGCCCAGCATTCAGCTCTAGGACGCCTCCTTTCTTTCGGGCAGATTTGTCTCGATTGCTGGTGAAATCCCAGTTCTGGGTGTTGGCAGCAATTTTCTCCAAAGCCTTGTAGGCCAAATCTCCCGTCAAATTCAGGAATGCCCCTCCATTCATCAGTTCAATCATACTACGGTTGGGCTGAGACAACCCTTGGTAGAAAAATTGAACTAGACGCCATTTCTCATACCCGTGGGGTGGACACTTCATTAACATGTCTTTAAACCTTGTCCAACATTCCATGAATTTCTCGTCCTCATCCTGAGTAAATGAACTGATTTCCTTCCTTGCATCATTTACTCTAGACATTAGAAAGAATCTGTGGTAAAACTGCTTCAACTGTTCTTCCCAGGACGTAATAGAATCAGGAGCTAAGGAATCTAGCCACTCAGTGGCTCTGTCATGAAGGGAGAAACGAATAAGTCGAAGATTGATAGATTCCCCTGAGAAGTTTTGAAATTTGGTTGTGGCAGTTATACTCCTAAACTTCTTAACATGGGAGTAAGGGTTTTCATGATCTAAGCCATAGAAAGATGGTAACATCTGAATCATATGTGGCTTTAGATCATAATGAGTTGCATTAGTTGGTGGTAATATATGAATGGGCGACAGATGAAAAACAGTTCGTGGAGTGACGTAGTGAAATCCAACTCATACATTCTTCTATTCTCCCCGTTCCCGTCTCTCGCATCTTGAAATTCCTCATGCTCCTCCCTTCTTGGGTTTCTTTGATCCTCTTCGTGCTGCTCCACCCTTGGGTTTCTTTAATTATCCCCCATCTCATCTTGAGCTCAACGCGCTCTCCTAATGTTTCTTTCTAAGTCGGGATCTAAAGGTGTTAACTCTAAATTCAATGATCGCCGACCACGCATAAACTAATAGAAATTTAACTATATACTAAGGAAAAATAGCAAGCTAAAAAGATGCAAGAAAAACAACAAAAAAATCAGAGGAAGAAAACAGCAAAAACAGAAATAAAATATGCACAACTAAACAGTAAATCAAAACTAGAAACAGCAAGATAACAAAAATAGTAATGAATTACAAACTAAATAATAAACTAAAGCAACATGTGAACAAAATCAAATTGAAACAAATATAAACAGATGCTGTAAAAACAAAACCAGTACTAAAAACAGAGAACAAAAATTAGCTAAAATCACAAAAAAAACAGCAATAAAAACAAGATAATCTAAACAACTTAGCAATTAAAACTAATTAACTATAACAAAAATACATGCAAAGAACTAAAAACCAAAAATAAACTAATCACAACTAATCACAGCACTCAAACTACTCGAAATAGGCAGTTTAAACAACTAAAATAAGTCTAGTAATTTATTGAAACGTAAGAAAAATAAAAATTGAACATCGGTATGTTGATTGTGGCCACACGTTCGAACATAATACAGGTACGTTCAACCGCAGAGCTGCATCGCGTCTCTGTCAGGGCCTTGAATTCGCATGCAGGTGCGCAACTGGTGTTCGTAGGAGTGCGTGAGCGTGCGTGGAATAAGCGATCGACCGCAATTCCTGCGTTCGACCGCACTAACGCCTTTGATTTTCGAACCGAATAGAAAGCTATAACGACTAAAACTAACTAACTAAAATTAACAAAATGAACTAAAACACAAAACAATCTATAAACATAATGTACAATGCAAAAATAAAACTAGTAGAAAATAACATCAAACTAAAACAAAGTTAAATTCAAAACAATTTAGACGGTATCCCAAGAACGGCGCCAAAATTTGATCGGACCAAATTTAGGTATTCGCAATTGAACGAACCAAGCTCGTATAAGCGGTTGCTAAATGCAAAGTCGAACCTGAGGAACCGTAAACGCTTTGTGTGAAAATAACCTTGAGTATAGGTTAGTGCTATTTTAACCTAGCTCATGATGGGTGTTTGTGACAACTTAAAAGTAAATTAAAATGGAAATGTAAACGAAATAAAAGTACCAAGGTTGAGGTTTTCACCTAACCATTTCAACTACGTTAATTGAAATCGCTAAGCTAAAACATCTGTCTATCGGTTTGAAATAAAACCAAATCTCTTGCACCTGTCGAAGGATTAAAGGAATCTATCCCTTTGACGAAAGACAAACCATAAACGGTTTAAGGCTCAAAGGATCCAAAGTGAATGTGTTAAGACACAAACTACTATGGATAAATGAGCGTAAATCGAAGGATGGAATGTATCCATCGGACGAAAAACCAAAAATAAACGACTACAGTGCAATCTCACTTGGTTTTGTCACCAAACCAAGTGAGAGACGATTTAAGTAAATAAAGAAATAACGGAATGAAATAACTTAAACGTAAGCAATTAATATAGCATTCATGGTGAGGCTACATCCTCAACCTTAGTTGGGATCTAGCCTCCCATAAGCAAAGGAAGCGTAAATAAACAAAACGAATGCATTATATTTAAACTAATGTAAATAACTACAAGGAAAAGGGCAGAGCAGGACCAACAAAGGCAAACTGCTCTAAAAAATGCACCCAAAAGTAAAGCTCTCGAACAAATGGACCTAGGGTCCTATTTGAGTGAGTTCGAACGCACGATTATTTATATGGTCGAGCGTGAGGCACCGCTTCGACCGCAAATAACTACTGTGGCGGCTAGGGCTGACTAGGCGTGTGTTCGACCGCAGAGCACTTGCATTCGAACGCAGATAACTGCTAGGGCCGGCTTGGTGCTGCGTGCGACCGTGGGGTGCTACGTGCGACCATGGGTTGCTGTGTGGGCCGTGGGTGCTGCATGGACCATGGGTGCGTTCGAACGCACCAAGTGCGGTTGAACGCACTTTGGCAGGATCTTCACTTTAAGTCCACTTTCTTGCCCTTTGCTAGCCATGTTTGTTGCAATGACCTGCACAACACAAAACACTAAAAACTATATAAAATATTAGTTATTAACGCAGCTAAGAGCTTAACAAACATAAGTAAAGAGGAGTCTAATAAACAATATTTGACACCGATCAGTAGTACGCTCCAAATACCCCATCGGCGGACCATATGGGTTGCCCACTGGGCTCTCTTCTTGTGTTCTATATGGGTATGGTTGCCCCATAACAATAGCGACGTCCATCAGGCAGTCAAGCTCGAAAGTACTATGCTCATGTGGGAGTGATGGTCGATACCCTGAATGCGGCATCAGTAGGGTCGGAATGTCTTGAGATTGGCTGTCATCACCACTCGTCTGCCTCATAGACAGTGTTTACTTCTGCCCTTTTGTCTTCCCACCATGAATACTCATTTCTACCTACAAAATTAATCACATTCTAAATTAATTTTCTTAACCCAAACAAATCTAAATCAAACGCAAGTGAAAATGAAATGTAATTAACGTTGCTAACAAAAAGAAATAAAAACAATGCATTTTGAAATATTAAATAATTAACAAAAAAAAACATATTAATGCCAATTTAATTTTTATGAAATCACATACGCTTCAATAGGTGGTAGGTTGGTTCTGACATAATCTATGTCCTCCGGATGTGGATCATAATGATGATTATAATCCAACTGGAGCTGCTCGCTCTCGTGGTAGTTTGCTTGGTCGTCATCAGCCCCTTGACCCTGACCAACATTGTACACATTCTTAGGTTTGGTACTCACGACACAAGCCCAATCGGGGTCCCTGTCATCGTTGATGTAAAAAACTTGTGAGACTTGGGAAGTTAGCATATAGGGCTCATCAGTAATTTTATCCCCCCTGTGTACAAGGTTTTTGAAGTTTACTAGCGTTAGGCCATGCTTGTCCAACTTGTACCCCCTGCCTCTTGTGTTGTCTGCCCAATCATGCTTAAACAATATTTACTTCGTCCAATCATAGTACTCCACCTCAATTATTTGTTTTAGCTTCCCGTAGTACGTTTCGCCATCAATAGTCGGCACATACACTCCACTGTTCTAAGACCTCTTTCCCACATCGTATGCAATAGTTCGAAACAACTTCCCATTGACCATGTATCTGTTATATTGGACTGCTGAGACCATCGACCCTCTACAATGCATGACCAATTTCTCCCCCATTTCCATCCTTTGTCGATCGTTCGAACAATCAACCTACAGGCATAATAGAAGCGTAGATGCACAGTTAACTATTTCACTTAAAGAATAGGAGTGACAAACAAATTTGAGATCTAGTAAAATTTTTATTCGACATTTGTCTTACGTAGTCACGGTACCAATCGCAAAACTGTTGATAATGTTGAGTCTCCAACTGAGTGTGTGTCATTTGCCCCATATTTGAATCTCGCCTAAGCATTTCCATGTGCACCCTACAATTGAGTAAGTCTGTCAGTTTTAGTACTCTAGTAAAAATGTAATTAACTTACAATAGCATGCAACCTATTTATATTACAATGACTTACATCCGCAGTTGGTGAAAATTGTCCGAGTTGAACATAATATACCGGTGAATCTGTATCATTGTGATTCAATGGAGGTTGACTCGTGTTCCCACCCCCCTACACCCATTGACATTTCTTTGTGACCTATTATGAACTATCGGTGCACTACTTAAATATGCCGAGCAGAAGGTTACCAACTCAGTTGCTATGTATCCCTCCATAATGCAACCCTCAATAGCCACTTTGTTGCGAACATTGGATTTTAATCCCTCTAGGCTCCTACACATCAATACTCAATCAATCATTACACTTTTCCAAATATGAATTAAATACGTTTACTGGGAATTAATAAATGTTTACGTCAAATTTTACCTCTCTCCCGGGTATATCCACCTGTACTACACCGGTCCACCGAGTCAACAATCACAGACAAGATAGACGACAACGTGGACCATGCTAGTGAAGAAGTTGGGGAGGAATATCTGTTCCATCAAACACAGAGTCATACAAACATGATCCTGAAGTCTATCCAAAGCCTCGAGTGTCAATGTCGTTTTGCATATACCCTTGAAGAATGTAGACATATCGACCATAACCTTGATCACGTTACTCGGCAATTTAGATCCTCTCAATGCAATAGGGAGAAGTTGTTGCATGAGTACATGGTTGTCATGACTCTTGAGACCTAACATCATGCGGTCATTCATTTTAACACATCAGGATATGTTTGAGGCATAACAGTCGAGCACCCTTACATCTCAAAGCACTTTTAAAAAAGCAGTTTTATCTTTGGTCGACATCGTGTGGCAAGCTGGTGGCAAATACATTCTCTCGTCATCGCCAATGTATGGATACAGTTTAGGTCTCAAACCCATTTCTTGCAAGTCTTGACGTGCTTGAAGGTAATCCTTGGTTTTCCCTTTAATGTCTAGTATTGTGTCAAGTATGTTGTCCATCACATTTTTTTCGATGTGCATCACATCAAGGTTATGCCTCAACAAATTATCTTTCCAATATGGCAACCTAAAAAAAATACTTTTTTCTTTTCCCACAATATTTCAGCGGCCGCTGGTTCTTTTTTCTTCTTATTATTCCTCTTCCTCTTCCTCTTCATCTTTTTTTCCTTTTTTTCTTCTTACGGTCCTTCTTGGTCGATTCAGGTGGCTCTAGTGTCTTATCGGTACTCTCATTTCTGAATACCATCCCTTCTAACTATCTCAATATTTCATCTCCACTTGGCACTTCGGGGGCATATTCCAATTCTTGCTTACCGTCAAATATTCACCTGTTCCTCCTGAACGGATGATCCATGGGCAAGTATCGCCTATGACCCATAAAACAATATTTTTTTCCGTGTTTTTGCCATGTCGACCTTGTTGAATACATATAGCAAGGACATGCCTTTACAACCCTTGTAGGCCATCTTGACAAATCTGCGTACGCCAAGAAGTCATTAATCGTCCACATCAACTGCGCTCGCATCATAAAATGTTTTCTTTTTGAGACATCAAATATACATTCCATAGTTCCTGTAATTCCTCAATCAGGGGTTGAAGGTATACATCTATATCCATTCCAGGTGATTTTGGGCCTGAGATAACCAGGGATAAGATGAATGATGATTGTTTCACGCACATCCAAGGTGGCAAGTTGTACAGTACAAGCATTACAGGCCAAGTACTGTGGGATGTGCTCATATTGCCAAATGGATTATACCCATCCGAAGTTAGGCCAAGCCTTACGTTTCTGCTGTCGGATGAGAAGTCTGGATATAAATTATCAAATGACTTCCATGCTTTGCCGTTGGCCGGATGCCTTAATATGCCATCTTTTGTGCGGCCCTCTACATGCCATCTCATATTGTGTGCGGTACGTTGCGACATAAACAACCTCTGTAATCTTGGAATTAATGGAAACCAGTGCAATACCTTGGCTGGACGTTTCTTACTCGACGATATAGGTTGGCCATCCTCATCCAAATGAACTTCATCCTTCCATTTAGATTGTCCACATTTAAGACATGAGTCTAAGTCCTTATTGTTCTTCCAAAATAGCATACAATCATTACGACATGCCGGTATTTTCTCATACACGAGGCCCATGTCCCTTAGGAATTTTTTGGCTTGATATGTATTATCTGGCAAAGTCTCACCATCATCAGGCAAGAACTGATTGACGAACTCGAGGAAAGCTGAGAATATCGTGTTAGTAACTCCACCCAAACACTTCAAATTGTACAAGTGTACAATGGCACTAAGTTTGCCGTGTCTGGTCTTCCCGTGAAGTGGCTTGCCTGCCTATTTAAGCAATTCATCGTACTTCTGAGCGTCACCTGTGTCGGGTGCATCATCCATAATCTGTTCTTCACCACCTTGTGCGGTTGAGGCTCATTGCTGTCTTCCCTGACATCATGCACACTGAGCAAATTGCGCAACACTGCTTACATATTGCCACCCACATCCTCTGTGCTTGCACCTGCATCTGTGGTCGGTCTCGACAAATTAGTTCCTTCAACTCGAGCTTGTACAGGACTTGCGTAGTGATAAATCTAGTCTTTGTATTGGGGCTACATTCCTTTACCCCCTGTCAAGTGGTCGTATACCAAGGCTGGATGTCTTACACAGACAAAAAATGAGTCCATCTAGAGTCCTACAATTGAGTATTGTAAAATCTATGAACGATCTACAATCGTCTATGTATTCCTTCGAGATCTTAGGCTTCGTCATCCAACTCTTGTCCATATTGTTACTACGTAAATTAAAAAAAACTGATTACTTTACCTACATTATATATTGGGACCGTAAACATAACAAATCTAGGTTTATTTAGGTTTACTATCAATTCAATTAACAAAAAAACAATAACAATTCATAATAAATCTAGGTTCACCCATTAACTAAAAAAGTCGATCAATAAGATTAATTTCTTCATCATGCTCCTATTCATGATTTTTTTTTCCTCTAAATATATATATATATTAACGTGGTTAAAAAAGAAGAAGAAGACATCTATCATTTATCATTTTAAGTGTTTGAATACAATCTACAATCGTCTATGGGACAGCTTCCCTAAGAAAATTAGGTTAAAATATATTTAGAAAGTCAGTTAATTTCCTTAAAACAACAATGAATTTTTTTTTTTCCTAGTCTAATAAAATGATTTGTTTATCATGCAAATACATAGGTATTCGCAAGTGGGTCAAGTTGCTAAGAGAACCCAAGCGGATCCAGGTAAGTATTTTACTTACTGGGCGAAAAGATGTTATGCTTTAAGGTTTACAATGTTTTATAATGTTTATTGATTTAATGATTTAGGTTTTATGATGTTTATTGATTTAATGATGTTTCATGATTTAAGTTTTATGAGGTTTATTTTATTTAATGATATTTCATGGTTTAAGTTTTACGATGCTTTGTTGAGTGGATGATGTTTTATAAGATATTTTGATGATGGGCTTTCATGAGCAATTATGAGTTTACAAGATAGCATTATGATTAAGTTATGAGTATGATTTTGTAATATGACTATTTATAAGATGAGTATTTATGAACATGAGCATGAGCATTGAAATGGAAACGGTGATCCAACTCCAGTAGTGATGAGATAACCTTACACTATCGTAGAAGATGGCCCGTATATAATGGAAACGGTAATGCAACTCTGGTAGTGATGAGATAACCGCACACTATTGTAGGTGATGGCCCGTATAAAATGGAAACGGTGATCCAACTCTGATAGTGATGAGATAATCTCACACTATCATAGAAGATGGCCCGTACCTAATGAAAATGATGTTATATATATTATATGTTTATAGTGGATGATATGATAGAGATGATGTTATGTATGTTATATGTTTATGGCGGATGATATGATGGAGATGATGTTATATATATTATATGTTTATAGCGGATGATATGATGGAGATGATGTTATATACGTTATATGTTATAGCGGATGATATGAAGGAAATGATGTTATTTATGTATATGTATGAATGATATGAAGGAGATGATGTTACATAAGCATGCATGGCATATGACTTTATGATGATGAGATTCGTTTATGTGAGTTTTTATACTAGACGTATCCGTATGCCTATATGCAGGAGATGCAACTGCACATAACGTATATTGATATAAATGGTTGCATATGATGTTTTATGAGGATTTTTATGCTAGACGTATCAGTGTGCATATGAGATAGGAGATGTAACTGTGCATATGTACATCGTTACGGATAGATGATGCATGATGACTTTTAATATGTTTTATTGCAAAAAATATATATATAATTTGTAAGTATGTATAAAGTTAGATGGGTTAGTATGCGCATGTCCCGAGGCGGATAAGCGGGCTTACGTATACTCTCACAACTAATATAGTATGTTTCAAATGATGATTCTTTTAAAAAGCCTAGTGAGTTCTATACTGCTGAGGCCTCTATTTTATAGAGGTGGTGGGCTCATAATTCCACCTGCATCTCGGGTTATCGGGGTGCAGATGATATTGTTGATGTGGATGCAGGGACAGATGCCTTGGACGATGACCCAGTGGCAAGGTATCTGGGGTACTATGATATTTGAGACATAGATACGTTAGATGTATATATGTTTTTTTTTGTTGGACTTGTTGATAGCACTATTTTGTAGAGCATTCATGTGAATGCTTAGACCTAGACATTTTGTATATGGCTTATGTCATATGTGACACTTTATACCGGGGTGCAGATGATGTTGTTGATGTGGATGCAGGGACAAATTCCTTGGACGATGACCCAGTGGCAAGGTGTCTGGGGTGCTATGATATTTGAGGCATCGATGTGTCCGATGTATATATGTTTTTTTTTGTTGGACTTGTTGATTTCACTATTTTGTAGAGCATTCACGTGAATGCTTAGACCTAGACATTTTGTATATGGCTTATGTCGCATGTGACACTTTAGTATAGCCATTCTTTTGTGTGTAAACTTTAATTACGTAGATGTAATATTCAGCTCCGTGGTGTTATGTATGTTTAACATATTTAGTTTCCGCTGCAAAAGATACGAACTCTGATGAAACAATGATCATGCATGTACCTCTGTGAGGCGTACTATATTATCAATCAGGTTAATGTATGGGTTCGTGGCATACTACGGTATTGCCATGCCACTGTGACAATCCGCTTGTTGTGGGTAATGTTTCTTTTAAAAAAAAAATTAGTCATCTTTTTATTTAAGCGGGTCGTCACACTCATAGACCGTTAACTCGTGTTAATCCTGGTTTTGACTATAGGGCTAAAGACTTGGAGGAATGACCAGCTATATATATTTATATATATTTTGTAACTTCATTAATTATGTAAGGGCTCTAAATAAATATATATATATATATATATATATATATAGTAAGATTAGTATATATATATACACATACTAATTAGGTTAATATAAATAATATATCATATATAAAAAAAAAAAAAACATTTCCTAACGTGGTATGTATGCCACGTTAGCCATTTACTAATGTGTGTTATATGCCACGTTAGTATTTTCTAACGTGGCCATATATGCCACGTTAGGAAAAGGGTGACGTGGCATTTTGCCACGTTAGCAAAAATTTGTCCTTTTTTTTTTTTGTCCTCCTAAAAATAAAACTTATTACCTAATATTTTTGTAGTTTAATATTAGGTTAATTAACCTAATTAATTAGGTTACTATAATTAGGTTAATTAACTAGGTTACTAAATATAATAATATATATTATTTTATATTAATAATAAAATAATTAAAAAAACACATATGGTCACGCGGGAAATATGCCACGTCACCCTATTGCTAACGTGGCATTGTTACCACCTAAATAGGGTGAGAAACAACTAATTGCAAGCCGCATGAGAAGTAACTGTCCAGTAGGTCATGATCCTCAATATGGCCCGTTGGGATGGATGTCATCTCCTTAATTATGGGCATCCAGGTCCGGCAGCCGACTTGTCTTACATAATGAATACATCAGCAATGCAGCGATAATATGCACCCTAACTAGATGAGTTGAACCACCCAAGGCCAATAAATACTTTCAGATATGAGCCTCCTATAATGAAGATATGTGGATTTAATAATCATAGAGCACCCCAACCCCAGTTTCAAGGTGGCCCCATGGGTTTTGCTCCTTGGCCCCTCACCATGCCTATTCTATACACCATAGTTCAGCAGTCCGATTGGCAGATCGAATGAGTAGAGTGTGATGCAGTGAACGTCCTTCTGCAATTACACAATGATAGATCATGTTAGATTTTATATATTAGTTTGGCAAAATTAGATGTTGATTCTGTGAAGTTTATAAACCTATGTATGTATGCTACTGTTTCTTTGTTTTTTTACCTATCTAACTAATTGCTCACTATAGATATATATTAAATAGGTTATTATTTATGGTATCTAAATTAAATAAATATGTAAGCAAATTAATTTTATTTTTTTTAAATTTCCCATTACTAACGTGGTAAATATCACACGTTACCAATTGTTAACGTGTGATAAATGCCACGTTAGCAATTGGTAACATGTTAAAACTCACACATTAGGATTTTTTTTTTTTTTTTAAATTTCCCATTACTAACATGGTAAATGTCACACATTACCAATTGCTAATGTGTCATTACTCACACATTAGCAATTGGTAACGTATTAGAAACCACACGTTAGGAAAATATTTTTTTTTTTTAATTTTTTTTTTAAATTTTCCATTACTAACGTGGTAAGTATCACACATTACCAATTGTTAACGTGGCATTACTCACATGTTAGCAATTGGTAATGTGTTAGAACTCACACGTTAGAAAAAATATATATATTTAATTTTTTTTAAAAACAATTTCTCATTACTAACGTGGTGAATATCACACGTTACCAATTGCTAACGTGTAATTAATGCCACACTAGCAATTGGTAACGTGACATTTTGCAACGTTACTAAATCCCATTACTAACGTGTTAGTTTTTGACACATTAATAAATGGTGACATGGCAAAAAAAATTAATAGTAGACACGTTAGGAAAATGCGTGTTTTTTGTAGTGACAGTGCCATGTCAAAAAAGTTTTTTTTCTTTTAATTTTTTCAGAAAATTTTTTGACGTGTGAAAAGTCACATGTCAAAAACATTTCTGATGTGGGGAACAGTGCCACGTTAGAAAATTTTTATTTTTTTTTTTCAAAAATGTTTTTGACGCGTGAATTTTTACACGCTAGAAACTTTTCTAACGTGTGAAAAGTTCACATGTCAAAAACATTTTTGATGTGGTGAACAGTACTACGTCAGAAAAGTTTTTTTTTTTTTTTTTTCCCCTGGTCCTTTTTTTTTTTTTTTGGGGTTCTAGCGGGTTCTTTTATCCTTTAATTTTCTGGATGAAGAAGAAATAAAAGAATTAGAGGGGGGAGGAGAGGGGATCGGAGAGGAAAGGGAAAGAAGAAAAAAAAAAGGGGAGCTGGCCGGGCATGCGGAGAGAGGAGGGAGGAGAGAGAAGAAGAGAAGAAGAAGAAAAGGAGGAAAAAAGAAAAAAGAGGGAGCTGGCGGCTGGGCGTGCGAGAGAGAGGAGAGGGAGGGAGGGAGAGAAGAAGAGAAGAAGAAGAAGGAAAAAAAGAATAAGAAGAGGGAGCTGGCCCGGCGGCGTCGAGTCGAGGAGAGGAGGAGGAGAGAAGAAGAAGAAGAAGAAAAGGAGGAAAAAAAAAAGGAGCTGGGTGTGCAAATAGGAGGGGGAGAGAGAGAGGAAAAAAAAATTAAAAAAAAAAGAAAAAAAAAACGAAAAAAGAAGAAAACAGAGGGAGCTGGACACTTACGTGGGAAAGAGGATGAGGAAAGTGGTGATGTAACAGGTGTGGGAATGCGAGCGGAAGCAGGGGAAAGAATAACCAAAAAATCTATTCTAACGTGTGAATAGTATCACGTCATAATTTTTTTGACATAGCATTGTTCACACGTCAGAATTTTCTAACGTGTGAATAGTGCCATGTCAGAAAATTATTATCATTATTATTTTTTCTTCTCTTCTCTTCTCTTGCAGATATTTTGTTATTTTGTTCTCACTATTCTCTCGATTTTGTTTTCTTCTTAAAACACTTTTGTTTTATTAAAACTAGCTCAGAACCCACTCGTTGCGCGGAATTATTTATTACAATTTAATTTTAAAATTTAAAACACATATCCGTTGTATTTTTTTATTATAGGTCAAAAAAAGTTGTGTAAAAAAATCTATCATGCCTATTTCAATCAAAATATATATATATATATTAAGAGTTACACAACAATATATTGTTGAATATAGTGACACAATTACACATAATATTGAATGAATATATAAATTACATAAAAATATACTATTATAAGAACTACATATAAATTAAAACATATTAAAAAATTTGCATATGTGTAATTTAAAATGGAAAGAAGTGTAAAGAAAAAAGAAAATAGCAATAAGAAACCCTAGAATGAGTTTAAACATAAGACTCTTAATTAATTTTAATTTAAACACATTAAAACATAATAGTAAATAATACAAAAAAAAAAAAAAAAAAACAACATCAACAACAACAAAGTCAATTAAATTTAAAAAAGAAAAATATGAAATATGAATGAAAAATAATATATAAATTAGAACAGAAAATAAGGAAAAACAAAACACCAAATAAATATCTCTTTCTCCATATTTTTCCTAGTTTCAAAGGTATAGGAAAACGTATCATAAATATATATTTTTTTCTTTTCTACTTTGACTATCCTTCACATATATAACCTAAAAGAAGCTAATTTTTTAACAAACTAAAGAAGAAGGGAAAAAAAAAAAAAAAACTCAATGAACATCAACATAATCTAAAAATTTATACCTCATTTTCACTATCATTTCCTTGAATTCAACGTAAAATTTACAAAAGAAAAATATGTGCTATCAGTTTGAATAAAAAATATAAATAAATTAGAACAAAATATAAGGAAAAGAAGAAGAAGAAGAAGAATGAAATAACATAATAACATATATAACGTACAATGAACTACTTTTAGGACACATAGGAAGAAAAAAAAAAACCTACTCGATCAATAAACATCAACGTAATAAAAAAAGTCATACCTTGTAGCAAAAATAATGATAGGAAATTCTCTCTCACTATCATTTTCCTAAATTTAATGCGAAATTTACCGAAGAAAAATAATCAATTTGAATAAAAATAATGTATACATTATATATATATATATATATATATATAAGGAACAAAAATGAAAATGGAAAATATAACCATAGTATAAAGAAAAAAAAATACTGATATAATTGAAAAAGAACTGTTCTAGCAAAATCAAAAATCAAAAATCAAAAATCAAAAGAAAGATATAAAGAAAAAAAATGAAAATACTAATATAATTGAAAAATAACTGTTCTAGCTAGCAAAAACAAAAAACAAAAGAAAGAAAATAATTGAAGTGTATTTTTTAATTCAGAAACAACAATCGAAAACTCTATAAAATCTACCTCTTACATATTAGGTATGCTGTATTTATAACAATAAGCAAACTTGGAGGAAAAGTAAACCTAAGCTTATTATGAAAAATTACAATTAAATAAAGGGTTAAATACCTAGTACCTCCTGGGGTTTCATAACTTTATTTTTTCCCCCTTAGGGTTTGATTTTTATCACAAGAGGTCCTTGTGGTTTTGATAAAGGACCAAATTAGTCCATCCGTTAGTTGACTATTAGTTGACTGTTAGTTGACCTAACAGAAGTCTAGTCATTGACACGTGGCCTAATTAGAAATTGACACATGGCATAACTTGACACATCATCAGTGCTGACCATATATTAAACTACCACTTAAATTTTTATTTTTTTAAAAAAAAAAACAGATTACAAATTAAAATAAAATTGGGTTTTATTTGTTAATTAGGGTTTAAAACAAACAAATTACAAATAAAAATAGAGGTGTTGGGTTCTATTTCGTTAATCAAAGTTTAAAACAAACAAACAAATATATTTAACATTTAAACATAAAAATTTCAAACAAACAAATGTTGTAAACCACGAACACAGTATCTGGCGTGATTCGGTCATCCCCACCCAAGCCCCGTCTCTGGTGTCCACCCATAGTATCCAGCGTTCAACCTAGAGTCTAGCGACTTTGATTCCTCCCCAACCCACTGTTCGATGATGAACCCACCCTCCGGCGACAGATAAAATACCGTAGACCCACCGTTTGGCCTCTATCTTCTCCGACAGTCCCCACCGTTCTTACACGACCAAACCACTACACCAACCTCCGGCGACGATGATTCCCCCAACCTCTGTTCAGACCCTAAGCTCCTCCTTCCACAATCCATGAAACCCACGATTTTGTCAATCTCAGGTCGGATCCAATGCCCCTTTCTCGTGGTATGCTATTTTGGGTTACTTTTGACTAGTTTCTAGTTAAATAGTGAAGAAACCGTGTTATTGGATTGTTGTTTTGGGATTGCTTAACAATGAATGCTTTTTTGGACTGTTGTTTGGTTGGTGTACATTGATTGATATTCAACTTTTATGCCTACTTTATTCAATGTGTGTATTGTTAAGAAATACTTTATTCAATGGTCCTACGGCATGTGTTAAGAACTTTTGTTGTTTTCTTCATGTAAAGGTTTTTTATTCTTGTTTGTATTATCTTGAATTTTGGAATTCTATTAACAACTTTTATGAGTAATTTATTCAATGGGCCTACTACATACATGTGTTAGAATCCAAAACTGTCTCCATCTTCAATGGTTAATTAGTTGTGTGACTTTTTATATTATGATTGTAACGCCCCAAGAATTAATTAACTTGTAATTAATTCAATGGTTCGTCTCCTAGCCTTGTTCCACTCTGAACAAGACCTCCGGGACCTCTACTCCTCAGAAACAGAGGATACTAAGCAGCGAAAGTAATAAGGTACTGTAAACATAAATCAGTATAACCAGAGCATCTAACTAAAGATCATTAAAGCAGCGGAAATCATACGATGTACATCAGTACAAGGGATCCATGCTAAACCTTAATATGCAAGCAAGCATGCATCAAGCCCTAATGTCTACAACATAACTCAAAAGTACTAGTTACCATGAGTACTCGCTTAAGCTTGCAATAAGTCCTCAAGCATCTCCTGGATCGAATCCTCCACAAGAACCGGATGCTTCACAGTTTCCACTATCTAGAACAGCATAATCGTACATATGGAGAAAAAAGGAAAATAATGCAAGGGTAGGTCTGACGACTTAGTGAGTAGAAATCCACATGACGTACCCGTCATTAATTTGTAGATTCTTTTATTTATAAAACACATGCAGCATTATGAGATGACAGTTATCATGCAGGTGATATATATATAGATATAATATATGCTTATTATCATGAGTAACAGTAATAGTTCAACAATATGGTCTACCCGGGATATTAACCCTTCTCAGCAGGGTTGACGCTATCCCGAGGGACCTGTAGTATAATGCCAGTGCCCCTGCAATTGCACGAAACATATCGTACATAACACTAGCGACACAACCGAGTTCAACCCCGGGTGGCCCACACCGTTAATGACGTCCGTCCTATAGTGACCATCCATTGGGAATGGCTGCATCATTGGTCAGTCATTGGAAACATTGACCATAAAGCTAACCCGTATAATAAGCGCATGGCCATTACTACCGCACGTACCGGTGTACCATGTCTTACGATGCAATTAGTCTTATCAGTCTTTTAGATGTACAGTTTTGCAAGTCTCATTATTATCTTGTTAACAGACACACGTTTTCACAAAAGAGAGTTCTCCGTAGTTCCAAAATGTATTTCATGAGAGTTGCAAAACATGCATGTTTGATATATACAAAATACGTGCAATGCAGGCAAAGTAACAACAAAGCATCCATGTGAGTTTGTACTCACCAGGGCCGTAAAGCTCCTCCATGTAATTCCCTTGAGGCTCCATAACCTCGAATACTGAGAAAAGATCTATCATCAGTTCTATTTCTATTAAAGTACAACTCTATAACAAGGAAACAAGAGCTATGGGACGGTTGGTGAAAATAGGCTTTCTCTGCCACACTCTAGCCGTACGTCTGGCTCGATGCCGTTCGTCCGAGTCACAATGGCAGACGTCGTCGATCATGAGACCGACGTCGCTCCGGCGTCTTCGGGGAGAACCTTATTTTCTCTCCATCCGTCGCCTATTCTCGACTCCTAAGGCCAACAAGGCTTCCTAAGGCCTCCTAACACAGATTATAACCTCCATGCGAAGACAACAACGCTAAGCTTAACAAAACGCTAGCCTAAGCAAGATTAAAAGCATAACTAGGCTAACAACTACAACTAGCAACATAGAACTATAATCGAGCAGCATAACGACGTATTAAAAAGCTAAGGAAACCGAGCGTTACCTCCTTGAAGCGAAACCTCGAGAGTTCCTTCCTCCGACAGCACCGAAACCTCACAAACACTCATGAAACGGTCTACGGCGAGCCTAGGGAGAAGAGGGGGTTTAGGGTGAGAATGGTGTGAAATGGGCGAGGGGGTGAGGGGGTATTTATAGGGCCAGAAAGCAGCGGACGTCCGGCCAAAGTGGTGTACGTCTGGTACCTTTCCACTGATGGTCCAAGAGTTTCAGTGCCTAGGTATTACCCGGAGGGTATTCAAAAGTAGCGACGTCTGCAGTACTTTGGTGACGTCGTACTATTCACAGAGTATGGTTGTACTTTCTGTCAGTGGACATCCGGTGGGGGACCACCGTATGTCCGCACTACAGACAACGTCGTACGTCCGCCAACCCTAGCATACGTCCGCCCTAGAGGTCCAATTATCCAAAATGCCCTTCTAGCGGATCCTAGTGACCCAAAGTCCACATTAACCCTTTAACTAAGCTACTTGTGCTTAGTTAAATATTTGGGTCACTACAATGATGTGTTTGCCCCAAATTGCACACACATGATAAATTACGATGTCAATTTGTTATGACCGAGTGAAAGGGATAAAATACCTGTTTGCCCTAACAATGAAGAGACAATTTTTGAACTTGAAACAGTTTTTTGATAAGTATGAACTTCATATTTTCTTAAACTTTGAGCATCTTTAAGTTTAATATCTCTTTTACCATAACTCTTCGAACCTCTATATTTTCTTAAACTTGGACTGCAAACCAAGTATCTTGTGACTCACTCTGGCAATGAGCAAAACATGAATTTATGTACATCCCCCCTCTTCTTGACTTTGTGAAGAAAACTCTCAATGGTAAAAGCATATCCCGCCTAAAACCTAGGGGACATAGAACAAGAATGAAGAAATCAAATACAACAAATTTAATAATTCTTTTGCAAAGCTTGAAATTCTGATGCCATTTAATCAAGTGTGGTCTATATTTGCTGAAAGAATGAATTGGTCAGCAACCTTGCAAAGTTTCGATCTGGTTTACATCACATGCTACTGGATTTAGCTTGCAATGATTCCATTGTCCTTGCAAATCAGCAGAAGGTGGCACAAATATATGATGAAACTATCAACATTAAAATTTTTACTCATTGTTCATTAGAAATCTATTAGAAGTACAAAATGGATGCTATATGATATAAAATCAACTAAGGTAGAAGAAAATATTTACTTGGAAAACGTCATATGCTGAGTTCAAGATAAAAAAATGGTGTGGTAATGTATTTCAATGCATACTGTGGGAAGAAGCATTGCACCATAATGAGATAAATGTCACAACCATACCAGCTATATAACGCAACCACAAATGAACACCTCTACAACATACCAAATAAGGCAATTTAAGGGAATTGGTGCAATTTCTATCCAGATTCTTCTCTACCCTGTCATACATATACACTTCTCACAATTGAATCTATATATATATATATATGTTGAAAAAACCAAATGGAAATTTGGTACTTGCTATTATTGTTGTGATAAAAGGAACCACATTATTTCCTTTTTCTGCACCATTGTCCAATATATCAATACAGAGTATGTCTTTTGTCCTCACTTTTATTTAGAGAATTTTATTTGAGCATTTAGGACTGTTACATGATGATAAATTCATTACTTTTTATCTCATGGATATGACTTACCCATTTGTTGTCAATTTACAGAAATGGGTGCATCTGTTGTCAATCTTTTGATTCACCATCATGGATCCTTTAATGAACGAAATTTGGAATATGTGGGAGGTGATGTGATGCATTTAGAAGGTTTGGATGTAAAAAGTCTAAGTTTTGGGATATAACCAACATATTGTGATGGAGATCAAGGCACCACTTCGAAGGATCTCGTTCAAGTACCAATTGGGCCGGTTACGAGAGTACGAGCAAAGAAGTTTAAGGATGTACTCAATGGACTCATTCAAGAGTTATGGGCTCAAGCAAATTCGTTGAGGCCCATTGAGCATGATCCACAGTGGCAACAAAGAATCGTCACCTTGATTCAAGTTCTAGAAGGATAATTCCATAGGTGATTTCTTTTCTTGGAGGAGAAGTTTTCTTGGAGGAGAAGCTAATTCCATAGGTGATTTCTTTTCTTGGAGGAGAAGCAAATTCCATAGGTGATTTCTTTTCTTGGAGGAGAAGCTAATTTCAGACAAAATCTACCTTAATTTTAGGATTATTTTATTTGGTCTTTTAGTATTTTCCTTTAATAATTTGTATTCCTATTTTAACCATGCATTATAAATAGCATGGACTCATTGTAATGAGACACAACATTGATGATTGATAAAAACTTGTGAGGTTTATTCTCTTTGGTTCTTTGAAGAACTACTTGAACTTATCGGGATTTCCCGTGGCGTTCATCTCGACTTATCAAACGGAAACTCCATCACCGTTTGTGGCGTCTTCCTTATACCGAGGTTCTTGTTTGTCATAAACAACGGGTCGAGGTCATCCCTTCGAATCTGTCCATAGAACGATCTTGGGTTCCCTTTCGTTGTTGGGTCTCGTTATTCTTGACGGGGTTCACATCATATTGGAGGATTACTTGGAGTACAACTATAAGGACATTCCAAGTTTGATGTTGTACTACAAGTATGACGATGAAACCAATGACTGCATACATGGATGATGAGTGTTATTTAATGCTTAATCAAACCCCATTATTTATGTTTGTTAAGCCTTTAGTACTATTAATATCTAACATTTTTAGTTGTTTTTAGTGTTTTGTGATGTGTAGGTCTGTGCATCAACAAATGGCTAAAAGGGGCAAAATGGACTTCAAGAGAAGTAATGGAGTCCCTGCCAGTGCACTTGGTGCGATTGAGCGCAACTGCGATCAAACACAAGGAGCAGGTTCGAACACAAGTCCAGTCAGCCCGCGTCTCATGCTGTTGCCCTAGCCGGCCCTACGATTCCATCGCTTCCAGCCTTGCGCCGTGGCAGTTATTTGCGTTCGATCGCAAGGTGTACGATTGAACACATGCATCAGTGTGATTGAACACATGGCCTGCGTTTGAACACTGCCCTATGACCTAGCAGCACACCAATTTTCTATAAATAGGCCCCTTAGTGCATTTTGACGAGAGTTCTTGCTTTTGGGCGCATTTTTAAGAGTATTTGCCATTGTTTAGGCCCTGCTCTGCCCATTTATTTGTAGCACTTCAATATTAATTTATTTTAATGCTTTCTCTTAAGTTTCTTTCATTTTCTTTATACATGGGTGGCTAAATCTTCAACTAAGGTTGAAGATGAAGCCTCACCCTTAGCACTTCTTTAATACTTTTACGTTTAACGCATTACTTTCTGTTATTTACAGTTCATGTTCATTTCATTTCAATTTATGTGACAAAGTTGTTGTGATTGTTGATTGCGATACATTAGAAGTCCAACCCTTGTGTTCCAAGCCGGGTGCACAACGGATGAGTGAAACTCAATTAAATATCCACTGTGATCCATGGATACATCGGATGATTCTATTGAGAATCACTATCCATTGTAGCTCCTAAACGGTAAACACATATATTGGTTTGACTGGTATCAAAACAGCAATAGAATGTGATTTAAGTTCAAATCAATAGACGGAAGTGGGTATTTTACGTTTAAGCAAGCATTTTTATTGGGTGAGGTTAAGTCTTTAGCCGTAGTTATTTTATTCATTCATTTACGCTTTTTAGAGTTGTTTATTATTTTTGCAAGTTTTGTGTTCGATCATACAACCAACTTTGGAACTAGGTAAAAGTAGGGTTAATCAAGGTTTAATATTAATTTTTGAACAAACGCCTTTCCCTGTGGTTCAATCCCGTATTTCGCAATGCTACATGGTCAACGGCTTGTGTTATTGCGAGTGCAATCAAATTTGCATATCAAATTTTGGTAGCGTTGCCGGTGAACGATTGTTTTTATTTAAATTAATATTATATTTAGATTGATTTTATTTTTCTACTAGTATTTATTTTATACAATTTCAATTCTGTACATAGTTTATTTTTGCGTTTTAATTAATTTTTGTTCATTTTTAGAATAGTGTTTGGCCAATTTTTTTAATTGAATTCAGGTTCTGGAAAATCAGGCACTCAAGTGTGATCGATCGTAGTACTTGTGATCAAGCGCACGTGAGCCTATTCCATAACGTTCCCACACCTGCGAACGCTCGTTACGCACTTGTGTGTGAGTGCACGTCCTTGACAGAAAGCGGTGCAGTGCTACATTCAAACACAACCCTGTACATTCGAACGCACTTGCAGAGCCTGCCAAATTGTTGCTTGCGTGCGATCGATCGTGATGCTTGTGCTCGAGCGCACCTCTGCTTCCTGCATCAACATACCTGAGGAAATATGTTATTTTTCTGTTTCTAGCAATTTCGGTTAATTGTTAACTTAGTTTTAATTGATCTTTTTTCCTGTTTTTAGCATAATATCTGTTGTTTGTGGTTGTGCCTAGTTTATTTTTGTTTTTAAGTGATTAATTAGTTGTATAGTGGTTTAGTTAAACTTATAGTTAATTGTTTAATTGTTATGCCATGTTAGTTTTTATTTGTCTTAGCTAGGTTGTGAATATTTTGTTGTTTCTGGAATATATGCCTATGTTCATATTTGTTTAAAATTATTTAGGTTTAATTCATTTAGTGCATATAGGTTGCTAATTTTGAAGTTTAATTTTAAGTTAGTATTTTTATTTCATCTAGGTTATAATAGTTGTTCTTTATTTGCTGTTTTGTTTCCCTATTTTTATTGTTTATCCATGCATGTTTGCTTGTTTAGCTTGCAGTTTTTCCTTAGTGTTTGATTAAATTTTTGTTAGTTTATGCTTGGTCGGCGATCCTTGAACCTAGAGTTAACACCCTTAGATCCCGACTTAGAAAGAAACATTAGGAGAGTGCATAGAGCTCACGTGGAGATGGGGGACAATCAAAGGAATGCAAATGACCAGGAGAACGAGGAGTATCAAGATGCTAGAGCTGGGAATGGGGAGCAAAGAAGAGCTTATGACGTGGATTTCACTACGTCACTACGGGAACTTTTCGTACCCGTTGTGACTAGTTCCCATTCATGAATATTGTTGCCGTCGACTAATGCAACCCACTATGATCTAAAGCTACATGTAATTCAGATGTTACCATCTTTCTACGGCTTAGATCTTGAAAACCCATATCCCCACGTGAAGAAATTCAAAAACATCTATGCCACCACCAAATTTCAAAATTTTTCTGAGGAGGCTGTCCACCTCAGACTTTTTCCGTTCTCTCTTCATGATAGAGCCATGGAGTGGTTGGATTTTAGCTCCTGTATCTATTACATCCTGGGAAGAATTGTTGAAGCAATTCTACAACAAATTTTTCCCAATGTCTAGAGTAAATGAGGCAAGAAAGGAGATTAGTTCCTTTACTCAGGATGAGGATGAAAATCTCTGAGTGTTGGGCGAGGTTCAAGGATTTGCTCATCAAATGCCCCCCCTCATGGGTATGAAAAATGGCGACTCGTGCAATTCTTCTACCAAGGGCTGTCTCAGCCCAACCGTAGTATGATAGAGTCAATGAATGGAGGGGCATTCTTGAACTTAACGGGAGATTTAGCCTACAAGGCTTTGGACAAATTGGCTGACAACTCACAACAGTGGGATTTCACGAGTTGTCGAGATAAATCTGCCTGAAACCCTAAAAGAGGGGGCATCCTTGAGTTGAAAGGTGAAACAGAGTTGGCTCAAAGGATGGATGCCATTGTCAAGAGATTGGATGCTCTGAGTGTAGGAAAACCTATCAATGCGGCAAACACATTTCCTGTTGAGAGTTGTTCTATCTGTGCTAGTCCCATGCACAAAGCACAGAATTGTCCATCGATGACAGTTTTCTCTGAGATGGAACAAGTGAACGCTTTCAACAATTTTCAAAAGCCATCAAGTGGGCCATATTCTGAGACATATAATCCAGGGTGGAGGAATCACTCTAATTTCTCTTGGAAACAAAATCAACCCACCACAAATCAAGGAAGAGCTCCACATCCTACAAATCATTATCCCCTAGGATTTTCTTCTTCTTATCAAAATCATGGACGCTTGGCTCTGCCAACGTCATCATCATCTTATCAAGCCCCTACTCAAGCCCCAACATCATCAACACAAGAGACCATGAGAGAATTTATGAAAATGACTGGTCAATCAATCAGTGACGTGAGGCATTCCACCATGGTGAATACCCAGGCAATCTCGAAGTTGGAGATGCAGATGGGACAGTTGGCAAATCACATTGGTGAGAGAGACAAGGGAAAGCTCCCTAGCCAAGCAGTGAAAACCCTAAAGCATGCAGTATTGGAAATTCTTCAAATTAGGAGCATGTATAGGCGATTGTTACTCTGAGGTTTAGGAAGAGAGTGGACAATCAGGTGGTGGACCCAGAAGCAGACAATGCTAAGGAAGAAGAGCCAAAAGAGGAAGAGGGTGACAACCAGAAGGAAGGAGATGCCGAGCCATCTACGATCACCCTAGTTGTTAAAGAACCTCCTAGGGCGCTTGTGCCAAAAGCACCTTACCCTGAAAGATTACAAGCACTTAGGAATGGAGAGAAGTTAGAGGACATTCTGGAGGTGTTCAAACAAGTCCAAATTAATATTTCATTTTTGGATGCCATCCAACAAATCCCTTCATATGCCAAGTTCTTGAAGGACTTGGTCATAGTGAAGAGGAAGATGAATGTCCTTAAAAAGGCATTTATGACCGAGCAAGTTAGTGCTATCCTACAATGCAAGTTACCTCTCAAGTATAAGGACCCTGGATGTCCTACAATCACTTGCATGATAGGAGTTAATCAGATTGAGAGGGCATTATTAGATTTGGGAGCAAGTGTGAATTTGTTGCCCTACTCAGTTTATTTACAGTTAGGGCTACGTGAGCTGAAGCCCACATCCATGACACTGCAACTTGCTGATTGGTCTGTGAAGATTCCACGGGGAATAGTTGAGGATGTACTGATTAAAGTGGACAAATTTTATTTTCCCATGGATTTTATTGTGTTGGACACGGAGCTAGTTCAAGTGATAGGGAGTGAGATCCCTGTGATTTTAGGGCGACCATTTTTAGCTATGGCTAATGCCTTGATCAATTGTAGGTCGGGGGTGATGAAGATTTCTTTTGGAAATATGACGGTGGAGTTGAACATTTTTCACATCAGAAAACAACCACTTGATTATGACCAAATGAACCAAGTATGCTTGATTGAGGAGATCATTAATGAAGTCATAGAATAATCAAGCATAAAGGACCCCCTAAAAGCATGCCTTGCTCAATTTAGTGAAGATCTAGACTTGGAGAAACTAATGGAGCAGGCTGATGCACTTTTGGAGACTACTCCTCTGGTGAGTGAAGAGAAGGACGAGATAGCAGTGCCTAATTCCACAAAGAAGGAACTTAAACCGTTACCTGATAATCTTAAGTACAAGTTCCTAGGTCCAGCTGAGTCCTTACCTGTGATTATAGCTTCAGACTTGATAGATGCTCAAGAGGAGGAATTGTTAGAAGTTTTGAGAGAGCATAAGGAAGCTATAGGCTGGACTATTGAGGACATTAAGGGAATCAACCCCTCGTTGGTTATGCATAAGATACATCTTGAGGAGAATTTCCAAACCATCGAAGGAACCATAGAGAAGGTTCAACCCAACGATGCAGGAGGTTGTGAGAGCAGAAGTGATAAAGTTGTTAGATGCTGGGATCATCTATCCAATTTCTGATAGCAAGTGGGTAAGCCCGATACATGTTGTGCCCAAGCGAGCAGGATTGATAGTAGTAAAGAACAAGGATAATGAGTTGGTGCCAACTAGTATTCAGTCGAGATGGAGAGTTTGTATAGACTACCGTAAATTGAACGCTGCCACCAGGAAAGATCACTTTCCTCTTCCATTCATTGATCAGATGGTGGAGCTTTTAGCTGGGCACGAGTATTACTGCTTTTTGGATGGTTATTCCGGATATAACCAGGTCCCAGTGGACCTCGAAGACTAGGAGAAGACTACATTTACATGTCCCTTTTGGACATTTGCCTACCGTCGCATGCCTTTTGGGTTGTGCAATGCACTGGCTACTTTTCAGCCGTGCACGATCAGGATATTTTCTGACATAGTAGAGTGATTTATGGAGATCTTCATGGATGAAGTCTCTGTCTTTGGTTCATCTTTTCAGGAGTGTCTGCATCGTCTCACTTTGGTTTTAGTGAGTTGCAAAGAGAAGAACCTTGTGCTTAACTGGGAGAAATGCCATTTTATGGTTAAGCAGGGGATTGTACTGGGGCATGTCATATCTCAGAGGGGTATTGAGGTTGACAAAGCGAAGGTACATTTGATCTCTAACCTTCCACCCCCACGTACTGTAAAGGAAATTCGTTCCTTTTTGGGCCATACAAGGTTCTACAGGTGATTCATCAAGGATTTTAGCAAGATCGCCAGGCCCTTGTGCAGGTTATTGGCCAAAAAGACCCCATTTGAATTTGATGAAGAATGTTTGAAAGCATTCGGTGCTCTGAAGGAGATTCTGATGTCCACACCAGTCATTAGACCACCCAGTTGGGGTGAACCATTTGAGATCATGTGTGACGCGTCAGACTATGTAGTTGGAGCTGTTTTGGGGCAGCGCATTGATAAACTTTTCCATGTGATTTACTATGCGAGTAGGACTCTAAACAACGCACAACTCAATTACTCCAACACAGAAAAGGAGTTCTTGGCAGTCGATTTTGCGCTAGACAAGTTTAAATCCTATTTGTTAGGATCTAAAATCATTATCTATTCAGATCACGCGGCATTGAAGTATCTTTTTTCCAAGAACGATGTTAAATCCCGTTTGATCCGATGGATTTTGCTGCTTCAAGAGTTTGACACAGAAATTTGGGATAAGAAGGGAACCAAAAATGTGGTGGCAGATCATTTGTCTAGGTTGACCATGGATTTCACCGAGGACGCCACTCCCATTTCTGAGACCTTTCCTGATGAGCAATTGATGCACATTGCTCATAATCCCGCACCTTGATTTGCTGACATAGTGAACTATCTTGTTACCGGCCAAAGGCCTTTGCATAAGGGGCAACAAGATAAGCTCAAATTTTTGTCCAAGGTGAAAACCTTTCTTTGGGATGATCCTTATCTGTTCAAGTATTGTCCTAATCAAATCATTAGGAGATGCATACCTGAATTTGACCAAACCAATGTCATCTCCTTTTGTCATGATCATGCATGTGGAGGCCATTTCAGTGCAAATAAGACCGCTGCAAAGATTTTGCAATGTGGTTTTTATTGGCCCACCATGTTTGGAGACGCTCATGCTTATTACACATCTTGTAAGCGCTATCAGAAACTCAGGAGTATTTCAAAGAGGAACATGATGCCCCTCAATCCCATTTTGGTAGTTGAGATTTTCGATGTATGGGGCATCGATTTCATAAGACCTTTCCCAAACTCCTTTGGGTTTCTGTACATTTTAGTTGCTGTGGATTATTTGTCCAAGTGGGTGGAGGTGGTTGCATGCAAGACCAATGACCACGGAGTTGTGGTCAAATTTTTTAAGGATACTATTTTTGGTCGGTTTGGTGCACCTAGAGCGATTATCAGTGATGGAGGTACACACGTCTGCAGTCAGATTTTTGAGCAGCTAATGAAGAAGTATTTCATCACACATAAGGTTGCCACCCCTTATCACCCACAGACGAATGGGCAAGTTGAAGTGTCAAATCGCGAGATCAAACACATTTTGGAGAAGACTATGAACCCTAACAGGAAAGATTGGTCTCTACGATTGAATGATGCTTTGTGGGCATATAGGATAGCATTCAAGACTCCGATTGGGATGTCACCATATCGGCTGGTGTACGGGAAAGCTTGTTATCTTCCCGTCGAGTTGGAGCATTGAGTATACTGGGCCATCAAGCAGCTGAACTTCAATTTTTTGAAGGCCGGCTCTCAAAGGAAGCTCCAACTCACTGAATTAGAGGAGCTAAGGAATGATGCTTATGATAGTTTAAGGAAGTACAAAGAACACATGAAGAAGGTTCATGACCAGAGCATTTTGAGGAGATCTTTTGAGCCAGGTCAGAAAGTCCTTTACAATTCTCGGTTGCATTTATTCCCTCGCAAGTTGAAATCTCGATGGATGGGCCCATTCATCATTAGGACAGTGTTTTCTCATGGGGCCATCAGGATAGAGGATCCCAAGAATGGTAACACCTTTAAGGTGAATGGACAAAGAGTTAAACCATTCTTGGAGTTGAGGAGTTTAGAGGTTGAGGCTACTCTGTTGGACGATCCGATTTATTTAGAGTGATTGTAGTCTCATATCACGAGTCTGGCTGAAGACGTTAAACTTAGCGCTTGTGGGAGGCACCCCTCATTATGTTTCTTGTTTTATTTTTAGCATTTGTGTCTACCAGTCAAATTTGGGGAAGTATTCTTTTATGCTACACCTGAATTGACCCATTCCCTAAGTTTGTTAATTCAGTCACATTGTGGGCAATGTGATGTTTTAAGTTTAAGGGTGGAGTGGATGTGTGTTTGTAAATATGTTCTTTGTGTAAATATGTGTGTAAATATTTTAGTTTGTGTGTTGTGTTGTGTTTGTAAATATCTTTTAAAAAAAATTTACACTATGCATTCGAAAATACCTCAGACGTCAATCATAGACACGGGCTCGCGCTCGAACTCACTATGCTTTGTTCAAGCTAGCCTATCTCACACATTCATACACACACCCTCAACGTGAATGCGATCGAATGCACTTACGTACGATCGATTGCATGCATTTTTAGCCCTCACGTGACCTTCTTTTAGATCATTTTCCCCTCTTCCCCCTCACTTCTCCAAAGCGCCGGACATCCCCTCCTCCATTTTCTCTCTTCTCCATCGCACCCAACCACTATTCCACCGCCACTAACCACCTCCAAACACCACCATCACGTCACCACACCACCGCCAATCATCACCAACGTCCATCCCATCACGCCCATCACTCCCATTGCCCTTTTTCTCCCCATTTTCTCACAATCCCGAAACTCCCCAAAACCCCAATTTTCTCCAATATTTTTGCTTGTTACATGCACATACCTTGAAAACGGAGTGTGCGTGTATTGTTGTGTTTCTATTATTACCTTTTTGCAGGGGGTTGGGTTGATTTGGGAAGGGGTTTTCAAACCCTTTGTTTTCGGGGTGCACACCAGCTATTTGACAAAAAGCCCCAACGAACCTCCAGCATGCCTAGAGGGCAAGGTTCGACTTCTTGGTCCTTTGGGACCTGAGCCATGATAGCCAGGCCTCCTTTTGAGAGTCGAAAGCTCATTTTGGAGAACATTTTTGCCATCAAAGAGGAGTTCTCCAATAATGATGCTACAAGTTGGGCGGTCCAAGAATTGAAGCGCCGGGGTTTGAAGACGCTGTTCAAGCCATTGCCTCCACTACATACGAACGTCTGGTCCGTGCTTTTTACGAGCATTTGAGGTATGATTGCAGTCGGCCAGATGTTCTTGTCTTTTCCATCGACGGCAGAGACGTGGAGGCAACCATAGCCGATGTAGCGACTGCCTTGAAATGCAGCCATGAGCCCTTTGAGTCGGATGTACCTTGGATTAATTGCCCCTCCATGCTCACCCTCAAGGACATTGTCTTCGACATGTGTGAGGGGCAATATGCAAACAAGCACTGGAATGCAGCCAGCAAAGCGAAGATTCCTCAGAATCTTTGGTTCATTGACATGGTACTATATAGGAACGTGTGTCCTTTGGGGCACAAGACATAGAGGCCAGACATTTTCCTCAGTGCCCTTTATGCGTTCCACAGAGGTTTTTGGTGCTCCAATCCCAAGATCATATGGAGACAGATTTACAAATTTTGGGAAGGAGTGCACCATCGAGTGGTTGAGCACACGAAGACATGGGGTTTGCCTTTCCCTTTTCTCATCACTCACATACTAAGAAAGAAGGGGATTAAAGGCAATGCTACAGACGGGCCAATCACTGAGAGCCCACATTTCGGCCGCATCCAGTGGAACCAGAGTTGTTCCCACATGCCCAGAGCCACACTAGAGCCAAAGCTAGAGCCAAAGCCCATGGACATCCAGGAGATGGCAGCTGAGCCAGAGAGGGTGGCAGAGCATGATGAGCAGCCAGAAGAAGAAGAAGAGTATGAAGAGATGATCACTCTCAGAGCTGCTGATTTTTATGCTCTACAGGACACCCTGGAGGACATCCGATTCCAGATTACAAACATACAGAGGGATGCACGCCAGGACAGGCTTGAGACCCAGGACATGCTGCGAGCCATTCTAGACAGGCTGCCACCAGCTCAGTGATGTCTCCATGATGTGTTGGTTATTTTTTACACCCCTTGCACTACATTTGTATTTTCTATATCCGCACACTGTGGGCAATGCAAATTTTGAGTTTAGGGGTATTATTTGTGCACATTTTGTTTTCGATTATGCATTTTATTTTAATTATGGTTTATTTTCTTTTGTGAGCTTAATTTAATGAACACGTGATCACTTTGTTAAGGGAATTTAAATTATGTTATTTTCTTTGGCAGTATGAGATATTACAATTTGATTTTATTTTCACGAGCACATTTGGCACTTAGTTTGTGGGATAAAATGTTGAGTTTGGTCATGTTCATTTTGTAAGCTTAAATGCAGTTGGGTAGCCTGTTGGGAAATAACCTTGGTTTATATAAAATTAAAAAAAAAATGATGATCATTTTGAGCTTTCCACCAAGTAACCGGATCTCGTGCCTCATTAAGCATTGAGTGTTCATGTAAAAAAGTGAGAAGTTACACTTGATTAGCAAAGCTTCGTAGCCTTTTTAACTTGAGTTAGTAGGTCTTTAGGGGTGTCTTTACACCTAATGCCCTAAAACCTTTTGGTTTGGGAGTCATTGACTTAACGCTTGATACATGGGTCAACTAGACAACTTAAAGGAGCTAAGCAAGAAAAAAAAAAAAAAAAAAATTTTAAATAAACCTTGGTTATTATGTCCGATGGGTAGTCTAATGAATTTTGAGTGTCGAAGAATGCATGACTAAGATTAGTTTTGAAATCCCATAATTATGTGTTGAATTCACTTTCACTAGAATTGATTAGTGTGATATCTCATAATGCCATGTTTGTAGCTTGATTGATAATTCCCTGAAAATTGTGAATGTGGTGTTTGTTTGGTTAAGTTTGCACAAGAATAAGAACCATAATTGTTATATTGTTGCATTGTTGAAAATAAAATGTTTGTGCAATGTTTGTGGGTATCATTCACGAAAAACCCTCATGAGACTTCACTCGTCCTCTAGGGAATCCCTAGAGGTTTAAAAGGCTTGTTGCATAGGCTAAATGCAATCGTTCCTCTATGAAAGCGGACCTAAGTTTAATTGTGTTTTTCATTTTGTTTTGCTAAGAGACTAGCAAAATATAAGTTTGGGGGTATTTGATGAGTGTTGTTTAGTGCTTAATTAAACCCCTTTATTTATGTTGTTAAGCCTTTAGCACTGTTCATATCTAACATTTTTAGTTGTTTTTAGTGTTTTGTGATGTGCAGGTCTTTGCATTAACACATGGCTAAAATGGGCAAAATGGACTTGAAGAGAAGTAATGGAATCCCTGCCAATGCGCTCGATCGCACCAGCATCTATAGTCGAACGCAAGGAGCAGGTTCGAACGCAGGTCCAATTAGCCCACGTATCACACTGTTGCCCTAGCCGGCCCTACTATTCCATCGCTTCCAGCCTTGTGTCGTGGTAGTTATTTGCATTTGATCGAACGCATGCATCAGTGTGATTGAACGCATGGCTTGCATTCGAACGCAGCCCTATGACCTGGCAGCACACAAGTTTTCTATAAATAGGCCACTTAGTGCATTTTGACGAGAGTTCTTGTTTTTTGGTGCGTATTTAAGAGCATTTGCCATTGTTTAGGCCCTACTTTGCCCATTTATTTGTAGCACTTCAATATTAATTTATTTTAATGCTTTCTTTTAAGTTTCCTTCATTTTCTTTATACATGAGTGGCTAAATCTTCAACTGATATGAACCCCGCCAAGAATAACGAGACCCAACAATGAAAGGGAACCCAAGATTGTTCTATGGTCAGATTCGAATGGAAGACCTCGACCCATTGTTTATGACAAACAAGAACCTCGGTATAAGGATGACGCCACAAACAATGGTGGAATTTCCATTTGATAATCGAGATGAACACCACGGGAAATCCCGATAAGTTCAATTAGTTCTTCAAAGAACCAAAGAGAATAAACCTCACAAGTTTTATGAATAATCAATGTCTGATTTTTCCATTACTTATGCACCTATTTAAAGGGCTGATCATTACAAGGAAAAAAACCTAACATAAAAAATCCTTATCTTCCTAAAACACACAAGACATATAAGGCAATAAAGGCTGGATGCCCACTTTCCTAATCAAAGCTAAAATAAATCCCTACTTGCCTAAAAAGAGACCCTAAAAATAGGAAAGAAGAGCTGGATGCCTAGAGTCATATGGAAGGAAACAAAGACAACATAAAAGGAAAGAAATTGGCGCCTAGAATAGCCATGCAATCTGATCCTTCTAGAATAGACCCAAAATATTTCCTGCCAATTCTTAGCCTTGATTGGATCCTTCTAGAACTTGAATCAAGGTGACGATTCTTTGTTGCCCACGTGGATCATGCTCAATGGGCCTCCACGAATTTGCTTGAGCCCATAACTCTTGAATGAGTCCGTTGAGTACATCCTTGAACTTCTTTGCTCGTGCTCTCATAACCGGCCCAATTGGTACTTGAACGAGATCCTTCGAAGTGGTGCCTTGATCTCCTTCATTCCCCTCCTCTTGAAAAGGATTTGCCCTCAAATCATCACCTACATCAAAAGGACTCAAATCAGTAACATTAAAAGTGGCACTTACATTGTACTCACCAGGTAAATATAGCTTGTAAGTGTTGTCATTGATATGCTCAAGGACTTGGAAAGGACCATCTCCTCTTGGGAGCAATTTGGAATGTCTTTTTGTCGGGAGTCTTTCTTTTCTCATATGTAGCCAAACCCAATCTCCGGGTTCTAAAACCAGCTGGCGATGTCCCTTGTTGGCTTGTGTGGCATATTGCTCCGTTCTTCGCTCAATGTTGAGTCTTGCTTTCTCATGAATCTGCTTCACAATGTCAGCTTTCTTTTTGCCATCTAAATTAATGTGCTCCGTCAAAGGTAAAGGAGATAAATCCAATGGAGTTAAAGGATTAAACCCATATAAAATTTCAAAGGGCGAAAATTTGGTAGCAGAATGAACAGCTCTATTATATGCAAACTCAACATGTGCTAAACATTCCTCCCATGTTTTGATGTTCTTTCTAATGATTGCCCTCAATAGAGTAGACAAAGTTCTATTTACTACTTCAGTTTGACCATCAGTTTGTGGATGACAAGTAGTGGAAAACAATAGCTTAGTACCTAGCTTACACCACAAAGTCTTCCAAAAATATCTCAAGAACTTAGCATCTCTATCCAAAACAATTGTCCTAGGCATGCCATGTAATCTCACAATCTCTCTAAAGAACAAATCAGCAACATGCGAAGCGTCATCCGTTTTGTGACATGGAATAAAATGTGCCATTTTAGAAAATCTATCCACGACCACAAACATGGAATCTCTTCTACGTTTAGTCCTAGGCAATCCTAACACAAAATCCATTGAAATATCAATCCAAGGCTCATTAGGAATTGGTAAAGGAGTATACAAACCGTTGGGTTGCACTTTGGATTTAGCTTGCCTACATGTGACACATCTACCACAAATCCGTTCGACATCTCATTTTATGTGAGGCCAATAGAAGTGGTCTTGCAAAATAGCTAAAGTCTTTGTAACTCCAAAATGTCCTATTAATCCCCCACCATGTGATTCCTACACTAATAACTCCCTTATAGAACAATTAGGCACACATAGCTTATTTTCTCGAAATAAAAATCCATCAAGCCTGTGCCATTTTAGAAAATCTATCCACGACCACAAACATGGAATCTCTTCTACATTTAGTCCTAGGCAATCCTAACACGAAATCCATTGAAATATCAATCCAAGGCTCATTAGGAATTGGTAAAGGAGTATACAAACCGTTGGGTTGCACTTTGGATTTAGCTTGCCTACATGTGACACATCTACCACAAATCCGTTCGACATCTCGTTTTATGTGAGGCCAATAGAAGTCCTGCAAAATAGCTAAAGTCTTTGTAACTCCAAAATGTCCCATTAATCCCCCACCATGTGATTCCTACACTAATAACTCCCTTATAGAACAATTAGGCACACATAGCTTATTTTCTCGAAATAAAAATCCATCAAGCCTAAAGAACTTACCAAAGGCGATTTTCTCACAAGCTCGATATTCCTCACAAAATTCGTGGTCTTCAGCATATAATTCTTTAATGTGTTCAAAACCAAGCAATTTTGCATCAAGTGTGGAGAGTAAGGCATACCTACGAGAAAGTGCATCGGCAACAACATTCTCCTTACCTTGCTTGCACCGAATGACGTATGGAAACGTCTCTATGAACTCCACCCATCGCGCATGCCTTTTGTTTAGCTTGTGTTGGCCCTTCAAGTGTTTCAAGGACTCATGATCGGTGTGAATCACGAACTCCTTAGGCCATAGGTAGTGCTGCCACGTCTCTAAAGCCCAAACCAATGCATACAACTCCTTGTCATAAGTTGGGTAGTTTAAGGCTGCCCTGCTGAGTTTCTCACTGAAGTAAGCAATTGGTCATCCTTCTTGCATAAGAACGGCGCCTATACCAACACCTGAAGCATCACATTCAATTTCAAACATTTTAGAAAAGTTAGGTAAAGACAACAAAGGTGCGTTAGTCAGCTTCTCTTTGATTAATTGAAATGCCTTCTCTTGTTCTTCTCCCTACCGAAATCCAACGTTCTTCTTGATCACTTCGATAAGCGGTGCGGCTAAGCTATTGAAGTCCTTCACGAACCGCCAATAGAAACTAGCAAGTCCATGAAAACTACGAACATTACCTACACTTGTGGGGCTCGGCCAATCTTGGATTGCACGTACCTTCTCTTCATCAACCTGTATACCTTGTGCACTAACAACAAATCCCAAAAATACAAGCTTATCGGTGTAAAAAGTGCACTTCTTTAAATTAGCAAATAACCTTTCTTTCCTTAGCACATCTAAAACGGATTTCACATGTACTACATGATCGTCTAGGTTTTTGCTATAAATGAGTATATCATCAAAATAGACAACAACAAATCTGCCTATAAATGCATGCAAAACATGGTTCATAAGTCTCATAAAGGCGCTCGGAGCATTAGTCAAACCAAAAGGCATAACTAACCATTCATATAAACCATATTTTGTTTTAAAGGCGGTTTTCCATTCATCTCCTTCTTTTATCCTAATTTGATGATAACCACTTTTTAAATCAATCTTAGAAAATATGCAAGAACCATGCAGCTCATCTAACATATCATCTAAGTGTGGGATAGGATGAAGATACTTTACTGTTATGTTGTTGATGGCTCAGCAATCAACGCACATTCACCACGTCCCATCCTTCTTAGGTACAAGTAAGACCGGAACCGCACATGGGCTCATGCTCTCCCTCACGTGCCCTTTCTCCAATAATTCACTTACCTGCCGTTGAAGCTCCTTTGTCTCCTCGGGATTGCTCCTATAAGCTGGTCGGTTTAGAATGGTTGCACCGGGAACAAAATCAATTTGATGTTCAATCCCTCGGATTGGAGGTAACCCATGTGGTGTTTCCTCAGGGAAGATGTCCTCGTACTCCTACAAAACAGAAATAATAGAACTAGGCAAAGCAAGGTCATGTTCATTAGTGTTTAAAAGTGCCTCTTTGTACAATAGTAGAATCATCGGCAGATTTGAAAACATTGCTCACTTGACCTCACTCACTTTTGCATAGAATTTTTTTTGTTTTCTCTCTGATTTTCTCTCAAGGGCCGAACTTTGATTTTCTTTTTCTCTCTCATTTTTCTCGGCCTCTCTCTAATTTTCACTCTTTCTCTTTTGCTCACTCTCTTTCTTTTGAGCACTCTCCTTTTGTAATCTCACTTGATCCTTGTATACTTGCGGCGGTGTCAATGGTACAAGAGTGATTGATCATTGATTAAGTACAAAAGAGTACTTGTTCGTAAAGCCATCATGCATCACGTGCCTATCAAACTGCCATGGACGCCCTAGCAATAAGTGTCCCGCTTGCATCGGTACTACATCACACAACACTTCATCTTCGTATTTACCGATTCAAAATGCAACTAACACTTGCTTGTTCACCCTTATCTCACCACTATCATTTAGTCATTGCAACTTGTACGGTCTAGGGTGCTTTACCATGGGCAATCCCAATTTCTCCACCGTAACTATGCTTGCAACATTAGTACAACTACCACCATCAATAATCACACTACATACCTTGTCTTTAACGTAGCACCTAGTGTGAAAGATGTTCTCCCGCTGTACTTCATCAACTCCTTTTGCTTGCAAGCTCAATGCTCTCCTTGCCACCAATGTCAATGCGTCAGGGGCTAAATACTCCTCGAAAACATCCTCCAATGGTGGCATGTCGTCGGTATCAGAATCTTAACAATCGATCACAATTTCACCATTGGCTTGCAACACCATGACTTGCTTGTTTGGACATTGACTTGCTATGTGGCCCCTGCCTTGACATCTAAAACATTTAATATCACGATTCCTAGAGGTAGAGGCTTCGGTTTTACCTTGAGGAACGTGGCTGGTGGTCGCGGACTTGGGCTCGGGTTTGGGTGTTTGTGACTTGTCCAGTGGCTTGGCATGACTCGATTTCCAAGAGGTAGAACTAGAGTTATGGCCTGCACGTGTTCCACTTTGATAGCCATATGCACCATATCTTCCAATTCCACATAATGTTGCATCTCTACCTTATCATGGATCTCTCGGTTTAAGCCAAGTAAAAATCTAGCCATTGTGGCCTCCCAATCCTCCTCTACATTAGCGCGGATCATAGCAATCTCCATCTCCTTGTAGTAATCCTCTACGCTTCGACTCCCTTGTCTAAGACCTTTTAGCTTTTTATACAACTCTCGGTAGTAGTAACTTGGAACGACCCACTTTCCCATCACTACTTTCATCTCCTCCCATGTGTCTATTGGTCGTTCTCTATTCCGCCTCCTATTTATCACAAGCTGATCCCACCAAGTAATAGCATATTCAGAAAATTCAATCACGGCTAATTTTACCTTCTTTGTCTCTGAGTAGTTGTGGCAATCAAACACGAACTCCATTGATCGGTGTCAAATATTGTATATTTAACTCCCTTTAACTTATGTTTATTAAGCTCTTAGCCTTGTTAATTTCTAATGTTTTGGTTAGTTTTGGTATTTTAGTGTTTTGCAGGTTGTTAAGTTGCATTTGGGGCTAATGCCATCAAATTTGGGGCTTAAAACAATTCGGGAAGCTTTGGCGGCAAAATTGAGTCGAGCGATGATTCGCACCCAACGACTCTCACCAAAATGGTCATATCTAGAGTTTTAGAACTCCGATTGGGGTGATATTGGCGTCGTTGGAAAGCTAACTTGAAGATCTACAAAATCATATTTAACAAGATTTGGCCAATTCTGATGTATGTGCATTCGAATGCACGTTTTACGATCGAACGAACTTATGCCCATCTGATGCAGAAATTCTTGCACGAGTGTGATCGATCGCACTGGGTGCGATCGAACGCACTTAACTGACCTAATAGTGCTAAAACCCTAAAAATTAGCCTATAAATACCCCCCCTTTCTTTTGTAAATGAGCCCAGACGCTTGGGAGATGGTTTGAGGCACCTTTAGTGGCCCAAAACCTCATTGTTCTTCATTGTAAACACTCCTAACGTCATTTCTTTAATTTAATGTTTTATTTTGCTTTTATTTAGTCTCTTATTCCCTTCACTATGGATTTGTTTATATATATTAATGTTTAGTTCGTATTATTCTGTCGTTTAATTTATGTATTTTCGTTTTAATACATTTTAGTGACAAAAGTGTGTTGATTGTTGTTTGCAAATCGTTAAACGTCAATATTCATTGCAACTGGAGATACATCGGGTGATTCATCTTCGGACCAATATCCGTTGTGACCTCTTAAAACAGTGTTTGCATCGATTAATTCGACAAGATTTTGTAATAACAATAGGATATACATATGGGCTTTATCGACAGATGAAAATATGAACATTGTGTTAGTGCTCAGAATATGCCTTGTAGTATAGTTGTTATTGAGTATGATCTAAGCATGTTTAGATGTTAATTAATTTGTGGTGAGGTGGATTAGGGACCGTAGCATTTTTATTTATTTATTTTATTGCATTTAATTTAGTCTTTATTTTCTGCACACCAACTGTTTGATATTGGGACTAGGTTAAGATATTATTAGTTTAGGCATTTAAATTGGTTTCTACACAAGGCACGATTCTCCAGGATCGACCTCGCGACTTGCACACCTGCTACATCGCTTAACACTGCAATTGGCGAGTACAATTAAATTTGTGCAACAAATTTTGGCACTGTTGCCTTTGAGAGCATGTCCAAGCCACCACCACATTTGAGAGTGAGGAAGTTGTAGAGGAGATTTTTTGTGAGCCAAGCCTTGAGGATCCTTTGGAAAAAAGCTTTGCTCAATTTGAGTTTGATTTAGATATTGACATGATACGTGAGCAAGCTAAGGCCTTATTGGATCCCACTCCTGAGATGCGGACTGAGAATGGGGAAGAAGAAATGGAAGAGCAAATTGAGCTCCCACCAATTTTAAATAGGTCCAATGACAAGGAAGTGAGTACTGAAGTTCACTCCTTAATCACAATCCCTCTCGAGACACTACATGTACCACAAGCATCATTTTTTCAGTGTCTCGAAGAGCCATCTTAAGTGGAGATTTTCAAGGTATCACGCATAAATATGTGCCAATGTAGGAATAGACATACTAAGAAAATTTTTCGAAGAAAGCAAATTTGCTACATAAGATGGCAGAACATCCTTCCAAAGGGGTATCAAATTTTAAAGAAGAAAGGATGGAAGGGATTGGTTGGACACCCATATGAGTGAGGAAGGTGCGGTATTTTTTTTTTCTGCACTGCATTTTTGATTTATTTTCTTCTCGTTATTTTATTTTCTGTCATTTTATTTTTTTCGGTTTCTAATAGCAATTAATCTTTTGATGTTTGTGCTTGTGAGAAAATATTGTTGTTAGTTCCTCATGGACAGATTCGAATGGAAGACTTCGACCCGTTGTTTATGACAAGCAAGAACCTCGGTATAAGGATGACGTCACAAATGGTGGTGGAATTTCCGTTTGATAAGTCGAAATGAACGCCACGGGAAATCCCGATAAGTTCAATTAGTTCTTCAAAGAACCAAAGAGAATAAACCTCACTGGTTTTATGAATAATCAATGTCTGACTTTTCCATTACTTATGCACCTATTTAAAGGGCTGATCATTACAAGGAAAAAAACCTAACATAGAAAACATAATTAAAGCTGAAAAAAATGGGTAAGGACAAAAATCCTTATCTTCCTAAAACACACAAGACATATAAGGCAATAAAGGCTGGATGCCCACTCTCCTAATCAAAGCTAAAATAAATCCCTACTTGCCTAAAAAGAGACCCTAAAAATAGGAAAGAAGAGCTGGATGCCTAGAGTCATATGGAAGGAAACAAAGACAACATAAAAGGAAAGAAATTGGCGCCTAGAATAGCCATGCAATCTGATCCTTCTAGAATAGACCCAAAATATTTCCTGCCAATTCTTAGCCTTGATTGGATCCTTCTAGAACTTGAATCAAGGTGACGATTCTTTGTTGCCCATGTGGATCATGCTCAATGGACCTCCACGAATTTGCTTGAGCCCATAACTCTTGAATGAGTCTGTTGAGTACATCCTTGAACTTCTTTGCTCGTGCTCTCGTAACCGGCCCAATTGGTACTTGAACGAGATCCTTCGAAGTGGTGCCTTGATCTCCATCATCAACTAAGGTAGAAGATGAAGCCTCACCCTTAGCACTTCTTTAATGCTTTTGCGTTTAAGACATTACTTTCCATCATTTACAGTTCATGTTTGTTTCATTTCAATTTATGTGACAAAGTTGTTGTGATTGTCGAGTGCGATGCATTGGAAGTCCAACCCTTGTTGTGTTCCAAGCCGAGTGCACAACGGATGAGTGAAACTCAATTAAATATCCATTGTGATCCATGGATACAGTGGATGATTCTATTGAGAATCACTATCCATTGTAGCTCCTAAACGGTAAACACATCTAGCAGTTTGACTAGTATCAAAAAAGCAATAGAATGTGATTTAAGTTCAAATCGATAGACGGAAGTGTGTATTTTACATTTAAGCAAGCATTTTATTGGGTGAGGTTGAGTCTTTAGCCTTAGTTATTTTTATTCATTCATTTACGCTTTTTAGAGTAGTTTATTATTTTTGCAAGTTTTGTATTCGATCATACGACCAACTTTGGAACTAGGTTAAAATAGGGTTAATCAAGGTTTAATATTAATTTTTGAACAAACACCTTTCCTTGTGGTTCGATCCCATATTTCGCAACGCTACACAGTCAATGACTCATGCTATTGTGAGTGCAATCAAATTTGCATATCAATGAACTTGCTGGCTAGTGGGAAGAAAAAGAGATTGCATGTATTTGTGACTGATATTATAGCTGAAGAAGTTCCAATTGAAGTCAGGTGGTTGATGATGATTTCTCAGTTACCTACAGAAGAGGCTCCACAAGAACATGTGCAAGAGCATCCAGAAGAGCATCAAGCTGCAAATCAAAAGGGTAGTAAGCAAAAGTCTGTGAAACAAAGAGGTAGGCCTAAAAAACGAATTCACACTGAGGGGGTACAGCAGGAGGGATTGAGTGTATTTGACGTAACGGATGGTGACGAAGAGGACATTTTCTTAGAAAAGGATGAAGAATGTATACATCAAGCTAAGGATGATACAATAGAATGGTTTCGATCGTGGTATGAACAGATACATCTAAGAATATTGGAGATATTTCAAATGAGCCGGATGAAGATGATGGCAATAGTGATGGTGGCATCTCGAGCATAGATAGTGATGATGTGAGTGAAGGGTCACCGAGTCGTGTTAGGAGGAAGTATCCTCAATGGATGGAAAAGGCTGACTTGAAAGAGAGAGTAGAATTGTATATTAGGCAAGAGTTTGTTGACCCCCATCAATTTAAGGATGCATTGCAACTATTTGCACTTCAAAATTATTTTGACTACACCTACACTCGCAATGAAAAAACAAGGGTTACTGCCATTTGTAAGAAAACTTGTGGATGAAAAATACATGCATCATGGTCGAATGACAAAGGTTGTTTCCAAATCAAGAGTTACGTTAAAGAGGAAAATTGTGGGACTCACTACTATAGCAAGAAGGCAACAATCAAATGGGCTGCACACCGATATTTGGACAACTTTCGGGACCAACCGAATTTTAAATGTAGTGCATTGAAGGAAATGATTAGAAGGGATTACAATGTCGAAATGACTTTGTTGAGTTGCCACCGAGCAAAGAGGATGTCAATGGGTATTTTGACAGGGAAAAAAGGTGAGCAATATAAACATGTGCGAGAGTATGGAAATGCATTAAGGAAGTGGAATCCTGGTACATCGGCATATATAAAATAGGATGGAAGATTCTTCCAACAAATGTATGTGTCATTGGCAGCCTGCAGGAAGGGCTTCTTGGAGGCATGTAGACCCATGATTTGTGTTGATGTTTGCTTCTTAAAGAGCGAGTTCGGTGGGCAGCTACATGCAGTTGTTGCGCGGGACGCAAATGACGACATTTATCCACTAGCATATGCTGTATGTGAGTGTGAAGATCAAAATACATGGACATGGTTTCTAAGCTGTTTATTGGAAGATATTGGCAATCCACAAGTACACACTTGGTCATTCATGTCTAATTGACAAAAGGTATAAATTAGTTGAATATGTATTGTTTGTATTTTGTTTGAAGAATAATTGACATGTTTTATTTTGTATTGGTAATCAGGGACTGCTCAATGCCATGGATTATTTGATGCCTGGTTTGGAGCATCGATTTTGTCTTAGGCACTTGCATGCAAACTTCAAGGAACAAGGGTTCAAGGGCAAGGCATATAAAGATGCTTTTGATGGTGCAGCTTGGGCAGCTAATGAGTTGCAATTTAAGCACTACTTGTCAGTCATTAGAGGTATGAGTGAAGCTGTATTTGACTACATTAGCAAGATTGATCCACGGATGTGGTCAAGGCATGCATTTAGTGATTACAGTTGTAGTGATATATTAATGAACAATACAGCTAAGTGTTTCAATGCTTGGATCCTAGAGGCAAGAGATAAGCCTAGCATGCATGGAATTAATGGCCAAGTTCAATCAAAAATGGGCTGGAGCGAAAACTTCAAAAAATGCGATTTGCCCTAAGATTGTGAAAAAATTGGAGAGAAACAAGCGAGAGTCAAGAAATTACATTTGCCATTGGAGTAATAGATTGCTGTTTGAGGTCGACCATAGTCATGAGCCTAGGAGGATTGTTGATCTAGGGAGAAGAACATGTGGTTGTGGTAGATGGCAACTCAATGGTTGATCGGTGTCAAATATAGTATATTTAACCCCCTTTAACTTATGTTTGTTAAGATCTTAGCTTTGTTAATTTCTAATGTTTTGGTTAGTTTTGGTGTTTTAGTGTTTTATAGGTTGTTAAGTTACATTTGGGGCTAATGCCATCAACTCTGGGGTTTAAGACAGTTCGGGGAGCTTTGACAGCAAATTTGAGTCGAGCGATAATTTGCACCCGATGAGTCCCACCAAAACGGCCATATCTAGAGTTGTAGAACTACAATTGGGGTGATCTTAGTGTCTTTAGAAAGCTAACTCAAAGATCTACAACTTTGTGTTTCACATGTGAGGGTTAATTCTGAAGGCATTGCGTTCGAACGCACTGTGAGCGTTCGAACGCACTTATGCCCATCAAATGCCAAAATTCATGCACGAGTGCAATCGATCGCACCTTATCTAACCTGGCAGTGCTGAAACCCTAAATTTAGCCTATAAATATCCCCCTTTCTCTTATAAATGAACCCTTACATTTGGAAAACGCTTGGAGGCGCCCCTTGTGGCCTAAATCCTCCCCGTTCATCACTGTAAAACCCTCTAAATGTCATTTTATCATTTATTTTATTTAATGCATTTAGTTGTTTTAATTTAGTCTCTTATTTTCCCTCACTATGGATTTGTTTATATATATTCATGTTTAGTTTACATTTTCTATCATTTAATTTAACGTTTGTTCGATTCAATCACAATCTCGTGACAAGATTGTGATTGATTGTTGTTTATGGGTCATTTATCGTCTAATATACGTTGTGATTTATCCGGGTACATCGGATAGTTTAAGCGAGTCCAATGTCCGTTGTCGTTAACGACACATCAGATGATTCGATCTTGGCTCAACATCTGTTGTGACTGTTTATGGGTTAATACATCGCATGATTCGACTAAATTTTATAAAGGCAAAAGAACATGCGTCGAGCTAGGCCATACGATGGGTGTGTGGACTATTATGAGAATGGGACATACATTTTAGCCTAATTGTTTAATGGATGTGTGGATTAGCATGCTTATATGTTGATTAAATTGTGGTGAGGTAGATTAGGGACCTTAGCGTTTTTATTTATTTTGTTTATTGCAATTTAATTAGTTTTTATTTTCTGCACGCCATGTGTTTGATGTTGGGACTAGGTTAAGATATTATTAGTTTAGGCAATTTAAATTGGTTTTTAACAAAACACGATTCTTTGTGCGATCAACCTTGCACTTGCACACCCGCTACACTACTTAATGACTCGCGCAATTGGTGAGTATAATTAAATTTGTGCAACAAATTTTGGCGCCATTGCCGAGGAATCGGTGTTTTGTTTAAATTGATTTTATGCTTAGTTATTTTAAATTCAACAATTTTATTATTTTTTTTTGTTTAGTGCTTTTGTATAGATAAAATCCAAAAAAAAAATTAGATTAGTGTTTTGGTTTGCTATTTTTCGTTTCTGCTGATTCTCTGGAAAATTAGCCTGTTATAGTGCGATCGAACATACTTGAGTCTATTCCGCACTGACAGACTATAGTACGCTTTGTGTAACGACAGAATCCTTTGTTGCAATCGAACGCACATGCACAGACTGCTACATTTCTCCTTATCTGTGTGTCTGCGATCGATCCCAATACCATGCACTCGAGTGCACCTCAGCTAGCTGCACCAATAGACCCGAGGCAGTGTATGTGTCAGTTTTTATTTTTTATTTTTTGTTTTTGTTTAATTATTAGTTTATTATTATTTATTTATTTTGCCTGTTTTAATTTATTTGCTTGTTGTTTTTAGTTTTAGTTAGTTTATTTTTATTGTGTTTGATTAGTTTATTGTTTTGTTAGTTTATAGTTTAGTTTATTTTTATTAAGTTTTTGTTTATTTTATTTTTGTAAATTGCTATTGTTTCATGTGGGATATTTTGAACTGTTTGGGTGAAGCATGAGTCTTCCGTTCAATTATTTCAATGTTTCCCCTAGTTGTAGGACGTCAAATCCTACCAATTTTCACCTACATGAACCATGTTCACACTGCTCCAGCCTTTACCATAGTTTAGGTGATTGTACACATTGGGGACAATTTTCTAATTTTTCTCATGAGCAATTGAACACCAGTTTCTCCAGTCCTGGGTTTGAATCAAATTCAAATTTTTATAACCCAGACTAGAGCAACCATTCTGATTTTTCGTGGCATGATCATGCTATGGAAAATTTTGCTCCCCAAGTTGACGAACTGCAAAATCCTGAATATCCACAGTTTGACAACCAATTTTCTTCCCATTCATCATATGACTATCCTCCTAAGCAATCTTCTTTAGAAGAAACTCTTAAGGAATTCAGAGAATTAGTCGGCCAACCCACCATTCCTGCGTCACAAGAACAATCATTAGAGACTCACTCGAGGCATTTAGGAAAACAATCAACCAACCTTGCCAAGAAATCATAGATGCCACTGTGGCAAAAACTGAAGCAGTTGCAAGGTTGGAAGGACAGTTTGGTCATCTAGTTTCTGAATTCAATAGAATTGAGGAAGAAGAATTTCAAAGTCAGGAGATGGCAAGAGGGCAGTACATGATTGATGAGGATTGCCCTAGCAATCCTCATCATGAGCATGTCCAAGCCACCACCACATTTGAGAGTGAGGAAGTTGTAGAGGAGATTTTTTGTGAGCCAAGCCTTGAGGATCCTTTGGAAAAAAGCTTTGCTCAATTTGAGTTTGATTTGAATATTGACATGATACATGAGCAAGCTAAGGCCTTATTGGATCCCACTCCCGAGATGCGGACTAAGAATGGGGAAGAAGAAATGGAGGAGCAAATTGAGCCCCCGTCAATTTTAAATTGGTCCAATGACAAGGAAGTGAGTACTGAAGTTCACTCCTTAATCACAATCCCTCTCGAGACACTACATGTACCACAAGCATCATTTTTTCAGTGTCTCGAAGAGCCATCTTATGTGGAGATTTTCAAGGTATCACGCACAGATAGGTGCAAATATAGGAATAGACATACCAAGAAAATTTTTCGAAGAAAGCAAATTTGTTACATAAGATGACAGAACATCCTTCCAGAGGGGTATCAAATTTTAAACAAGAAAGGATGGAAAGGATTGGTTGGACACCCATATGAGCGAGGAAGGTGTAGTATTTTTTCTTTTTTATTTTCCACACCGCATTTTTTTTTTTATTTCCTGTCATTTTGTTTTTCTTTGTTTTAGGTTCTAATAGCAATTAACCGTTTGATATTTATGCTTGAGAAAAAGATTGCTGTTAGTTTTTGACAGGTGTTTTGATGTTAAGTTCGGGGGATGCCTTGTATTTTGCACTCTTCGGTTCCTCATCCCACTGTAATGTATCTCTTGCCACATTGGGGACAATGTGTCATTTAAGTTTGGGGGTGTGGACAAACACTTTGTCTATCTATTTTATTTGTTTTATTTCTTGTTTTGTTTTGTTTTTGTCTGTATATATGTGCTTTTGTATGTATATAAAATTTTTTCTTTTTGATTGTTGCTATGTTGCTAATTGGGCACAACTTACATCGTAACTGTGGATTGCATGTCATTGGTGTGTTTAACTTGTTTAAACATTGCATATCATTAGAAATCCCAATTTTTGATTCATGTGTTGTATTAGAGAGACTCCACTTGTTTGATCGATATTTCACATGCACACTAGCATTAGGGTCTGTGAGGTATGAAATTTGACTTTGAAGTGTGTGTCTTGAGATTTTTAGGTTTACAATGTGACGATGAAAACCTTGGCTGTTAAAAAAAAAATCAGAATAAGTGAGCTTTTCATTGAATAACTGAACCTCTTGCCTGGCCAAGCAATGAGTGTTCGCGTCAAAAGATGAGAAATTCCAGCTAAAAAAATGTATGGCTAGTTTAGGCTCCGTAACTCTTTTGAGTAATTAAGCCCTAGGGATGTCTCTACATCTAGTGCCCTAAAACCATTTGGTTTGGGAGTCACTGGCCCAACACTCATTACATAGGTCATTTAGAAGCTTAAGGGAGTTAAGCATTGCACAGCCTACACAAAAATTTGAATCTTTCAATTCAAGCCTTGGTTGTAGTTATCACATTGTTTTCCTTTGAATTTTGGATACATGTCTTTTGAGAATAATTGAAACCCCATGATCTTGTTGTTAGTTTACTTTGCACTTCAAGACAATGTGTTGTCTCAATTTTCCAACCTTGAGTAGAAATGATGTTTGGATGCCTGGATGACGTGGTTCTTATGTTTAACATGTTAAAGTTGCTAATGAGGTGTGAACCATGTGTTTGTGTGAAGGGCTTTGTCCATTAATAACATAGTACCAAATAATTGTTTGCGGTTGTCATTCCTGGAAAACCCTCACGAGACTTCACTCGTCTACTAGGGATGACTAGGGGTTTAAAAGGCTTGTTGCATACGCTAAATGCAATCGTTTCTCCCACGAAAGTGGATTTATATTTTTTGTTTTCATTGTGTTTTCATTTTCGTTTTGCTAAGGGACTAGCAAAATATAAGTTTGAGGGTATTTGATCGGTGTCAAATATTGTATATTTAACCCCCTTTAACTTATGTTTGTTAAGTTCTTAACTTTGTTAATTTCTAACGTTTTGGTTAGTTTTGGTGTTTTAGTGTTTTGCAGGTTGTTAAGTTGCATTTGAGGCTAATGCCATCAACTCTAGGGCTTAAGACAGTTCGGGGAGCTTTGACAACAAATTTGAGTCAAGCGATAATTCGCACCCGACGAGTCCCACCAAAACGGCCATATCTAGAGTTGTAGAACTCCAATTGGGGTGATCTTGATGTCTTTGGAAAGCTAACTCAAAGATCTACAACTTTTCATTTCATATGTGAGGGCTAATTCTGAAGGCAATGCACGTGCGTTCGAAAGCACTTATGCCCATCAAATGCCAAAATTCATGCACGAGTGCGATCAATCGCACCCAATGCGATCGATCGCATCTTATCTGACCTGGTACGCTGAAACCCTAAATTTAGCCTATAAATATCCCCCTTTCTCTTGTAAATGAACTCTTACATTTGGAAAACGCTTGGAGGCACCCCTTGTGGCCTAAATCCTCCCCGTTCATCACTGTAAAACCCTCTAAACGTCATTTTATCATTTGTTTTATTTAATGCTTTTAGTTGTTTTAATTTAGTCTCTTATTTTCCCTCACTATGGATTTGTTTATATTTATTCATGTTTAGTTTACATTTTCTATCATTTAATTTAACGTTTGTTCGATTCAATCACAATCTCGTGACAAGATTGTGATTGGTTGTTGTTTATGGGTCGTTTATCGTCCAATATGCGTTGTGATTTATCCGGGGTACATCGGATAGTTTAAGTGAGTCCAATATCCATTGTCGTCAACGAGACATCGGATGATTCGATCTCGGCTCAACATCCGTTGTAACCGTTTATGGGTTAATACATCGCATGATTCGACTAGATTTTGTAAAGGCAAAAGAACATGCGTCGAGCTAGGCCGTATGACAGGTGTGTGGACTATCGTGAGAATGGGACATACATTTTAGCCTAATTGTTTGATGGATGTGTGGATTAGCATGCTTATATGTAATATGTTGATTAAATTGTGGTGAGGTAGATTAGGGACCTTAGCGTTTTTATTTATTTTGTTTATTGCAATTTAATTAGTTTTTATTTTCTGCATGCCATGTGTTTGATGTTGGGACTAGGTTAAGATATTATCAGTTCAGGCAATTTAATTTGGTTTTTAACGAAACACGATTCTCTGTGGGATCGACCTCGCACTTTCACACCCGCTACACTGCTTAACGACTCGTGCAATTGGCGAGTACAATTAAATTTGTGCAACAATGGTAGTCCATGCCCCCATGCAATTTCTGCAATTTATGTACATAAGGAAGTCCCTGAGCAGTATGTCAGTGAGTGGTATTGGATGGATACTTTTAGGAAGTCATATGCCCCTGATATATATCTGATACCATCAGCTTACAATGAGTGGCCTATTGATCATGATTTGGAACATATATTGCCCCCAATGCCAAAAAAACAAAGAGGTGGGCCTAGAATGGCGAGAAGAAGAGGAGAGGATGAAAATGTGCCTATTGAAACAACCAAGGTGACTCGTAAGGGGTATGGTGTATGTTGTGGAAATTGTGGTCAAACGGGTCACAATGCTAGGAGTTGCCATGAACCAGACAATCCAAATAAGAAGATTTGGCCCAAAAAAGTTGTGAAGGCAAAGCCAAACAATGAAACCGAGGTTAGTTATTTTAACAAACTATTAACGTTGTTTTTATTTAAATAGTGAGCATGTATTTATTACATTGTATGTTCATATGGTTTAGCGGAAAGATGTAGGAGAACCCACCACCACTATCGACAACATAGGCCCAATTAGCCAACCAGTAGGAGTGAGTAATGAATTCAGTATGTCTTTAGTTTTAAATATCTATTGTTGATATGGATGTGCATTTATTTCAGATTGGAGGATCACAAGCAGGAGGACAATTCAAAGCGGGATCACGTTTAGGACAGTATAGGGTAACTCAATAGATTATTGGGTTTTCGGATGTTTTTATATGTTTGGATAGTAGTATTAATGTTTTGATATAGGATGAATTTATTTTGGATTATAAAGGAACTTGGTAAACAAATGACACCTTTTTTTGTCATATCTTGATATTCTCCTTCCTAGACTTGTCATTTGACCAGTCACATGTTATGGCATCCTTGAAAATCTCATTCACAGTGAAACATTTGAAGCATTATACAGCAGTTAGGATGAGTTCTTTCTTAATGCATTGGAAACTACTTTATACTATGATTTCATGTTTATTTAGAAATTATAATAATTACTTTTGGTAAACAGTCAAGCTTGGTTTGTCGTGCCGTTTGAAAAATCTGTAGGCAGCATTCAGTTTTTGCTTCTTCGTTTTTGCATCCATCACAACCAACTAGATATAGATCAGACCAAAGAGATTAAATATTAAAATTTAAAAATAAAACACCATCACTTTATCGTGCTAATTAAAATAACAATGGAGCTATTTGGGTTGCTATAACGTGTTTACAAGCACGGCATAAGTGATCTGAACATGGAAATCCTTGAAGGCCATGGAGGGCCTAGGACCATCAAAAAGTTTACGTTTCATGAAGGCAACTTCTCATTGCAGACATTGTTGGAATAACAAGTGCAAATATGAAGTAGGCTGCTCCGGTGATGATGATGAAATATTGGAGCCTCAAAGGTGAGTCACTGAGTTCTGAATTGATCTCCTGCTTCCATTGAAACAACCAAGAATAGGTGCTTTAGTACACAAGAAGAAACAAATAATATGCACCCCTATTTGCATTTACTTTTCACCATCTGAAATTATTTAAATATACCTTCAGTGCTTTACCACAGAAGAGAATGAAACCCACGTTTCCAAGAATAAGGGTCAAATATTGAGACACCCAAGTGATGTAATACATTTCTCTGCCTAAGAACAGAAAGAGATAAATAAGTTATCTACTTCATTTTTCTATTACAAATAAGTGTTTGGAAGTTGAGGTGGTTAATTGATGCAGGGTTAGAATGTAAATAATCAAGAAAACAGTAAATAGAAGGGATAAATATTCCTAAGATTGTGAGACTATCACAAAATCAAAGAAATCTTCTCTAAGCAGTAGATGCTATCTAAAGCCTGAAGGAAAAAGAACCAAGAAACTCAACTCTGAGTATTCTTATTAAACAAAACCAATAATAATAATCTGTTTTTCCAATGGGTCTAAGCCTGTATTTATAGGCTTAGAGGCTAAAGCATAAAAGAAGTTAACATAAACTAGGATTACACATCCTAGAAGGAAAAGTAATCTAAGATAAACTAGGATTACACATCCTAGAAGGAAAAGTAATCTAAAACCGTGTACTAGAAGGAAAAGTAAACTAAAACAATTAAAAGACTAACAAAGAAACCTAATTGAAATAAAAGACTAAATAGATAAGATAGGTCATCCTAATCTACATCATCCTCCCCAGGTTGAAGAGAATTCGTCCTCGAATTTGCATCTTCCTCTGATAAGTCCTCTATAAACGGAACAAGGTGTTTGACATTAAAGACATCGACGCCTTAATATGGCTTGGTAGCTTCAACCGGTATGCGTTGGATTGATTTTCGATTATCTCTACGGACCCACTTTACTGCCATTGTTGTATTCTCCCAGGGAATCTGTTTTGTCAAGATAGCCCACACAAAATCTCCTTCCTCAAATTCAACATTTCGTCTCTTCTTGTCGGCGCTTGCCTTATACTTGGCAAAGTGGACCCTTGTAATTTCTGGATTGTTAATTTGTGGCCTTCCGGATTTGGATCATCAAGTCTTCTCATTGTGTTTGTTCTCGTCATGTCCGGGATAGGTGCCAAGTCTAGTGGGGCACGAGGATTACTCCCATAAATGATTGTAAATTGTGCTGCTCGGTTTGTGGAACGGTTGAAGCAAACTCGGCTTGGAATAATTTTGTATCCCATGACTTAATGTGTTCCCCACCAAACTTCAAGTAGAGCTCCCAATGATCGATTAACGACTTCTGTTTGTCCATCTGTTTGTGGGTGGTAGGCACTCAAATCAAGTTTTGTGCTTGATAACCTCCATAAGCATCGCCAAAAGTGGCTAAGGAATCTTGTGTCGCTTCGATACTATCGACAAAGGTAAGCCATGGAGGCGTATACCTCTCTAAAGTATAATCAGCTACATTGACCGCAGATCGGCAGCTTTTCTTGCACGCAATGAAGTGCACCATTTTAGAGAATCTATCAACAACTACAAAGACGGAATCATTACTTTTTGTGTCCTTGGTAAACCCAACACGAAATCCATGCTCACATTTGTCCATGGTTGTTCGGAATAGGAGAGGTAAATATAGGCCAGCATTGGTAGCCTCCTTTTGATACTTGACATACCCCGCAACTCTTCACTAGTTTGTCCACTTCTCTCGCATACTTGGCCAATAGAACTGTTCGCCACCAGTTGAAGTGTTTTATCTCGCCCATGTGACCCTCGTCATGGCGTTCTTTGATAATTTTCAATCGTAGGCTCCCTTCAGGAATGCACAGCTGAGTGCCTTTGAAAAGGAACCCATTATGCAATACAAAGCCTCCTTGTGCTCTTGTGGACACATCTTCTAAAATAGGGCCAAAAAACGGGTCACTAGATAAGGAATCTTTCAATAATTCAAACCCCATTACCTCCGATTTCATGGTAGTGAGTAATGATGTCTTTCGGCTGAGGGCGTCGGCCACTTTGTTCAATGCCCCTGATTTGTGCTTGATGGTGAAAGAAAATTGTTGCACGAAAGCGGCCCATTTAGCATGTCGAGCAGATAACTTATCTTGACTGTTGAGGTGCTTCAGCGCTTCATGGTCAGAGTACAAGATGAAGTCATTATAGACGAGGTAGGAGCTCCAATGCTTCAACGACTGCACTAATGCGTAGAACTCAATGTCGTAAGTACTATAATTGAGTTGTGCGCTCTTCAACTTCTCACTGAAATAGGCCACTGGTCTGCTCAATTGGCTAAGCACCGCTCCAATGCCTATCTTGGATGCATCGCAATGCAATTCGAACGGTATGTCAAAGTTGAAGGACTAATAATGGAGCTGTGATCAATTTGACCTTGATCAACTCAAGGCGTTAGTAGCGCCATTCCATGAGAATTTTCTTCATGCATTCCATGATTGGTGCCAATATGGTGCTGAAATTGTGAATAAAACGATATAAAGGACACCAATCCATGAAAACTACGCTCATGTAGTGTAGTAGGGAGAGGCCAATCACGAACCATGCTACTTTAGACTCTCCATCGCTAATCCATCCTTGGATACCACATATCCAAGAAAAAGTATCGAGTCGGTCATGAAAGAACACTTGGCGGTGCTATAAAATTTCTCTTGTCGTAGCACAAGGAGTACCTCCCGTATGTGTTGGATGTGTGTCTCGGGTTGGAGCTATAATGAGGATGTCGCCAAAGTAGACGACACCGATTTGCCAATGAATGGGCGAATATCCGGTTCATTACTCGCATAAAGGTACTAGGAGCATTGGATAATCCAAACGGCATCACCAACCATTCATAAAGTCCTCACGCTTTTAAACGCTGTCTTCCACTCATCGCTAACTCGTATTTGGATTTGGTGGTAACCACTCTTCAAATCCAGTTTGGTAAATATAGTTGCCCCACCAATTGATCCAATAAATCATCTAATCATGAATGGGAAATCTATATCGCATCGTAATTTTGTTGATGGCGCGCTGTCCACGCACATCCTCCATGTCCCATCTTTCTTGGGTGTGAGCAATGCTGGAACTACACATGGGCTGTGCTCTCCCGAATGTGTCCTTTAGCCAGTAGTCCCTCCACTTGTCTTCGTAATTCTTCATACTCTTTGGGACTCATGCGATAGTGTGGTCGGTTGGGAAGGCTAGACCCGGTACCAAATCAATTTGGTGTTGAATGTCATGCAGGGTGGTAGCTCCGGGTAGGTCTTTTGGGAATACATCAGCAAATTCCTCTAGCAAACCCATAACTCTCGGTATGATCTTCATTGGGCTACATTCTTTGCCGAGAGTAGGTATACTTGATCGATCAAGCATTTCTCTTATGAACTCTCTTTTGGCTAGAAGTGTTTGGCCCACCTCTTTTGGGGGTTTGGTTACGTCCGGGTTAGGTAGGAGAGTAAGCTTCACATTATCCACTAAGAAGCTGTAGGTGTTCTTTCGTCCATCGTGGTGCGATTTCGATCATATTGCCATGGTCTCCCGAATAGGTGGCGGCATCCATGGCCACCACGTCACACCAAGTGTTATCTTTATATTTGGTACCAATAGAAAATGTACAAGGCAACGTTTTGAAACTATTACCTCATTTCCTTCTTGAGCCACTCCAAGTATAGGGTGGGGTGTTTCTTCGTGTCTAGGGCCAGCTTCAACCGCTTCTTCTGCTACCACGCTCACAATCGCCTCCATCAATGATTAGTTTGCAAACCTTACCTCCAATAGTGCATGTGGAGGAAAAGGTTGTGCCGCTGTTCGTCATCTCCTTCCTTCTTTCGGGTGTAAGACATATCCTCCTCACCATTAAGCTAGGCCCGCTATCTCCGGTAATGTGTTCTTCTTCCACGTCCCCGTAGTCATCAAAGGTTTGTTGCTCTTCTTCATCGCCTTGCTCATCGGGCGTTCCCGAGTCAATGAGTAGACCATTTCCATATTTATCTCCCTTAATCCGCAAATTTCGCGGACCAGTTCACCACACTTAAAGCATTTAGGCCCATTCGTGCTGCACTCCGGTTAGGTGGGCTGGTTGTAGTTGGAGCCCTGTTTGGGATTGATGATTGGGTGGTGTTTCGAGGTGTGAACGCCCGTGCCAGGCGAGTCATGCTGCCCTCGTACACGCCCAAAGAAGCTGTGGATCCTCGCTGCCGCTTTTCTCAATAGAAGGGCTCTTTGATGAGCCGCAGATACGTTAACGGGATCAAAAAGATTTAGTGAATCTTGAATGTTTTGTCGACCCTCCGATGTATCGGGATACTAATTGATCATCCGTCTCGCTAACTCAACCCGTGTCAAGTATTTGTAGAACTCCTCCGTACTCATCCACGGTCTTGAACCTTGGCTTAAATTCAGAGTCACCGATACATGGTTCGGTGTAGTTGTATGGCAAGAAGGTGCGCATGTGCTTCAACAGCTTTCTCCATCTTGATTTTGATTTGCCTAGCCGAGTCCTAGATTGCTTGATTCGCCACCACGCTGCAGCTCTTCCCGAACTTGGTTGCGACCAAAGAAACTCGTCGATCCTCAGGTACCCCTTTGAAATCAAGAACTTCTTCAACTGCCGCTATCCAGTCCAAAAATTCCTCGGGTTGGAGACCCCCGTTGAATTCTGGAATATCAAGTTTGAAACCGGATTCCCACCGATTGGCCTGAGCTTGTACCAGAGGTTGATGTCTCATGCACTCAGGCCCGCAAAAGGGTTTCATTCATTCTCCACACGTCGTCTTCCTCCTCCGGTGCGGTGAGGGTATATGCCGACGTCTGTCTTGAACATTCTTGATGGACAACTGCCTTGTGAGGACTGCAATTTGTTCCCTCAAGCTGGCAAATTGTGCCTCCGAATGTGCCTGATAGGCTGCCGATGATTCTTCTCTAACTGGTTCTTCGCGATCATTCCCATCCTCTGAGTGTGCAAAGCGGTTACCCCTTCCCCTTGTGACTGGTGCCATGGAAAGAGACTGGGCTCTGATACCAACTGATGCAGGGTTAGAATGTAAATAATCAAGAAAAGCGATGAAAGCAGAAGGATAAATATTCCTAAGATTGTGAGACTATCACAAAATCAAAGAAATCTTCTCCAAGCAGTAGATGCTATCTAAAGCCTGAAGGAAAAAGAACCAAGAAACTTAACTCTGAGTATTCTTATTAAACAAAACCAATAATAATAATCTGTTTTTCCAATGGGTCTAAGCCTGTATTTATAGGCTTAGAGGCTAAAGCATAAAAGAAGTTAACATAAACTAGGATTACACATCCTAGAAGGAAAAGTAATCTAAGATAAACTAGGATTACACATCCTAGAAGGAAAAGTAATCTAAAACCGTGTACTAAAAGGAAAAGTAAACTAAAACAATTAAAAGACTAACAAAGAAACCTAATTGAAATAAAAGACTAAATAGATAAGATAGGTCATCCTAATCTACATCATTAATGGTCCTATATGGGCAATGTAGTCCTGTAGTATGAAGAAAACTCCCAATGGTCCTAACAAACAGAAACCCAGTAATTTTTAGACACTAATTCAGATTGAAAGATGCCACCACAAGCATATCAACAAGGAGCAAATATATTTAAGCAAGCATGCACAGATTGGCGACACTCCCAAAAAAACTAAGAATAATAAAACAGCAATATTCAACCAAACATAATTCACACAAACTTATATATGTCTCAAACCGTAAGAATAAATACCTTAATTGTATCTCTTTATAAACTTCAATACAAGACCTAGAAAGAAGAGAGAAGAATAGCAACTATAATGGAGAGAGAGAGAGAGAGAGAGAGGAGTAGTAGATGAAAGGAAGGAAGCAAAAACCTCCTTAAATACTTACTCCAAAGCCAATCTAAGACGAACACAGTATTAATATGTACTTTCACAAACCAAAGCAAAGTCGTCAGATTTAAAATGCTCCCCACGGAGCGTTCAACATGTTTCCAAGAGCACCTTTCTGTGACAAACAAGGGATCAATTCCGCCACCCACTTTCAATTTCAAGACAAAAGTTTGTTTGTATATCAATGTTCTCACTAAACCATTAACCATAAGACAAATGGTTGGCTCATACCAGAAAACCCAGAAGAAATAAATAAATAAAATATATATATTTTTTACGAGAAATTATCAAGATACATATCAACCTATTACACATGTTAAGCCAAAAACGTGAAAAAAAAAAAAAGGGAAAGTGACGAGACTCATAATCTTTTGGTTGGTTCTAATTTCCATCTCGATCATCTCGTGCGGCATATGAAGTGGGGATCTAAATATACCATTGCATTTTTCCGTTGGTATGTGGAAAAGCTCACCAAAAAGAGAGCCCATAAGATCTCTGTATCTAATGAACCTCTAACCATCGCATCAATGAAGTGAAATGCTACCAAGAGCCAGATAGCATAGGCAGAAAAGAGCCCCACAACAAACAGGCATATGATACCCCATGTCCAACCCAAAGGCACCAACATGAGATTTGAAAAACTTAGTATCCATCCGCAGCTGAAGCCTGTCCCTAGCAGCAATCCCACTTGTTGCCATGAATCTATAAATTCATACCAGTTAATAGAAAAACAAGGTGCAGATTTTATACTAGAAATATGACTTAAAATACTAGAAATGAAGCTTACTTAAATTACAAAAAAAAAAAAAAGGAAAAAAAAAAACAATGACAAAAAAATGAAATTCGTAAAATAGGTGCAGACTTTTTGTAAAATTCGTAAAAAAAAAAAAAAAAAAAATGGAAAAAAACAATGACAAAAAAATTCATAAATTCGTAAAATAGGTGCAGATTTTTTGTAAAATTCATAAAAGGAAAACAAGGGTGTAGATTTTTTGTAGAACATACCTTCTCAATGCTACGGGAAACTTCCTTTCGTTTTGAGGCGTAGATCCTACTTGATGCCATCGCGTACACAGATCGGGCAGCGGAAGCAAAATTAGGTTATGAGATTGATGGGATCATGGGTTTCTCGGATTGTGGAAGAAGGGGCTTATTGTCTGTCGGAGAAGATATGGGCATTGGGTCTGTTGCCAGAGAGTGGGGTTCGTCGGAGAAGGTTCTTTAGTTGCTGATAGGGGCATTGGGTTTGTCGCCGGAGAGTGGTGGGTTTCATCTGAGATTTGGCCGTGGAAGCTTGGGGTTGGGAAAGAAGCTTCGTTGCCGGTTCGTGGATATTTGGCCGGAGTCGGGGGTTGGGTTGGGTTGGGTCATGGAGGCAAGGGTTCGGGTTGGAGTTTTTTCTTCATAGTTGTTTTGTTTGTTTAATTAGGTGTTTTAAAAAAACAACTTTCAGCCTTTTTTATTTATTAATTGGATATTTGCTTTTAATTAGGTGGCGGTGTAAATAATGATGATGTGTCAAGTTATGCCATGTGTCAATTTCTAATTAGGCTACATGTCAATGATTAGACTTCCTTTAAGTCAACTAACGGTCAACTAACGGATTGACTAATTTGATCCTTTATCAAAACCACAAGGACCCATTGTGATAAAAATTAAACCCTAAGGGAGAAAAAAGAAAGTTATAAAACACCAGGGGAGTATTAGGCATTTAACCCTTAAATAAAATCCTAATTTAAATAACGTAAATAATAAAATAAAATATATTTGAATGTTGGATTATTTGATTTGCTAGAATAAAATCTTCAACAGAGCAACTAAGTCTTTCCTTATTGGATTAGATACTAAAAGGAAAAAAAAAAAAAAACTGGTTTATATATTAAAAATTGAAGAAGTATAGCTCAACCGGAGTTCGAGCAAAATTAAAATAATAATAATAATAACTTATCTACATATTAATAATAACTTACTAAATAAAAATAAATAAATAAATAAATAAAACTTTTCTGACGTGATACTATTTATCACATCAGAATTTTTTGACGTTTAAACTTTTGCATATCAAAAAATTATGACGTGGTAAACAGTACCACGTCAAAAAAGTTTTTTCCTTTTTTTTATAATAAACAATTAAATTCATGAAAAAAAAATTAACTTAAATATAAGAAACAGCTCGAGAACTGAATTGATTCGTTTCGACTTATTATAAGCTCGAGCTCAATTTTTTGGCTCGTCCTTAGGCTGGAGCTCAAGCAAAATAAAATAATAATAATAATAATAACTTATCTACAGATTAATAATAACTTACTAATAAAATAAAATAAAAAGCAATTAAAGAGCTAGAATGTTAAATTTTTTGAATGGTTAAAGAAAGTTAACATTGATAATAAGCATCTTTTTAAAGGGGGCACTTACTAAGAAAGCGCCCTATTTTAAAAAGGCGTTCTATCTAAGCACCCATTTTTTGTGAAAAGGTGCGCTTTTAGGTAAAGCGTCCCTATTTCTATATGGGGATGCTTTCAAAGCGCCCCCAATAATTAATATATGGAAAGAATATTTTCCCAATACAATCCGTATATATATATATATACACACACACAGAGATTGTAGGGGGGAAATATTTTCTCCAAATCCATAAAATTCAAATTATACAATTTTCTCCATTTATCAATATCATACAATCTTATTTATCTCTCATAATACATTTCTAAATCTATATATACAATCTTATCATATATTATGTTAAATAAGGGGGCGTTTACATGCAAGCACCCATTTTTTGTGAAAAGGTGCGCTTTTAGGTAAAGCGTCCCTATTTCTATATGGGGATGCTTTCAAAGCGCCCCCAATAATTAATATATGGAAAGAATATTTTCCCAATACAATCTGTATATATATATATACACACACACAGAGATTGTAGGGGGGAAATATTTTCTCCAAATCCATAAAATTAAAATTATACAATTTTCTCCATTTATCAATATCATACAATCTTATTTATCTCTCATAATACATTTCTAAATCTATATATACAATCTTATCATATATTATGTTGATGCACAGTTTCCGACTGGTGACGTGGCACGCTGATTTGACTCTTGGATCGACTGTTCCATGTATGAATGCTGCACAAAGAAAAAGACAATAGGGTCGAAGAATGACCGGGGGTGAGCCGGCGGGGTCACTCCGATGCCTAAGTCAGTGTTTGCTGTAAAGAGTGGGAAGCAACAAAAGCTTGAAGCGTACCAGAGTTGCCTTACCTTTGCATGTGATGGAGACTTGTATTATATAGGCATGGAGTGACAGTCACCTAGTCAATGACTGGCTCTTCCCTGATTTGTCATGAGGCGCTTTGTTATCGTGAATCTAGCGATTCTCATTCCTTGATCTTCGGAGATCAAGATAGGATTTGGCAGTCGTCATTTGAATTTTGAATTCAGGTTGATAGGTTACCAAACCCCGGGTTTCCAGGTGCTCGACGTGGAGTCCTCGAATTTGAGAACCCCGGACTTTTAGGTCTCAGAGGCCTCGAATTTGAGTAATCAGTCTTCAGGGAAGATTTCGAATATGGGGCCTCGAATTCGAGAGCCTAGGACCTTTAGGTCTCGGAGGCCTCGAATTCGAGCCCTCTGTCTTCGGAGAAGGTCTCGGAGGTCTCAAATTCGAGTCCTTAGTCCTCAGTCTCAGAGATACTGGGCCAAAAGCGATCATGGGCCCCAAACCGGGTCAGGGCCCGTTGGGCTTCCAGGAGGTTGATCCATGATCCAACAGTTACCCCCCAATTTCCTTGTCTGGAAGACTTATGGAAATTTTCATGTGTTTATAAAAAATGGATCAAACTCTCAAAACATGTTGACTCGTATACGAGGACTTGTCGGTTTTTTTTTTTTTTTTCGGGTACATTTGGGCGGGAAAATTTTTGAATTCCCGCCAAAAATATTTCGAGACGCTCGGTTGGCTCGAGGAGACGTCGGACATTTAACGCGCCGTATCGTGTGACAGAGGTTCGGTCACGTGTCGAAGTCGGAGTGGTCGAAAAGCGTGGGATTACAAATAGTCTTTTAGTATTTTCAAAGCGTTTTTTATGGGTTTTACTGCCTGTCTCTTCAGTTATCAACTCCAACGCTTCATATTCCTTCCAGTTGCCTATAAAACCCAGGCCTGAATCATATTTCAAACTTATTTGCCTGTGTGATCATCTTTCTCTGCTTCTTCCAATTTGCACCCGCATTTTCCAGCTTTTCTATATCTTCTCAAAGATGACAAAGGACAGACACGACTCTGACGGCTTGGGAGAAACTGATGTGACCAAATTTTGGTACTCGCAATTGAACGAACCGAAGTTCATATAGTGGTTGCACAAGTACCGAGTCGAATCCCACAAGGAACCGTAAATTGCTAGTGCGCAAAATAACCTTGAGTCTAGGTTAATGCTATTTTAACCTAGCTCCGCAGTGGGTGTTCGTGACAACTTGAAAGTAAAACAAAGCGGAAATGTAAACAACGTAAAAGCACCAAGGTTGAGGTTTTCACCTCACCATTTCAACTACATTAATCAAAATACGCTAAGCTAAAACATCCGTCTATCGGTTTGAAACAAAACTAAATCTATTGCACCTATCGAAGGATTAAAGGAATCCGTTCATGTGACGAAAGACAAACCATAAACGGTTTAAGGCTCAAAGGATCCAAAGTGAATGTGTTAAAACACAAACTACTATGGATAAATGAGCGTAAACCGAAGGATGGAATGTATCCATCGGCGAAACACCAAAATAAGCGATTACGAGCAATCTCACTTGGTTTTGTCACCAAACCAAGTGAGAAACGATTTAAGTAAATAAAGAATAACGGAATGAAATGACTTAAACGTAAATAATTAACATAGCATTCATGGTGAGGCTACATCCTCAACCTTAGTTGGGATCTAGCCTCCCATAAGCAAAGGAAACATAAATAAGGAAAATAAATGCATTAAATTAAAATTAATGTAAAAACTACAAGGAAAAGGGCGATAGGGGACAGAGGCAAACCACTCTAAAAACATGCCCAAAATCTAACTCCCGAACAAATGGACCTAGGGTCCTATTTATAGGCAAACAACAGTCCGAAGTGCGTTCAAAGCAGATAGTCGTTGAGCACACCGATTATTTGTGGTCAACGCATGAGGTTCGACCGCAAATAACTTCTTGTGTGCAATAGGCTGAGTCATGCGTGCGTTGACGAGATAAGCTGCTAGGGCGGCTGCAGGCTGCGTGCGAATGTAATTGTGCTCACGTGCGTGGTAATCTGCTGCATGCGTAAGTGCGTTCGATCGCACCCAGTGCAGTCGAACGCACTATGGCAGGATCTTCACTTTAAGTCCACATTCTTGCCATTTGCTCACCATGTTTGTTGCAATGACCTGCAAAACACTAAATACCAAAAACTATACAAAATGTTAGTAATTAATGCAGCTATGAGTCTAACAAACATAAGTAAAGGGGATCTAATATACAATATTTGACACCTATCAAATACCCCCAAACTTACATTTTGCTAGTCCCTTAGCAAAACAAAATGAAAAACATAATAAAACATAAGTCCGCTTTCGTGGGAGAACGATTGCATTGAGCGTATGCAACAAGCCTTTTAAACCTCTAGGAGTTCCCTAGAGGACGAGTGAAGTCTCGTGAGGGTTTTTCAGGAATGATACCCACAAACATCTGTGTACGCATTTTATTCTCAATCATGCAAAAAATATATCAACCATGGTTTAAATTCAAAAGCAAACTTAATCAAACAAACACCATCTTCACAAGATTAGAATTTTAATCGCTACAAACATGGCGAGATATCACAATAATCAATTCTAGTGAAAGTGAATTTAACACATAATCATGGGATTTCAACACTAAACTTTTTCATGCATGCTTTGACACTCAAATTCATTGGACAACACATCGGAAACAATAACCAAGGTTTATTTCAATTTTTTTTTTTTTTATTGCATAGCTCCCTTAAGCTGTCTAGTTGACCCATGTATCAAGCGTTAAGTCAATGACTCCCAAACCAAATGGTTTTAGGGCATTAGGTGTAAAGACACCCCTAAGGACCTACTAACTTGAGTCAAAAGGCTACGAGCTTGCTAATCAAGTTTAACTTCTCACTTTTTACGCCGAATGCTCAATGCTTCTTGAGGCATGAGATTCGGTTACTCGTGGAAAGCTTAAAATGATCAAAGATTTTTTTTTTTTTTGACATAAACCATGGTTATTTCTCAACAAGTTATCCAACTGTATTTAAGCTTACAAAACTAGCATGACCAAACTCAACATTTAATCCCACAGACTACGTACAATGTGCTCGTGAAAATCAAATTGAAATGCAATATCTCAAGTTTTGCCAAAGAAAGTAACATAATCAAAATTCCATTCACAAAGTAATCATGTGTTCATAAAATTAAGCTCACAAAAGAAAATAAACCATAATCAACATAAACGCATAATAAAATGTGCACAACATGATAAAATACCCCAAACTCAAAATCTGCACTATCCACGGTGTCTTTGATATAGAAATAAAAAACAAGTGCAAGGGTGTGAAAATAAACCAAGACGTCACAAAGACGTCCGCAGGGCTGGTGGTGGTGCATGAGGTCCTGCTGCGAGGCGATCATCCATGATGGCTCGGAACATCTCTGGACCTCAAGTCATCTGAACATCCCTCTCAAAAATCTGCAAAATGAAATCGTACATCCTCGATCTGGGATCTGTATGTCCACGAGTGTCCTAGAAGTGCAATAAGTCGCGTCGCGATACACATCCTCCTCATCCTCTCCTCGTACTCCTCTGCTCCTCCTCTCTCTGCTCTCTCTGTGGCTCAAAAGCCATCTCATGCTCACCAACTCTGGAATGTCCATGTGCTCGCTCATGGCTCGGGTCAGCTGTTTGTGGCTGTGCTGGTGCTCGGGCATGTGGGATAGACTCTAACGCCATTGGATGGAGCCAAAGTGTGGGCTCTCGATGTCGGCCCCATCATGATGTGCCTTTGATCCCCATTTTCTCGTAATATGTGTGATGAGAAAGGGAAAGGCAATCCCACGTCTTCGTGTGCTCCGCCCCGATGATGTACTCCCTCCAATTTCTGGATCCGACAGATAATCTCCTAATAGAACACCGAATCCTCTGTGGAATGAGTAGGGCACGAGAAATAGGTCCCACTCTGTGTCTTGTGTCCCAAGGACACACATTGATCTGACCATATCAATGAAAAGAAGATTCCGAGGAATCTTCGTTTGCTCTGCATTCGGCGGTCATCGGCGTATCGCCCTCACACATTTGGAAACGATGTCCTCGTGTAAGCATGGAGGGGCACTCAATCCATGGGGTGTCCGACTCAGGCGGCTCATGGCTGCACTTCAACACAGCCGCTATATCTCCAATGGTCACCTCCACTTCTCTCCCGTCAATGGAGGAGAAAGAGTCCGCTGGTCACCGTCAATCCTCAGATGAGTGTAAAACTCTCTGACCAGCCGCTCATATGCAGTGGAGGTGACGGGTTTGAAAAGCCTTTTCAAACCCGCGCTTCAAATCCTCTGACGGCCCAACTTGTTGGAGAACACCTCTTTTCTGGCAAAGTGTTCTCCAACAAGAGCTCTTGACTCTCCATCGATGGCCTGGCGTACTAGCATGGGACCCCGAAGACGGGATGACGAACCTCGGCCTCTAGGCATGATGAAGGTTCGTTGGGGACTTTCAAAAAGGGTTTAAGAACCCTCTTGAAAAATGCCCAACCCAAAAAAAACAAACAAAACCAACAGAATCAAAGGGCACAATCCAAGAGTGGATTTGTGCCCTTTGATTTGAACAAAAAGTGAAAAAATGGGGATTTTTTTGAGACTTTGGTTTGGGTTGTGTTTGGGAAGAACGCAAATCGGGTGTTTGGGCGGCCGTGGGTGGGCACGGTGGAGAATGGGTGGTGGGTGAGGTGGTGGGTGGTCGGTGTGGGTGATTTTGGATTTGGGAGGAGAGGTGGAGGGAGGATGGAGAGTGTACGCTGGTGGGGAAAATGGGGAAAGAAGGAAAGTGACCTAAAGCTGGTCACAAAGATGAAACCGAGTACATTGAAACATAGATGTGCGCTCGACGATCGTGCACTGCGCAGTGAGTGTGTCGGGTGCATGCGTTTGAACTTATGAAAGACGTTCGTATGCACGCAAAGCAACGTGAGAGAGCACTACAAACAAAATAAAATAAAATAAAACACAAAGCACAACAAAGCAAAATATTTACACAAATAAAATAAACACAAAATGAAACATTTACAAAACACAAAATAAAATATTTACAAAACACCCCCAAACTTAAAAGCGTCACATTGCCCATAATGTGACCGAATCAACCTAGGGACAAGTCAATTTAGGTACAAAGACATAAAAGATTGCTTCCCCAAATTTGACTAAAACAAAAAGCAATAACATAATGAGGGTGCCTCCCACAAGCGCTAAGTTTAACGTCTTCAACCGGACTCGTGATAAGGAACAAACTACCTATGATACTAGGTAGACACAAAAAGCTGATGTTCAGTATGGTGGGCACTATCTTGCCCGGGTCAAGCGGGTGATGGTTGCAGGGATAATCAATAAGCAAAGATAGATGTCCAGCTACTACGACCTCAAATGATCAAAAATGGGGAAGGAAAATAGTCATTCCTTCTCCGGGTCCATCTCGGCCTCCTTGGCGATATGAATGAGAGCAAAAAGCTTGCTCTCGAAGTAAAATCGGATGACTCAAATGTGGAGGAATAAATAGTGGGAGAACTAAATCCATGGTTTTCCCACACTCAATCCATCGATCAAGAAATGAAGTAGCTCACCTACCTCGTCAAAATCTGGTCATCTCCCGGTGAGCAAATAGTTCTAGCTCAATGTCCTCCAAACTGGCTCAACCACTTCATCAGTTGGCTCAAGTATCCTACCAAAATCCATGTTTCCTCCATCAGCGAAACATTCCAACTCCGGTGCTCCGAGCTCATACCTCGGCTCATCAAGCTGTAGTGTCTCACTCAAATGACCTCCAAATAGTGCAAAGCACTCCATATCGAGTCCTCCAGCTAGGCTCATGCTAACCTAATCGCCTATCTAAATCTAGGTCTGAGTAAAACACTCAATCTCTGGTCCTCAAAATCAAAATCACCAGTGATTTCTTCAATAAAGCACATAGGATGGGTCTCATCGACTCCAATGGTTGGCTATTGATATTGAAAATATTGAGCTCAACCGTCATGTTTCCAAATGAGATCTTCATTACTCTCCTCTGATTGATTAGGGCGTTAAGTAGCTAAAATGGTCGCCCTAGAATCACTGGAATTTGATTTGCCACATCGTGAACTGGCTCGTATCTATCACTATAAAGTCCACAGGGAAATAAAACTTGTCAACCTTGATCAACACATCCTCAAGTATTCCCCGTGGTCTCTTAAGTGACCTATCCCCAAGCTGGGCGTCACGTGGTTGGCTTCAACTCTCCGTCCCAACTTCAAATACATCGAGTAGGAAGGAGATTCACACTTGCCCCAAGTCCAACAATGCCCTATTGATCTGACTTTCTCCAATCATGCAAGCAATTGTTGGACATCCAGGGTCCTTATACTTGATGGGTAGCTTGCATTGGAGGATGGAGCTCACTTGCTCCGTCAGATAAGCCTTCTTAGGGACATTGGTTTTCTCTTAATTGTCACCGGATCCTTCAAGAATTTCGCGTATCGGCACTTCTGAATTGCATCCAAAACGGATGTTTATCTGGACTTGCTTAAACACCTCTAATATTTCAGCAAACTGCGCATTTTTCTTTGGCACTTTCAATCTTTCCGGATAAGGGGCTTTTGGGACAAATGACCTCGTAAGGTCCTTCTTAGGGGGAATGACAGTAGATGGCTCAGCATCTTTCTTCTCTTTGTTGTCACTCTTTGTCTCCTCTTCCTCAGCAAGGTCTGCTGCTGGTACTGCTTCATCAACTACTTCTGGCTTGTCCACTCGGTTGTCCACTTGTTTCCCTGACCTCAGTGTGACAATCGCATGGGCATGTTCCTGATTTGGAGCACTTCCGATATTACATGCCTTAGGATTGTTCACTGGTTGGCTGGGAAACTTACCTTTGTCTCTCTCACCCATGTGATTTGCCAATTGTCCCACTTGGGTCTCCAACTTGGAGATCGCACAGGTGTTCACCATGGTAGAGTTTCTAATATCACTAATGGCGACCATCATCTTCATGAATTCTTTCATTGACTCTTCTAATGACCGAGTTGATGATGTTGGGAGTTGAGTGGGGCTTGATAGGAAGATGACGTGGTGGGCCAAGCGTCCGAGGTTTTGTAAGTAGGGAGGAAACCTCCTTGATTTGTGGGCTGGTTTTGCTTCCATGAAAAATTTGGGTGGTTCCTCCACCCAGGGTTATAAGTTTCAGAGTATGGGCCAGTTGACTGCTTTTGGAAGTTGTTAAAAGCGTTCACTTGTTCCATCTCGAGAGAAAACGCCATAGATGGACAATTACGTATGCAGTGCATAGGACTAGCAGAACAACTTTCAGCGGAATTGTGTTCACAGCTTTAACGAGCTTTTCCATACTCATGGTATCCAGTCTTGACAATGGCGTCCATTCTCCAGTCAATTCTTGCTCATTCAGCTCAGGACTCCTTTCTTTCGGGCAGACTTGTCTCGGCTCTTTGGTGAAATCCCATTTGGGTGTTGGCAACAATCTTCTCCAAGGCTTTGTAAGCCAAATCTCCCTCAAATTCGGGAATGCCCCACCATTCAATAGTTCGATCATACTACGGTTGGTGGGACAGCCCTTGGTAGAAAAATTGAACTAGACGCCATTTCTCATATCCGTGGGTGGACACTTCATCAACATGTCCTTAAATCGTGTCCAACATTCCGTGAATTTCGTCCTCCTCCTCTGAAAAGGAACTAATTTCCTTTCTAGCATCATTCACTCTGGACATTGGATAGAATCTTGATAGAATTGCTTCAACAGATTGTGTCCATGTCGTAATAAATCGAGGGCTAAGGAATCCAACCACTCGGTGGCTCTATCATGAAGGAGAAAGGAAAAGTTGAAGATTGACAGATTCTCGAGAAGTTTTGAAATTTGGTTGTGGCGTTATACTCCTAAACTTCTTAACATGTGAATAAGGGTTTTCATGATCTAAGCCATAGAAAGATGGTAGCATCTGAATCACATGTGGCTTAAGATCATAATGAGTGGCATTAGTTGGTGGTAATACTATGCATGAGTGGGTACTTGACCGCATGAGGGATTCAACAGTTCATGCAATCTTTGTCAGTAAAATCCAACTCATATATTCTTCATGCTCCCTGTCCCAGCTCTTGCATCTTGAATTCCTCGTTCTCCTCTTCTTCATCCTGCGATCTTCTTCGTCGCTCCATCCTTGGTTCTCTTTGATTGTCCCCATCTCTTGAGCTCGACACGCTCTCCTAATGTTTCTTTCTAAATCGGGATCTAATGGTGTTAACTCTAGGTTCAACGATCCGACCATGCATAAACTAAAAGAAATTTAACTATACACTAAGGAAAAACAGCAAGCTAGAAAACAAATATACAGGAAAAATAAAGAAAATAATAGAGCAAAACAGCAACTAAAAGATGAAAAAATAACTAGAACAAAAACAACTTAACAATATACTAAAAGCAACATAACAACAAAAATAAATCAAAGCAATTATAAAATGATGCAAGAAAAAAGCGAAACAGAAGCAAGTAAAAAAGAGAGTAAAATTAACTAAATTAACCAGCAAAGAAAAAAATTAATTTAAACAACTAACAATTTAAACTAACAAAATTATTAACTAAACACATGCAAAAATATATAAACAACTAAAAATAAAACTAAACACAGCTAAACTCAGCAAACAAAATACTCAAAACAGGCAATCTAAACAAAAAATACGTCTAACAATTAATCAAAATTCAAAGAAAATAAAAACAAACATCGCCTTTCGGTATGTTGGTGCAGGAAGCGAGGCGCTCGGTAGCGGTCAAGACGTTCATTCGTACGAGATGCCGAAATGTTGGGTTGTTGCGTGCGTTCGAGCACAATGCATATCGTTCAACGCCCGGTTGCTGCGTCTACTGTCGACGAGTTAAAACTAAACTAAAATTAACACAAATGAATTGAAACATAAAATAAACTATAAACAATATTTACAACGCAGAAAATAAAAAACTAGTAGAAAAATAACATAAATCTAAAAACAAAGTTAAATGCAAAACAATTTAGACGGTTCCCCGGCAACGGCGCCAAAATTTGATGTGACCAAATTTTGGTACTCGCAATTGAACGAACCGAAGTTCGTATAGTGGTTGCACAAGTACCGAGTCGAATCCCACAAGGAACCGTAAATTGCTAGTGCGCAAAATAACCTTTAGTCTAGGTTAATGCTATTTTAACCTAGCTCCGCAGTGGGTGTTCGTGACAACTTGAAAGTAAAACAAAACGGAAATGTAAACAACGTAAAAGCACCAAGGTTGAGGTTTTCACCTCACCATTTCAACTACATTAATCAAAATACGCTAAGCTAAAACATCCGTCTATCGGTTTGAAACAAAACTAAATCTATTGCACCTATCGAAGGATTAAAGGAATCCGTTCATGTGACGAAGACAAACCATAAGCGGTTTAAGGCTCAAAGGATCCAAAGTGAATGTGTTAAAACACAAACTACTATGGATAAATGGCGTAAACCGAAGGATGGAATGTATCCATCGAGCGAAACACCAAAAATAAACGACGGTGCAATCTCACTTGGTTTTGTCACCAAACCAAGTGAAACGATTTAAGTAAATAAAGAATAACGGAATGAAATGACTTAAACGTAAATAATTAACATAGCATTCATGGTGAGGCTACATCCTCAACCTTAGTTGGGATCTAGCCTCCCATAAGCAAAGGAAACATAAATAAGGAAAATAAATGCATTAAATTAAAATTAATGTAAAAACTACAAGGAAAAGGGCAGAGTAGGGCCAACAGAGGCAAACCACTCTAAAAAACATGCCCAAAAGTCTAACTCCCGAACAAATGGACCTAGGGTCCTATTTATAAACAAACAGTCCATGCGTTCAAACGCAAGTGCGTTCGAACGCACCAGTTATTTGTGGTCGAACGCAAGGCACAGGTTCGACCGCAAATAACTGCTGTGGCGGCTAGGGCTGAGTCATGCGTGCGTTCGAACGCAGATAACTGCTAGGGCCAGCTGCAGGCTACGTGCGAACGTGGTGTGCTGCGTGCCACGTCGCTGCGTGCGACCGTGATACTGCTGCATGCGTAAGTGCGTTCGAACGGACCCAGTGCAGTCGAACATATTATGGCAGGATCTTCACTTTAAGTCCACATTCTTGCCCTTTGCTCACCATGTTTGTTGCAATGACCTGCAAAACACTAAATACCAAAAACTATACAAAATGTTAGTAATTAATGCAGCTATGAGTCTAACAAACATAAGTAAAGGGGATCTAATATACAATATTTGACACCTATCAGAAACCCACCCTGCCTTCTGGGCATCCCATTTGTCTGCTACTGATGAGAGGCGCATAAGAAAGGAGTGCTTCATTCCAAGTTTCATCAAAATCCGTTTTGTTGAAAATAATTCTGGCACCGTGGCTTGGTCGGATATACACAAAGTCTGTGTATATGAGCACATGTTCAAGGCGGGCTTACGACTTCCATTCATTCCGATAATTAGAGAGCTACTCGGCTTTCTTAACTTGTCACCCCACCAACTGTCGCCAAACGCCTGGAGAACTTTCTTTGCGTGTGTGATCTTGTGGCCCCTAGACTTGGGCCGAGATCATACACTTACGATAAAGGAGTTCTTGCACATGTACCGGCTCCAAAAGAACCCACAGAGCTCTGCAACCTACAACTTCCAGACGAAAAAGGGGAAGTTTATTCAAATCGACTCCCAATTTTCCAGTAACCCCAAATGGAAGAATAAGTACTTTTTTGTTTCGGGACAGTGGGAGTTCACTCCCACTAAGAAAGCTAAGGGTCCTAGGGTACCCCGAGACATTCATGACCCCCCCGCCGAAGCTCATGATGAGCCTGTTCTGACCCCCGCGATGATTCATCGGGTCAACAATGTTATCAGGTGGGATTGAGAGCACAAGAAGATGATGTTTGTTGGAAGCCTTATTACAGCCGCGAAGCTATCCGAATTCGTCTATGACGTCGAATCCTTCTGACGTCCAATGAGGCTGCGGGCTCGTCTGGACCCCAGCGGTCGTCTGGACCCTAGCGGTCCCGCTGTTAATACACAGGCCTCTACCCCTCGAAAGGGAAAGGGTGAGGCCCCTTTGGCCGCTCAAGTGAAGCCCAAGGTCGTTGACAAGGGCAAGGCGAAAGTTGTCGACACCAGGAAGCCCGCGAAAGTCATCTACCCTATAATGACTGGCGTGGACTTTAAAATCCGGGAGCCTAAGGTTCCGACACCTCCTTCACTCCCCATAAATCCGCCGGCGACGAAGGGCCTCTTGGTGGAGAAACTTGAGAAGTCCCCGAAGGTGGCCAGGGTGCTTAAGCTACTCGATGAGGAGGAGAGCCCGGAAGTAGGTGGGCCTATCGAGGACCTTCCGGGATCCGCTCGTAAGGCACACTCGGTAGCCGAGGAGTCAGTGGAGGTTGTCGAGGCTCCCCTCGTAAAAAAGAGAAAGCTGACCAAGGCGGCGGGAACGGACGTCCCAGTGGCCGGGACCGGCCCCCAGGTCGACGAAGTAGCTAATGTCGCCGAATTCTTGGCCTCTCGAAGGAAGAAGGCCGTGCCCCCCTCAATTCTGCCACTAGGGGAGGTGGAGAAATTCATTGCAAACGAGCCTGTCTTGGCTGTTCCTGTGGCGGTGGCCAAGGTGGTTGAAGAAGAGCCCCTGCGAGTGCCAGAGGGGAGTATTCTTGTACTGAGCCAACCTCTTGGCTCGAACATCCGACACATTTTGGAGGACATTGAGATGATGTCGGATGATTCAGTGGGGTTGGCCGGCAACAACATGAGGGCCTCCCCTAGAGCGGCGGAGGGGGCTCCCGGAAGGGCCTTGTCCCCGATCCCTGAGGTGGGGAACTCGTCTAGGGCTCCGACTCCGACAAGACCTCGAAGTCTGACTCCTGAAGGGGTCGAGAAGGGGATGACGTCAAGGAGGTCAAAAGCTCCCGAGACATCTGGGGCTTCAAGCTCCGAGAGTACAGTTAAGATAAAGCCGGAGGGGGCCAACTAGACCGTCGGGGGGAAGTTGGCTAAACTTGGAGGGGATTTTAAAGGTAACCCCTTCAAGGCCGTGGTTGACCTTGTCGATCAAGATGGTCTTCGGCTGAAGCGGGATATAACCCTCCGTGGGGTAGCCGAGGAGATGCTGACCATGCAGTGCCTGGTAAGTGTCGATCACGCATCGAATCTTACTCTCCGAATCTTTTTTCTAACATTATGTTTGCTTTGTTTGCAGACTTTCCTCCGGTCCACGATCCTATACTGCTATATGCAGAAGGTTTCTGCTTCCGACAGTGGGCCGGAGAACCTACAAGGGAGGCTTTCGGAGGTTGAGGAGGAGAATGCCAACCTTAAGAAGTTTGTGGCCAAGCACGAGGAAGATCTCCGGGTCCTGACGGAGCACTCCGCCATGATGGAATGCGAGGCCTCAGATGCTTCGAAAGCTAGGGATCGAGCGGAGGCTAAGCTCTCGAAGCTCTCCGAGGAGATTGATCGCCTACGTTCCGAGAATGTGAAGCTTCGAGAGGACCACCACGTTCTCGAGGCGGAAAACGCAGAACTCCTGGAGGACCACTCCATCCTTAAGGAGGATTATAAGTTGCTCAAGGAGAAGCACTCCGATATTCTTGAGCAGCTGGCGAAGAGTAAGGCCTCAGTAGAGCGAGCGATGGAAGGCAAGGTCGTCACCGAGGAGAAGTTCCAGCACTTTAACACCCTGTACAAGGGTATGAGGTTGGAGCTCAAGGAGGTCAAGGCGAAGGCGGCTGATTACCTACATCAGCTGTCTTTTGCCTCGAGAGTCCGACACTCGGCATGGGTGGATGGGCTTCACCTCGGATTCGAGACCTTTAGGGCTTGGTGGAGGGACCTGGCTCGGAAGATGGACCTCAACTCAGTTAATATCGAGGACATTCCCATGACGAAAGAGGTGATCGGTGCCTAAAAGTGCTGATTTGGACCCCTTAATTTATATTCGTTAGGCCTTTAGCATTGTTAATATTTAATCATTTGTAGTGTTTTTAGTATTTTGTGTTGTGCAGGACATTGCATTAAATCATGGCTAGCAAAAGGCAAAATGCACCAAGTGAAGAAGTGATTCACCTTGCCAAGTGCGTTGAGCGCACTTGAGTGCGTTGACGCACGCACTCACGCCTGCATGAGCAGGGTCGACGCATGCCCAACTAAGCGGTTATCTGCGTTGAGCGCAAGGACTGCGTTCGACGCCTCCTGGTCGACCCTAGCCAGCGATTATTTGCGATCGAGCGCCCGCCTGCGTTAAACCACAAAGGACCTTGTGTATTTTCTTATTTTTTACGTTTGGAGGGCGTTTGGAGGTGCCCTTGGAGGCCAAAACCTCCTCACATTTATCACCCTAAACCCTCTAAATTGTCATTTATTTATTTTATGTTTTATTTTACGCTTAATTAGTCTCTTAGTCCCTTCACTTGAATTTATTTATTTATATTTATGTTTAGTTAGTATTATTACATCATTTAAGATTTATGTTTATTCGTTTCAATACATTTTAGTGACAAAAGTGTGTTGATTGTTGTCGACAAATGCATAGCGTCAACACTCATTGCAACCGAGATACATCGGATATTCGTCTTGGACCATTATCCGTTGTGACCTCTTTAACGATGTTTGCCTCGAGTAGTTCGACAAGATTTGTGACAACAATAGGATACGCATATGTGCATTATCGATAGACGGAAATATGAACAATGTGCTAGTTCTCAGAATATGCCTAGTAGCATAACTGTTAATACATATGAGCTAAGCATATTTATATATTAAATTAATTTATTGTGAGGTGGATTAGGGACTTAGTTATTTTTATTTCTTTATTTTATTGCATTTATAGTTTAGTTTATTTTATGCACGTTACCTGTTTGTTATTGGGACTAGGTTAAGATAAGTTTAATTTAAGCACTTTAAAATTGGTTTTTGACAAACACGATTCTCTGTGGGTTCGACACTCGCACTTGCACAGCCACATTACTACGATCGACTCGTGCAATTGGCGAGTACTATTTTTGGTACATCAAATTTTGGCGCGCTGTTTGTGAATCGGTGTTTTGTTAAAATTGATTTTTCATGCTTAGATTAATTTTATCTTTCTACTAGTTATTTTAACTGTGCATTTATTTTATTTATTTCATGCTTTTGTATAGATAAAATCCAAAAAAAAAAAAAATTTCAAAAAAAAATTAGAGTAGCGTTTTGTTTCCTTTTTTAGTTTACATTCGATTACGGAAAATCAGCGCCACGCGGCGGTGAGCGCATATATTGCGGTCAGCATTCCGCTATTCCAGGAAGTTCGCGCTGCGAACGCCATGACGCTCTGCGTGCGAGCACGGCCTTATGAGGCGGTGCAGATTCGCGGTCGAAGCGACTCATGTGCGTTGACTGCCATATCTTTCGTAGTGTCCTTTTTTTTAGTTATTTTATTTAATTATTGCTTTGCCTATTATTATTATTTGTTTAGTTTAATTTTATTAGCTTTTTAGTTTTGTTTTTAATTTTCTGTTGAGTTGCTGGAAAATCAGCACGCAGCGTGCGGTCGAACGCTTATTGCGGTCGACGCATATATGCTATTCCGGCCACGATCGCATATACCTGCGCTTTCTGCACGACACGCCTCTGCGTGCGGCGCACCCTTATTCCATGAACGCAACGAGTTGATGTCGTTGACAGCGCCCATGTTGCGTTGAGCGCTTATATTGTGCATTATTATTTTTGTTTTATTTGATTATTAATTATTTATATATTGTGCCTGTTTTATTTGTTTTTAGTTTTGTTAGATTAAATTTATTTTTATTTGTTAATTAGTTTAATATTTTGTTAGTTTATTTGTTAAATTGTTTAGTTTATTTTTATTAGTTGTAGTTTATTTTTATTTTATTTTTGTTATTGATATTGTTTCGTGTGGGATATTTTGAACCTGCTTGGGTGAAGCATGAGTCTTCCGCTTTAATATTTATGATGTTTCCCTATCACTTTGCACCCATGAACCATGTTCATCTTGCTCCAGCCATTACCATAGTTTAGGTGATTGTCCACACCGGGGACAATTTCCTAATTTTTTTCAAATGAGCAGCGAATGAACACCAGTTTCTCCGATCTGAGTTTGAATCAAATTCAAATATTTATAACTTGACCGAGCAACCATTCTTATTTTTATTTACCGCATTTTATTTTCTTTTTGCTATTTTATTTTCTTGTATATATTTTATTTGTTTGAGTTCTAACAGCAATTAACCTTTGATGTTTGATCTTTGAGAAGAAAAGATTCTTTGTTAGTTTTGACAGGTGTTTGATGTTTAAGTTTGGGGGCCTTGGACTTTGCACATCCTAGTTCCTCATCCTTGTAATGTATTTCTTGCCACATTTGGGACAATGTGTCATTTAAGTTTGGGGGTGTGGACAAAACATTCTCATCTTTTTATTTGTTTTATTTTATTTGTTTTTGCATGTATATATTTGATTTTGCCATGTATATAAAATTTTTTTCTTTTTGTTTGTTACTATGTTGTTGATTGGTCATGACTTACATCATAACTGGATTGCATGTCATTGGTTTGTTTAACTTGTTTGAACATTGCCTATCACTAGAAATCAGTTTTGATTCATGTGTTGGATTAGAGAGACTCCACTTGTTTGATTGAAATTTCACATGCACACTAGCACTAGGGTCTCATGGGGTTTGAGATTTTACTTTGAAGTGTGTGTCTTGAAATTTTTAGGTTTGCGATGTGATGATGAAAACCTTGGCTTTAATAAAATAAAAATAAAAAAAAAAAAAAAAATCAAAATCATAATAAAGTGAATTTTTCATTGAGTAACCGGACCTCTTGCCAGCCAAGCAATGAGTGTTGCGTCAAAAGATGAGAAATTGTTGTTAAAAATTGTATGGCTAGTTAGGCTTCATAACTCTTTTTGACTTGAGTAATTAAGCCCTTAGGGATGTCTCTACATCTAGTGCCCTAAAACCGCTTTGGTTTGGGAGTCAGCCTAACACTCGTTACATAGGTCATTTAGAAGTTTAAGGAAGTCAACATTGCAGCCTACACAAAAAATTGCATATTTCAATTTAAGCCTTTGTTGTATTTATCACATTGTTTTTCCTTTAAATTCGGGATACATGTCTTTGGAGAGTGATTGAAATCCCATGATCTTCTTGTTAGTTCACTTTGCACATAATGGAGCACGTGTTGTCTCAATTTTCCAACCTTGAGTGAAAGGATGTTTGGATGCCGATGATGTGGTTCATATGTTTAACATGTTAAATCTACTAATGATGTATGAACCATGTGTTTAAGTGTTGGGCTTTATCTAATTAATAACATAGTGCCAAATAATTGTTTGTGGGTGTCATTCTGAAAACCCTCACGAGACTTCACTCGTCCTCTAGGGAACTCCTAGAGGTTTAAAAGGCTTGTTGCATACGCTCAATGCAATCGTTCTCCACAGCGGACTTATGTTTTATTGTGTTTTCATTTTGTTTTGCTAAGGGACTAGCAAAATGTAAGTTTAGGGGTATTTGATCGGTGCCTAAAAGTGCTGATTTGGACCCCTTAATTTATATTCGTTAGGCCTTTAGCATTGTTAATATTTAATCATTTGTAGTGTTTTAGTATTTTGTGTTGTGCAGGACATTGCATTAAATCATGGCTAGCAAAAGGCAAAATGCACCAAGTGAAGAAGCGATTCTCGCCAAGTGCGTTCGAACGCGGAGTGCGCTCGAACGCACTCACGCACGCAGCATGAGCAGGGGTCAACGATGCCCAGCGCCCTGCGGTTATCTGCGTCAACGCAAGGGACCTGCGTTGAACGCACTTAGTCACTAGCCGCCACAAGAAGCTTATTTGCGATCGAACGCACGCCTGCGTTCGACCACAATAATCGGTGCGTTCAACGCAGTAGTGCGCGAACGCAATCCTCCCGCCAGCCTATAAATAGGACCTTGTGTATTTTCTTATTTTTTACGTTTGGAGGGACGTTTGAGGTGCCTTGGAGGCCAAAAACCTCCTGCTTATCAACCCTCTAAATTGTCATTTATTTATTTTATGTTTTATTTTACGCTTAATTAGTCTCTTAGTCCCTTCACTTGAATTTATTTATTTATATTTATGTTTAGTTCAGATTATTCTGTCATTTAAGATTTATGTTTATTCGTTTCAATACATTTTAGTGACAAAGTGTTGATTGTTGTCGACAAATGTAAGCGTCAACACTCATTGCAACCGAGATACATCGGATATTAGTCTTGGACCATTATCCGTTAGACCTCTTGTAACCTCTTATGTGATGTTTGCCTCGGTAGTTCGACAAGATTTGTGACAACAATAGGATACGCATATGTGCATTATCGATAGACGGAAATATGAACAATGTGCTAGTTCTCAGAATATGCCTAGTAGCATAACTGTTAATACATATGAGCTAAGCATATTTATATATTAAATTAATTTATTGTGAGGTGGATTAGGGACTTAGTTATTTTTATTTCTTTATTTTATTGCATTTATAGTTTAGTTTATTTTATGCACGTTACCTGTTTGTTATTGGGACTAGGTTAAGATAAGTTTAATTTAAGCACTTTAAAATTGGTTTTTGACAAACACGATTCTCTGTGGGTTCGACACTCGCACTTGCACAGCCACATTACTACGATCGACTCGTGCAATTGGCGAGTACTATTTTTGGTACGATCAAGAGGCCATTCAATAGCTGATCAGCCTTGGCCGTGAGGAGATGCCGGACGCTGTAGGGATTGACCGGTTCGCCTATCGATCGGAGGCAGCTCCTGAAGGTGGAGAGGCAGAGAAGGAACACGGCAATGAGGAACCTCCATGCCCAAGACCCCCAAAGAGTAAATAATTTGTATATCCTCCCTTGTACCATATTGTAAATTCGGAGATTAATGAAACACATTTTATTATATCTTTTCTTTATGTTTCAGTTAATATCCGTTTATTTGAATGGAAACTTTTTGACATAACCTTGTGCGATTCATCTCCAAAAATGATCAAGAATCAATTGACAAGGTATTCTTCTCAAAAAATCGAAAAGTGTTTTGGGATTGTCGCTTCGACGTTGTTTCGAGAAGACCATGTGATTCTTACTTTTGACTGTTCGTTTTGAGCGTCAGCTTATCGAATAAGCGTCAGGTCTCGGATGCCGAGCCTGGTGGAGACCAGGCCTCGTACCGAGCCGTGACATCATTCCATTTCTAAGTGTCAGGCTTTCGATGCCAAGCCTGGTAGAGACCAGGTCTCGTATTGGGCCGTGACATTGTTTCCTTGAGTGTCAGGCTTTCGATGCCAAGCCTGGTGGAGACCAGGTCTCGTATCGGGCTGTGACATTGTTTCTTTGAGTGTCAGGCTTTCGATGCCGAGCCTGGTGGAGACCAGATCTCGTATCGGGCCGTGATATTGTTTCTTTATTCCAACTGATTCCACATATTTGCGAAGAGAAACTCCGAGCATTCCTTTTACTGTATTAATTCAAACTGAAATCAAAGAAACAAGAATAAATATGAATTACAATCGTTTAAACGAAATACTTCTTAAGGTAATTAGCATTCCAACGTCTCGGAAGGGCTCTCCCCGTTGAGTCTTCGAGGTAGTATGCTCCTGGCCTCTGGCATTTAACCACTTTGTAAGGTCCTTCCTTGGAGCTAGCTTTCCTTCGACTGGATCCCTAGTGGCGAGAGTAACTTTACACAGGACTAGATCTCCGACTTTGAAACTTCGATGGTTCACTTTCCTATTAAAATACTTCGTCATTCTTTCTTGATAGGCTTTAGCCCTTCGGCGTTTGCCTCCTTTTGGTACGATTCGACCCTCAAGCTTCTCGATCCCAGCTCTGCCGAAATGACTACCTCAGTTCCGAATGTTAAAGTGTAAGGGGATTCTTCTGTAGGAGTTCTCTTGGTGGTTCGATAGGCCCAAAGGACTTCCCGGAGGTCGTCGGCCCAATTACCTTTTTTGTCACCTAGCGTTTTTTTCAAAATTTTGAAAGTGGTCTTGTTGGTGGCTTCCACCTGCCCATTTGCCTGCGGATGTCCGGGAGAAGAGAAGTAATTCTTAATACACAATTCGGCACACCACTTCCAGAATGGTTCGCAGTCGAACTGTTTCCCATTATCGGTGACAAACGCCTGCGGCACACCGTAGCGGCAAATGACATTCTTCCATAAGAACCGTTGGATGGCTGTAGTCGTGATGTTCTCACCAAGGGTTCGACTTCCGTCCATTTGGTGAAGTAATCCACTGCGACAACTGCGAATCGGACGCCCCCTTTCCCTCTGGGCAACGGTCCCACTATATCCACCCCCCATTGTGAGAAGGGCCATGGGGAGGAAATTGTCGTCAACTCCTCAGGGGGTTGTTTGGTGATGTTGGCAAATCGTTGGCACTTGTCACAATACCTAACAATTTCTGTTGAATCTTTATACATGTTTGGCCAATAGAATCCTACCCTTACGGCTTTATGAGCCAACACCCTGGCTCCCAAATGGCTTCCACAGATTCCCTCATGTATTTCCCGGAGGACATAATTTCCTTCTTCACTGGAAATACATTTTAGGAGAGGCAACGTGAATCCCCTTTTGTAGAGTAGTCCATTTAAGATCGTGAACCTTCCTGCCTTCATTCTCAACTTTATTGCGGACTTTTTCTCGGAGGGTAATGTTCCATCCTACAAGTAGTTGAAGATTTCCTGCCTCCAATCCGAGGCCTCTTCGATTGACGAAATTTGAGGCGCTTCCGAGGCCTCCTCAAAAATCGAGGGGTGACTTAGAATCCGGATGATTCCCTCGTTCTCATCAAATTCCTCTGTCTCCGTTGACGCCATTTTGGCCAGATGATCTGCATTTTCGTTGTCCCCTCACGGAATCTTTTTGATGCAGAACTTCTGAAAAGTAGTCTGCATGCTTTGTACCTTTGTGAGGTACTTCTTCATCTTTTCTCCCTTGGCCTCGAATTCTCCTCTGATATGCCCCACGATAACTTGGGAGTCGCTCCGCATTTCCACAGAATCAGCTCCTAGTTCCAGGGCCAACTCGAGGCCCGCTACGACAACTTCGTACTCCGCTTCGTTGTTGGTGGTCTTGAATTCCAGCCTCAAGGAGCTGCTCAACTCTTCCCCATCCGGAGTGAAGAGTACTATCCCTGCACCCCCTTTCTTTTTTGTCGACGAACCATCGACGTAGATCATCCATTTTCGCTCCATAACTGGTTCCTCAATTTCTGGCATGTTTGTGAATTCAGTCAGAAAGTTTGCGAGCGCTTGACCCTTGATGGCATTTCGAGGGATGAATTCGAGATCGAACTGTCCCAGTTCGATCGCCCAATTTGCCAATCTACCCGATAAATCCAGCTTTTGCATCACCTTTCGGAGAGGGTACTCCATGAGAACCCGGATGGTATGGGCCTGAAAATAAGGCCGAAGCTTTCTCGAGGCCATAACGAGGGCGAAGCTTTCTCGAGGCCGAAGCTTTCCCGAACGCAAGCTTCTCGATCTGGGGGTACCTCCCTTCTGCACCGTGAAGCACTTTGCTCACGAAATACACCGGCTTCTACACCCCTTTATCTTCCAAGATCAAGGCTACGCTGATTGCTGTAGGGGTAACAGCCAAGTATAGGCATAGGACTTCCCCTAGGATAGTTCGGCTCAGCAAGGGAGGACTCGTCAGGTACGCCTTTAAGTTGGAAAAGGCCTCCTCACACTCATCTGTCCACTTGAAGGCCTTCCTCAAAATTTTGACGAAAGGAAGGCATTTGTCTGTAGAGCGAGAGATAAACCTGTTTAAGGCTGCTAATCGTCCGGTCAGCTGTTGTAGCTGCTTCGCTGTTTTCGGGGATTGCATTTCGAGGACTACTCGAATCTTTTCGGGGTTGGCCTCGATTCCTCTGCTTGAGACCATATACCCCAAGAATTTCCCTGAGGATACCCCGAAAGTGCACTTTGCGGGGTTCAATTTTATTCCATACTGCTTCAGCGTGGCAAAGGCCTCGTGAAGGTCACGGATGTGATCCCTCGATTCCTTGCTCTTGACCAGCATATCGTCTACATACACCTCCATGTTTCTCCCTATCTAGGCTTGGAACATTTTGTTCACCAGTCGCTGGTAGGTAGCCCCTGCATTCTTCAAACCGAAGGGCAGTATAGGCCCCGATCGGTGATGAATGCAGTCTTCTCTCGATCCTGTGGGTGCATGAGGATCTGATTGTATCCAGAAAACGCGTCCATGAAGCTGAGCAACCCGTATCCGGAGGTGGGATCGACCAAAGCATCAATGCGGGGAAGAGGGAAGCTGTCTTTGTGACAGGCTTTATTGAGGTCGGTGAAGTCCATGCACATTCTCCATTTGCCGTTGGATTTTTTTACCAAGACTACATTGGCCAGCCATTCCGGGTAATGAACTTCTTCTATGAATTGCGCCTTCAGGAGCTTCTCGACCTCCACAGTTATCGCTTCGACCCTTTCGAGTGCAAACTTCCTTCGCTTTTGCTTTACTGGCTTCGTGCCAGGGTTCACGTTTAACACATGGACAATCTCCTCGGGGCTAATTCCCGGCATATCTTCGTGTGACCAAGCGAAAACCTCCACGTTTCTACGAAGGAATTCCACAAGGCCTTCTCGAACTTCCTTCTCTAGGCAAGTTCCTATCTGCAAGACCCTTCCTTCCCCAATCGAGACTTCCTCGAGCGACTCTGTTGGTTCCCCTTTGACCTCGTGTACCGAAGCCACTGTGAGTGTGGTCGAATCCGATACCTTCTTCATTGAAGTGTTGTAACACTTCCTTGCCGCTAGTTGATCGCCCCGCACCACTCCAACTCCCTCCTCCGTCGGGAATTTCATCATGAGGTGATAGGTCGATGTTGCTGCTTTCAACTTGTTTAGTGCGGCCCACCCACAATGCATATGTAGCGGAGGGCGATCGATTACCAAGAAATCGACCATTCGATAGCTAGTTAAGTGCTTGTTCTCTTTGTTACCGGCAAGGGAATGATCCCTATTGGGAATACGACTTCTCCGCCAAATCTGACTAGTGGGGACGCAAATGGTTTGATCCTCTCATGATCGATACCCATTTCTTTGGAAGGCCGACGATGAGGATGTCGTGAGCTTCCATTGTCCACGAGAATTCGATGTATCCCATGGTTAGCAACGGTCAAGGTCACTACCAGGGCGTCGTCATGGGGCATCACCACCCCCCGAGCTTCTTCCTCCGAGAATGAAAACACCACCGAATCCGTCCTTGCCGCCTTCGAAGGCCTGTGTAGCGAATAAACCTCCTGGCCTTGCAAACTTCTTGTGTAAGCCTTTCTTGCCGAATTTGAGTCTCCTCCACCTGCAATCCCTCCGGTGATGGTGTGGATCTCTCGAACGACCTCTTGGTTCTGGATGGGTTCTTCTCGAATATCCCTTCGTTCTTGGTTACGTCGACCCTCTCTCGGAGCTTCATCCCTACGTCTTGGTTCCGCCCGTTCGAGACCTTCTCGAACTCCCTCCGGGGGTCCTCGACGATTGGCCTCTCGATTCCTTTCCTCCACGAGGAATCTAACTAACCTCCCATTTTGTATGAAGACTTCGATTTCTCGGCGGAGAGATATGCAATCCTCCATTAAATGCCCGTGATCGGCATGATACTCACAAAATTTGCTTCGATCCCGTTTGAATGGGTCGGTCTTCATCTTTTGTGGCCATCTAAATGCTGGGTCCCCCTTTATGGTAGAAAATACTTCAAAGGAGGGGTACTTCCTTAGAGAACCTCGGTGGCTCTGTTTTTCGAGGCTCACTTCTGAGTAATGGGCCTGGCTTCTTTTCCCCTTTTCGGGGATTCTTTTCTTCCTTTAACTTGGGAGGATTCGAATCCTTCTTCTTCTCCTTCTTAGCCTGTTCCTCCAACGTCAGGCTTTAAGAAGTGCTCGACTAGCTCCTCTGGTGAATGAACTCCTCTCGATTTCATGAATTGGGGAGGTCACCTATTCATTCTTTCTCCTACTTGACCATCGGCCCTTCCGCTGACCTACATCAAGGCACAGAGTAACGTCTTGTCGTCGGGAGTATCGACCTCAAGCTTTTCCCTATTGAAACGAAGCATGAAGTCCTTCAAACTTTCCTCCTTGTCTTGACGCAAGGTCAACAGACAGGTTGGATCCTTCTTCCTTTTCCTGGTGGCTAGGAACTGGGTTAAGAACAGGCGCCCCAGATCCTTGAAAGTGCCGACTGACTTAGGGGGGAGTCCGGTGAACCAATCTTTCGCTACTCCCTTTAGGGTCAAAGGGAAAGCCCTACATGCAATCTCGTCGGGAGTGCCATGCAAGATGAGATGCTCTCGGAAGGCCTCCAAATGCTCATGTGGATCTCCATTCCCATCGTACTTCTCGATCCGTGGCATTTTGAATTTATCCAGCATGGGGTATGCTTTCACCCACCCGGTGAACGGGAGACTTTCGACTTCCAGCATGTCCCAGGCCATCAATTTCGGATCCTCCCCATCCATTCGGCAGAGCATCCGGGTATACTTATCCTCAAGGTCTTTCATCTTTGCTTCCTGGTGGCTCTGCCGAGTCCCCCCATGATGGGATTTATCTCGGTACCGCCTTGATCGGTGAGACCTTTCTTCTTCGCACCTCTCTTCGCGAGACCTTTTGCTACCCGCCTTCTCGTGTCGAGATTCTCTGCATGGGGACTCCTCTCGATGGGTTCGATCCCTTCGAGACCCTCCATTCATGCGGTGAGATTTGTCATGTTTTTCCTCATTCTCCCCCTGGACGGTACTCTCATTGTCCTCCTGATGAGGGTTGACAGGCCGCTTTTCACGGTGAACCCTGTCTCGCTTCTCCTTCTCACGTCGCTCGACGCGCTCTCTTTCTTTCTCACTACTTCGGGCCTCGGCTGCAGTAATCCAGGCATTGAGTTCCTTGTTCTACTTTCTGAGGACTTCCATTGATTCTGCCATAGACTTGAGGAAATCCCTCAAATCCGGGTCATTGGATACCCCGGGCGCGCTAGGAGGTGGCTGCATCGGTTGAGGTTGCTGCGGGTGTGAAGATTGTGTGAAAGAGCGTGTATTCACCATGTCGGATAGTAGATGAATGAGAATCGATCGAAAAAATCGCTTTCCCCAGAGCGGCGTAAACTGATGCACAGCTCCGGTTTGGTGATGTACACTTGATTTGACTCTTGGATCGACTGTTCCGTGTATGAATGCTGCACAAAGAAAAAGATAATAGGGTCGAAGAATGACCGGGGGTGAGCCGGCGGAGTCACTCCGATGCCTAAGTCAGTGTTTGCTGTAAAGAGTGGGAAGCAACAAAAGCTTGAAGCATACCAGAGTTGCCTTACCTTTGCATGTGATGGAGACTTGTATTATATAGGCATGGAGTAGATCACCTAGTCAATGGATCGCTCTTCCTCGATTTGCGAGGCTTTGTTATCGTGAATCTAAGCAATTACTCGTTCCTTGATCTTCGGAGATCAAGATAGGATTTGGCAGTCGTCATTTGAATTTTGAATTCAGGTTGATAGGTTACCAAACCCCAAGTTTCCAGGTGCTCGACGTGGAGTCCTCGAATTTGAGAACCCCGGACTTTTAGGTCTCGGAGGCCTCGAATTCGAGTAATCAGTCTTCAGGGAAGATTTCGAATATGGGGCCTCGAATTCGAGAGCTAGGACCCTTAGGTCTCGGAGGCCTCGAATTCGAGCCCTCTATCTTCGGAGAAGGTCTCGGAGGTCTCGAATTCGAGTCCTTAGTCCTCAGTCTCGGAGATGCTGGGCCAAAAGAGGTCATGAGCCCCAAACCGGGTCAGGGCCCGTTGGGCTTCCAGGAGGTTGATCCATGATCCAACATATTATAAGACATACTAAATCTAAAATGATATCATAACATAAAGTATACCACAACATAAAGAGTTAACCAATAAGGCTCATACATATGAAATAAAGTATCCAATATCATAAATACAAAGTGTATCAACTATTAAAGAGTAAACAAAAATTGTACCATACATATGAAATAAAATATAAACAACCAGCATACGTACATCACTTAACAATTACCTGCAAAAGATGAAGCAAAAAAAATAAAAATAATTTACAAACCTATATGATGTAGATTAGGATGACCTATCTTATCTATTTAGTCTTTTATTTCAATTAGGTTTCTTTGTTAGTCTTTTAATTGTTTTAGTTTACTTTTCCTTCTAGTACACGGTTTTAGATTACTTTTCCTTCTAGGATGTGTAATCCTAGTTTATCTTAGATTACTTTTCCTTCTAGGATGTGTAATCCTAGTTTATGTTAACTTCTTTTATGCTTTAGCCTCTAAGCCTATAAATACAGGGTTAGACCCATTGGAAAAAGAGATTATTATTATTATTGGTTTTGTTTAATAAGAATACTCAGAGTTGAGTTTCTTGGTTCTTTTTCCTTCAGGCTTTAGATTGCATCTACCGCTTAGAGAAGATTTCTTTGATTTTGTGATAGTCTCACAATCTTAGGAATATTTATCCTTCTTTCTTATTTTTCTTGATTATTTACATTCTAACCCTGCATCAGTTGGTATCGAGCCCAGTCTCTTTCCATGGCACCAGCCACAAGGGGAAGGGGTAACCGCTTTGCACACTCAGAAGATGGGAATGATCACGAAGAACCAGTTAGAGAAGAATCATCGAGCCTATCGTGCACATTCGAGGCACAATTTGCCAGCTTGAGGGAACAAATTGCAGTCCTCACAAGGCAGTTGTCCATCAAGAATGTTCAAGACAGACGTCGGCATATACCCTCACTGCACGACTCAGAGGAGGAAGACGCATGTGTGGAGAATGAATACGGAAACCCTTTTGCGAGCTGAGTGCATGAGACATCAACCTCGTACAAGCTCAGCCAATCGGTGGGAATCCGGTTTCAAACTCGATATTCCAGATTCAGCGGGGTCTCCAACCCGAGGAATTTTTGGACTGGATAGCAGCAGTTGAAGAAGTTCTTGATTTCAAAGGGGTACCTGAGGATCGACGAGTTTCTTTGGTCGTAACCAAGTTCCGGGGAAGAGCTGCAGCGTGGTGGCAGCAACTGAAGCAATCTAGGACTCGGCTAGGCAAATCAAAATCACAGATGGGAGAAATCATAGCTACATGCGGCCGGCCTTCTTGTCATACAACTACACCCTAACCATGTATCAGCGGCTACAGAATTTAAGCCAAGGTTCGAAGACCATGGATGAGTACACGGAGGAGTTCTACAAATACTTGACACGGGTTGAGTTAGCCGAGACGGATGATCAATTAGTATCCCGATACATCGGAAGGCTGCGACAAAACATTCAAGATTCACTAAATCTTTTTGATCCCGTTAACGTATCTGCGGCTCATCAAAGAGCCCTTCTATTGGAGAAAACGGCAGAGGATCCACAGGCTTCTTTGGGCGTGGCACAGGGGGCAGCACGACTCGCTACAACGGGTCGTTCACACCTCGAAACACCACCCAATCATCAATCCCAAACAGGGCTCCAACTACAACCGGCCCACCTAACCGGAGTGCAACGACGAATGGGCCTAAATGCTTTAAGTGTGGTGAACCGGGTCACAGAATTGCGGATTGCCGCAAGGGAGATAAATATGGAAAGGGTCTACTCATTGACTGGGGAAACGCCTTCGATGAGCAAGGCGATGAAGAAGAGCAACAAACCTTTTGATGACTACGGGGACGTGGAAGAAGAACTCATTACCGGAGATAGCGGGCCTAGCTTAATGGTGAGGAGGATATGTCTTACACCTTGAAAGACGGAAGGAGATGACGAACAGCGGCACAACCTTTTTCACTCCACATGCACTATTGGAGGTAAGGTTTGCAAACTAATCGTTGATGGAGGCAGTTGTGAGAACGTGGTAGCAGAAGAAGCAAATTGGCCCTAGACATGAGAAACACCCCACACCCTATCGCTTGGAGTGGCTCAAGAAGGGAAACGAGGTAATAGTTTCAAAACGTTGCCTTGTACATTTTTCTATTGGTACCAAATATAAAGATAACACTTGGTGTGACATGGTGGCCATGGATGCCTGCCACCTATTACTGGGGAGACCATGGCAATATGACCGAAATGCGCACCACGATGGACGGAAGAACACCTACAGCTTCTTAGTGGATAATGTGAAGCTTACTCTCCTACCTAACCCAGGAGACGTAACCAAACCCCCAAAAGAGGTGGGCCAAACACTTCTAGCCAAAAGAGAGTTCATAAGAGAAATGCTCGATGCTGATCAAGTATACCTACTCTACGGCAAAGAATGTAGCCCAATGAAGATCATACCAGAGGCAGTTATGGGTTTGCTAGAGGAATTTGATGTATTCCCAAAAGACCTACCGGAGCTACCACCTCGTGACATTCAACACCAAATTGATTTGGTACCGGTCTAGCCTTCCCAATCGACCACACTATCGCATAAGTCCCAAAGAGTATGAAGAATTACGAAGACAAGTGGAGGGACTCTATCGCTAAAGGGCACATTCGGAGAGCTGAGCCCATGTGCGTTCAGCATTGCTCACACCCAAGAAAGATGGGACATGGAAGATGTGCGTGGACAGCCGCGCCATCAACAAAATTACGGTACGATATAGACTTCCCATTCCGCGATTAGATGATTTATTGGATCAATTGAGTGGGGCAACTATATCTACCAAACTGGATTTGAAGAGTGGTTACCACCAAATCCGAGTACGGGTTAGCGATGAGTGGAAGACAGCGTTTAAAATGCGTGAGGGACTTTATGAATGGTTGGTGATGCCGTTTGGATTTTCTAATGCTCCTAGTACCTTTATGCGAGTAATGAACCAGATATTTCGCCCATTCATCGGCAAATCAGTGGTCGTCTACTTTGACGACATCCTCATTTATAGCTCCAACCCAGAGACACACATCCAACACATACGGGAGGTACTCCTTGTGCTACGACAAGAGAAATTTTATGCAGCACCGGCCAAGTGTTCTTTCATGACCGACTCAGTACTTTTTCTTGGATATGTGGTATCCAAGGATGGATTAGCGATGGGCGAGTCTAAAGTAGCGATGGTTCGTGATTGGCCTCCCTACTACACTACATGAGGTATGTAGTTTTCATGGATTGGTGTCCTTTTATCGTCGTTTTATTCACAATTTCAGCACCATATTGGCACCAATCACGGAATGCATGAAGGCGGGAAAATTCTCATGGAATGAGGCAGCTACTAACGCCTTCGAGTTGATCAAGGTCAAATTGATCACAGCTCCATTATTAGTCCTTCCCAACTTTGACATACCGTTCGAATTGCATTGCGATGCATCCAAGATAGGCATTGGAGCGGTGCTTAGCCAATTGAGCAGACCAGTGGCCTATTTCAGTGAGAAGTTGAAGAGCGCACAACTCAATTATAGTACTTACGACATTGAGTTCTACGCATTAGTGCAGTCGCTAAAGCATTGGAGCTCCTACCTCGCCTATAATGACTTCATCTTGTACTCTGACCATGAAGCGCTCAAGCACCTCAACAACAAGATAAGTTATCTGCCGACATGCTAAATGGGCCGCTTTAGCAATTTTCTTTCACCATCAAGCACAAATCGGCATTGAACAAAGTGGCGGCGCCTCGGCCGAAAGACATCATTACTCACTACCATGAAATCGGAGGTAATAGGGTTTGAATTATTGAAAGATTCCTTATCTAGTGACCCGTTTTTTGGCCCTATTTTAGAAGATGTGTCCACAAGAGCACAAGGAGGCTTTGTATTGCATAATGGGTTCCTTTTCAAAGGCACTCAGCTGTGCATTCCTGAAGGGAGCCTACGATTGAAAATTATCAAAGAACGCCATGACGAGGGTCACATGGGGCGAGATAAAACACTTCAACTGGTGGCCGAACAGTTCTATTGGCCAAGTATGCGGAGAGAAGTGGACAAACTAGTGAAGAGTTGCAGGGTATGTCAAGTATCAAAAGGAGCGGCTACCAATGCTGGCCTATATTTACCTCTCCCTATTCCAGAACAACCATGGACAAATGTGAGCATGGATTTTGTGTTGGGTTTACCAAGGACACAAAAAGGTAATGATTCCATCTTTGTAGTTGTTGATAGATTCTCTAAAATGGTGCACTTCATTGCGTGCAAGAAAACCGCCGATGCGGTCAATGTGGCACAGTTATACTTTAGAGAGGTATACCGCCTCCATGGCTTACCTTTGTCAATAGTATCGCATCACACAAGATTCCCTAGCCACTTTTGGCGATGCTTATGGAGGTTATCAAGCACAAAACTTGATTTCAGAGTGCTACCACCCACAAACAGATGGACAACAGTAAGTCGTTAATCGATCATTGGGAGCTCTACTTGATGTTTGGTGGGGAACACATTAAGTCATGGGATACAAAATTATTCCAAGCCGAGTTTGCTTACAACCGTTCCACAAACCGGAGCACAGGCTTAAGCCCATTTACCATCATTTATGGGAGTAATCCTCGTGCCCCACTAGACTTGGCACCTATCCCAGACATGACGAGAACAAACACAACAACAGAAGACCTGATGATCCAAATCCAGGAAGGCCACAAATTAACAATCCAGAAATTACAAGAGTCCACTGCCAAGTATAAGGCAAGCGCCGACAAGAAGAGACGAGCTGTTGAATTTGAGGAAGGAGATTTTGTGTGGGCTATCTTGACAAAAGACAGATTCCCTGTGGGAGAATACAACAAGCTGGCAGCTTGTAAAGTGGGTCTGATAGAGATAATCGCGAAAATCAATCCAAACGCATACCGGTTGAAGCTACCAAGCCATATTAAGACGTCTGATGTCTTTAATGTCAAACACCTTGTTCCGTTTATAGAGGACTTATCAGAGGAAGATGCAAATTCGAGGACGAATTCTCTTCAACCTGGGGAGGATGATGTAGATTAGGATGACCTATCTTATCTATTTAGTCTTTTATTTCAATTAGGTTTCTTTGTTAGTCTTTTAATTGTTTTAGTTTACTTTTCCTTCTAGTACACGGTTTTAGATTACTTTTCCTTCTAGGATGTGTAATCCTAGTTTATCTTAGATTACTTTTCCTTCTAGGATGTGTAATCCTAGTTTATGTTAACTTCTTTTATGCTTTAGCATCTAAGCCTATAAATACAGGCTTAGACCCATTGGAAAAAGAGATTATTATTATTATTGGTTTTGTTTAATAAGAATACTCAGAGTTGAGTTTCTTGGTTCTTTTTCCTTCAGGCTTTAGATAGCATCTACTGCTTAGAGAAGATTTCTTTGATTTTGTGATAGTCTCACAATCTTAGGAATATTTATCCCTTCTGTTTACTGTTTTCTTGATTATTTACATTCTAACCCTGCATCACTATATCTAAATATTTTTGAATTGCAAAGATTATATTACAAGTAAATGACAGAAAAATGAAGATCTACACATATTCTGTGATGATCCATGATGATCGCAATGAAGATCTACACATACTTTGTGATGATCCACAATGATTGCCATTAGCTGTAGGCTCATCTTCATTTGTTAATTCATTATCAACTATATATAAAAATTAGTATTGAAAAAAATAAAAAATAAAAAATAAAAACTCATAAAGAAAAATAAGAAGAAAGAAAAAGGTGGATTCTGTAGAGAGATTAAAGAATCGACATTGATCGCTTTTATTCTGAAATGAGCTTCTTCTTCTGCAACTCAACGGGGGTGTGTGTGTGAGAGAGGGAGAGAGAGAAAAGCGCATGAGAAATTGGGAACGAAATGGCAGCTTCGTAAATAACACTCAGTTCCTCGCTTTGGTTTTCCATAGATTCTGTTTCAATCCAAGGCTCTTATGTAGTGGTTATTTCATGGACACACGAAGCCAACTCCGTTACGGGTGGGAGTGGTGGGGAGAAGTGATTTAGTGTCACGCGCTGCATGATTACAATAATTGCACCTCCACCTCTTCTTTTTCTTTTTTCCTTTTTAATTTAATTTTGCTTTTGGATTTATTACTTTCTGAGTGTGTGTGGGAATGTTAGCATAAATACATCAACAAAACAAAGCATCTTTAAAAAAATAACTACCTTTTTCAATGACATTTAGATAAATGTTAGTAAGTTTTTAAATAACTATATTTTTTAATGGCATTTAGATAAGTGCTAATAAGTTTTTAAAAAACCTTTTTTAAAGGCATTTAGATAAATGCCAATAAATTTTAAAACAACTACCTGGCATTTAAAAAAACTTATCCAAAGAGACCTTATAATTTGGTGTTTATTTTAAATATTATGTAGTTATTTGGCGTTTAAAAAAAAATGCCACCAAAATTTAAAAATTTTGGCATTTATTTTAAATGCATGATAAAAAGCACCAAAAGACCCATTTTTGTGTTCCCAAGTAGTAGTTCAATCGGCTATGAATTACATCTTATAAAGCGAAGGTCACAAATTTGAATCCCCCCTCCTCCTACCCTTGTGTGGACTTGTCAAAAAAAAAAAAAAAAGAACCCATTTTTGTTGTAGTGAGAGGGGATTGGCAGGGGAGTGGGAAAATATTGAGGGGATAGATAGTATTGGGTACTAGGCGTGAGTTCGCACTTCCAAAAATAATTTAGGGGCGCTTTTCAATTGAGCGCCCTTAAATTGTTAGGCACCCCTAATTAAGGGCGTCTGACTAATAGTTCCTCGAATTAAGGGCGTCTGGATAGAAAGTATCATTAATTAATTTAATTGGAATCTTATTTAAGGGCGTTTGACTAGTAGGCGCCCCGAATTAAAGGCGTCTAGATATAAAGTGTCCTTAATTAATTTAATTGAGGTCTTATTTAAGGGTGCTTAACTATTAGGCACCCCTAATTAAGAGCTAGACGACTAGCAAGTACCCTGAATTAAAGGCGTCTAGATAGAAAGTATTCTTAATTAATTTAATTGGGGTCTTATTTCATGAATTAAAGGCATCTGGATATAAAGTGTCCTTAATTAATTTAATTGAGGTCTTATTTAAGGACGTTTGACTGTTAGGCACCCTTAATTAAGAGCACCTGACTGGCAAGTGCCCCAAATTAAAGGCATCTCGATAAAAAGTATCTTTAATTAATTTAATTTAGGGTCTTATTTAAGGGTGCTTGACTAGCAAGCGTCCCGAATTAAAGGTGCCTTGATGGAAAGTGTCCTTAATTAATTAAATAGGGACATTTACACATTAAAACGTCCCCTTATAAGGATGTTTTATTAAAGTGCCCCTATTCCAAGCGTCACTAAACCTTATTTTTTTTCATAGTGTAAGGAAAACCAAAATAAAAAACCAAGATAAAAACAAACTTTTCTCACGTGTGAACAGTTCACACATCAAAATTTCTAACGTGAGACATAGTTCAAATGTCAGAAAAGGTTTTTTTTTTTTTTTTTTCCTCTCTCTAGGAAAGTGGATTGAGTGGTTTATCATACTGTTTACACATTGATCCTAATTATATTTCCTGTCCATATGACCTTTTATGTATCTTTTAAACACTCTTAATTTCTCTGAAAATGAATTTATATAAAAAGAAATTGATGAAAAGAGGGAATGGTTTATTGGGATATTTTTGAAATTAAAAAAAAAAAATTAGAAATGATAGTGTAAATATACGAATGAAATTAAAGAGCTAGAATGTTAAATTTTTTGAATGGTTAAAGAAATTTAAAATTGATAAGAGAATAAAATTAGACAAATTGAAGTCTGATAAGAAAAAAATAATTGGTAGAACAAAAAGCAACTAAAGTATAATCAAATTTGCAAGAAATTGTCAACAAAAAATTTCATTATGCACGCTTTTGCTAAGAAGAGAAGAGAAAATAAGGAAAAACAAAAATAAACAAAAAACAAAAACAAACTTTTTTGTCGTGCGAATAGTTCACACGTCAGAATTTTCTGACGTGAGACACTGTTCACACGTTAGAAAAGTTTTTTTTTTCTCTCTCTCTAGGAATGTGGATTGAGTGGTTTATTATACTGTTTACACATTGATCCTAAGTATATTTCCTGTCTATACATCCTTTTATGTATCTTTTAAACACCCTTAATTTCTCTTAAAATGAATTTATATAAAAAGAAATTGATGAAAAGAGGGAATGGTTTTTTAGGAGATTTTTGAAATTAAAAAAAATAATAAAATTAGAAATGATAGTGTAAATATACAAATGAAATTAAAGAGCTAGAATGTTAAATTTTTTGAATGGTTAAAGAAATTGAAAATTGATAATAGAATAAAAATTAGACAAATTGAAGTCTGATAAGAAAAAAATAATTGGTAGAACGAAAAGCAATTAAAGTAGAATCAAATTTGCAAGAAATTGTCAACAAAAAAATTCAATTACACACTCTTTTTGCTAAGAAGAGAAGAGAGAGAAAAAAAAAAATCTGATGTGTGAACAGTGTCATATGTCAGAAAACAAAGTCACATGTCAGAATTTTCTGACTTGGGACACTGTTCACACATCATAAATTTTTTTTTTCTTTTTTTTCTCAAGGAAAGTGAATTGAGTGGTTTATTATACTTTTTACACATTGATCCTAATTATATTTCTTGTCTATACGCCCTTTTATGTATCTTTTAAACACTCTTAATTTCTCTGAAAATGAATTTATATAGAAAGAAATTAATGAAAAGAGGGAATGGTTTTTTAGGATATTTTTGAAATTAAAAGGAAATAAAATTAGAAATGATAGAGTAAATATACGAATGAAATTAAAGAGCTAGAATGTTAAATTTTTTGAAAGGTTAAAGAAAGTAAAAATTGATAATAGAATAAAATAAAGAAAAAAATAATTGGTAGAACAAAAAGCAATTAAAGTAAAATTAAATTTGCAAGAATTGTCCAACGAAAAATTTAATTATACACTCTTTTTGCTATGAAGAGAGAAAAAAAAAAAAAAAAAACCTGACGTGTGAATAGTGTCACACGTCAGAATTTTCTGACGTGGGACACTGTACACATGTCAGAAAAGTTGTTGTTGTTGTTTTATTTTTTTTTACACACGTCTGAATGACACTGTTCACACATCAGAAAAGTTTTTTTTTTTTTTTTTTTTCTTCTTCTCTTCTTTGCTCTGCTCTTCTCTTCTCAAGGAAAGTGTATTGAGTGGTCTATTATACTTTTTACACATTGATCCTAACTATATTTCTTGTCTATGCGCCCTTTTATATATCTTTTAAACACTCTTAATTTCTCTGAAAATGAATTTATATAAAAAGAAATTGATGGAAAGAGGGAATGGTTTTTTAGGATATTTTTTAAATTAAAAAGAAATAAAATTAGAAATGATAGTGTAAATATATGAATGAAATTAAAGAGCTAGAATGTTAAATTTTTTGAATGGTTAAACAAAGTTAAAATTGATAATAGAATAAAATTAGACAAATTGAAGTCTGATAAGAAAAAAAAATTGGTAGAGCAAAATGCAATTAAAGTATAATCAAATTTGCAAGAAATTGTCAACGAAAAATTTAATTATACACTATTTTTGCTAGGAAGAGAATAAATAAATAAATAAATAAATTCTGATGTGCAAACAAAGTCACACGTCAGAATTTTCCGACATGTGACATTGCTCACATGGTGTGCAAATTAAATTGCACTTGCAATGGTACGAACCGTTAGGTCGTATAGCTTTGCGAAGTGCAAGATCGAACCATAGGGAACAGAGTGTTCGCTTATAAAACTAATATTACTATTAAATCGACTCTACTTTAACCTAGTTCCACAAAGGTAGCAACATCGAACACTAAGCGTGCATTAAATAAAACTATTGTAAAAATTTAAATAAACTGAAATAAAGAAACCAAGGTTGATGAATCCACCTTCCCCACCAATATACACAATAAACACTACCATTAAAAATCCGTCTATCGATATAGCATTTCGCTTAATTTAAAATCGTTAGTGAAGCTAGTCGAACCATACAACATGTTTACCGTATAAAGAGTCACGATAGATGTTGGTTTGAGCTCGAATCATCCACTATATCATTGATCACAGTGGATGCTTCGACTCATTCCAACCATCTAACGTACCTCCGGATTGGAACATATTGATGTTGGACATGGGTGCAACACAAACCGATTTTCAATTGAAATTGTCACATAAATCAAAATGAACGACTAAACATAAAATAAGAGACGGAATTTAAAACTGTAATGTAAATTGCATGAATTAGAGGGGAGGCTTCATCTTCAACCTTAGTTGAAGACTAGCCTCCCATAAAGAAGATAGACAAATTAAATGTGCAAGTAAGCATTAAAAATAGAATTAAAATAAATGGTTGACGTTTATTGAACATAGGAACAGAGCCAAATAGTGGCTTTTACAGTGGAAAGGCGCTAAAAAACGTAACCTCTAAAAACCTACACAAATGGTCCTATTTATAGAGCTAAATGAACTAACATGTCACGGGCCTCCGTTCGAACGTAGGTCTTGCGTTCGAACGCACCAGTTATCTGTGGTTGAACGTGCACCATACGGTCGAATGCAAATAACCGCTAGGGTCGGCCGCGTGAGACGCGGGCTGATTGGACTGCGTTCGACCTTAGCTCTGCGTGCGACCGCATTTGCGTTCGAACACAAACCATGCGTTCGAACGCACATCAGGAACTTCTTCTCTTCACTTCATGTCCATTTTGCTCATTCGATCAAGATTTGATGCAAGGATCTGTTCAACACAAAACAATAAAAACAAGTAAAATTATTAGATATTGACAGTGCTAACGGTCTAACAAACATAAATAAAGGGGTGTGAAAAAGCACTAAAAAGTACTTATCAAATACCCCCAAACTTAAATTTTGCTAGTCTCTTAGCAAACCAAAAAAATGAAAACACCATAAACATAAGTCCGCTTTCGTGGGAGAACGGTTGCATTGAGCATATGCAACAAGCCTTTTAAACCTCCAGGAGTTCCCTAGAGGACGAGTGAAGTCTCATGGGAGTTTTTTAGGAATGATACGTACAAACATTTGTGCAAACATTTTATTCTCAATCATGCAATAATATAACAATCATGGCTTTAATTCAAGAGCAAACTTAATCAAACAAACACCATCTTCACAATTTTCAGGGAATTATCAATCAAGCTACAAACATGGCAAACATCACACTAATCAATTCTAGTGAAATTGAATTCAACACATAATCATGGGATTTCATCACTAAACTTTGTCATGCATGCTGATGTACAAATTTAATTGTACTCACCAATTGCACGAGTCGATCATAATAGAGTGGATGTGTAAGTGCGAGTGTCGAACCCACAGAGAATCGGCTTTGCTAAAAATCAACTTTAAAATGCCTAAACTAAAAATACCTTAACCTAGTTCCAATATCGAACATGTGGTGTGCATTAAAATAAACTAAATTAAAATGCAATAAAATAAAGAAATAAAAAACAACTAAAGTCCCTAATCCACCTCACAATAAATTAATTAATATATAAACATGCTTAGCTCATATTCAGTAAACATTTATGCTACAAGGCATACTCTGATCGTTAACACATTGTTCATATTTCCGTCTAAATGACAGAATAATGCGAACTAAACATGAATATATATTTAAATATATAGTTAATTAAACATCCATCTATCGATTAAAAGCAATGCATGTTCTAGTGTTACGCTAGTTCATGCATGCTTACGCCCTATGCAAGTCCTATCGTGCCTATTGAAATAATCAAAACGTACGCCCATTTGACGAAAGACAAAACATGAAAGGTCTAGGTGCAAAGGATCCAATGTGAAAGTGATTTGACACTAACTACAATGGATAAATGGACGTAGCCCTAACGATGAAATGTATCCATCGGACTAAACACTACGACCAAACAACTGCGGCACAATCGATGCAACTTTGTCACGAAATTAAACCAAAACGAACTAGCATGGCAAATAATAAACGGATTAAATGTAAAACTAACTATGAAACCATTGAAGTAAATCTAAAGTGAAGGGAATAAGAGACTAAATAAAAGTAAAATAAAACATAAATTAAATAAATGACAATTTAGGAGGGATTTACAGTGGAAAACAGAGGGCTTGAGGCCCTAGGGGTGCCTCCCAAACGTGAAAAACAAATGAATGCACGAGGTCTATTTATAGGCTGGCAGGATACTGGAGTGCGTTCGAACGCACTACCTGCATTCGAACGCACCAATTATTTGTGGTCGAACGCAGGGCATAAGTTCGACCGCAAATAACTGCTGTGGCGGCTAGGGCTAAGTCAGGTGTGCGTTCGACCGCAGGTCCCTTACGTTCGAATGCAGATAACTGCTAGGGCCGATTGGGCCTGCGTTCGACCCCTGCTCATGCGTGCGACCGTGGGTGTGTTCGAAAGCACTTGGCAGGAATCAGCTTCTTCACTTGGTGCATTTTGCCTTTTGCTAGCCATGTTTTAATGCAATGTCCTGCACAACACAAAATACTAAAAACACTAAAAATAATTAGATATTAACAATGCTAAAGGCCTAACGAATATAAATTAAGGGGTCCAAATAAGCACTTTTAGGCACCGATCACATGCTTTGACACTAAAAATTCATTAGACTATCCATCGGACAAAATAACCAAGGTTTATTTCAAAGTTTGTTTGTTTGTTTGTTTGTTTTAATTGCATAGCTCCCTTAAGCTGTCTAGTTGACCTATGTATCAAGCGTTAAGTCAATGACTCCCAAACCAAAAGGTTTTAGGGCATTAGGTGTAAAAACACCCCTAAGGACCTACTAACTCGAGCCAAAAAGGCTATGAAGCTTTGCTAATCAAGTCTAACTTCTCACTTTTTTACGCAAACGCTCTATGCTTAATGAGGCACGAGATTCGGTTACTCGGTGGAAAGCTCAAAATGATCATCAATTTTTTTTTTTGACATAAACCACGGTTATTTCCCAACAGATTATCCAACTACATTTATGCTCACAAAACTAGCATGACCAAACTCAACATTTAATCCCACAGACTACGTGCCAAATGTGCTCGTGAAAATTAAATTGAAATGTCATATCTCATGTTTGCCAAAGAAAGTAACACAATCAAAATTCCCTTCACAAAGTAATCATGTGTTCATAAAATTAAGCTCACAAAGGAAAATAAACCATAATTAAAATAAAATGCATAATAAAAAATAAAAAGTGCACAACACAATAAAATATCCCCAAACTCAAAACTCGCATTGCCCACAGTGTGCGGATAAAGAAAATACAAATATAGTGCAAAGGGGTGAAAAATAAACCAAGACGTCACAAAGACGTCACGGGGCTGGTGGTGGTGCAGAAGGTCCTGCGGCTGGTGGCAGTCTGTCCAAGATGGCTCGGAACATCTCCTGGACCTCGAGCCTGTCCTGACGAGCATCCCTTTGTAGATCTGCAATCTGAGATCGTATGTCCACGAGGGTGTCCTGGAAGTGTAATAGATCCGATGCCCTAATCATGATCCCCTCCTTATACTCCTCTCCCTCGTCTGGTTGCTCCTCCTGCTCTGCCACTCTCTCTGGCTCAACTGCCATCTCAGGAATATGCATGGGCTCTGGCTCCAGCTGTGCCACTCTCTCTGGCTCTGGCTCTAGTGCTGGTGCTGGTGCGCCTCTAGGCATGTGGGACAAACTCTGGTTCCACTGGATGTGGCCCAAGTATGGGCTCTCAGTGATCGGCCCGTCCTCTGATGTGCCTTTGATCCCTTTCTTTCTCAAAATGTGAGTGATGAGAAAAGGGAAAGGCAAACCCCAAGTCTTCGTGTGCTCAGCTCCCTGATGGTGCACTCCATCCCAGAATTTCTGAATCTGCCGCCATATAATCTCAGGAATGGAGCACCAAAAACCTCTATGGAACGAATACAAAGCACTGAGAAAAATGTCCCTCCACTATGTCTTGTGCCCCAAAGGACACACGTTCCTGTACAGCACCATGTCGATGAATAAAAGATTCTGAGGAATCTTTGTTTTGCTGGCTGCATTTCGATGACTGTCTATAAATTGCCCTTCACACATGTCAAAAATAGTGTCGTCGACGGTGAGCAAGGGAGGGCACTCGAGCCAAGGAACATCCGACTCAGGAGGCTCGTGGCTACACTTCAGAATGGCCGCTACATCGGCTATGGTCACCTGTACTTCTCTTCCATCAATGGAGGAGAAAAGTACATCCGGCTGGTCACACTCACAACTCAAATGATCATAAAATTCTCTGACCAAGCACTCGTAAGCAATGGAGGCGACGGGCTTGAAAAGCCTTTTTAAGCCTCGGTTCTTCAGTTCTCGAACAGCCCAACTTGTTGCCTCATTATTGGAGAACTCCTCTTTGATGGCAAAGGTGTTCTCCAATAAGAGCTTACGGCTCTCAATGGGACGCCTGGCAACCATGCCTTGGATCCCAGAGGACCGAGAAGAAGACCCTTGGCCTCTAGGCATTATGGAGGTTGATTGGGGCTTTTTGTCGAACAGTTGGTGTGCGCCCCACAAATAAAGGGTTTCGAAACCCCTTTCAAACAAGCTCAACCCCCTGCAAAAACGAAACAAAACCAACCCCAAAACAATGAGGCACAATCCAAGAGTGGAATTGTGCCCAAAATCAACAAAAAAAAAATGAAAAAAAATGGAGGATTAGAAAAAATTTGGTTTTCGGGATATGTTGGGGAAAAAGGGGAAATCGGGGTGTATGGTGGCCGGCGGTGGTGCGGTGGGTGGTTGGGAAGTAATGGGTGGCAGTGGTGCGTGGTGGGTTTGGATTTTAGGGAGTGTTTGGAGGAGGAGAACGGAGGAGGAGGTGTGACGGGAGGCGTACGGCACTATAGGACAAATGGGGAAGATGGGGGAAAAGTGACCTAAAAATAGGTCCTGTAAAGGCTTAGCCCGAGTGCGTTCGAACATACATAAGTGTGTTTGACCGCACTCGTGCTTGGCACAGGTGGTCAAGAATGCTCTGTGTTCGAACGTAAAGGTGGACGTTCGAACGCAGACGTGCAACAGTGTGTGTGAGTGTTGAGGCACTGTGGTTGAACACACAAAGGTGAGGTCGAACGCAGCGCCATGTACATGTTCGAACGTACATAAGTGTGCTCGAACGCAAAGAGCAAACAAAACAAAACAAAAAATTTTTACAAAATTTTTACACAAAGATTTTTTTACAAAAAAAGAAAAAAAAAAAAAAAAACACACACACTTACAAAACACACAAAAAAGAATATTTACATAATAAAATATTTACCCATATTTTACAAAAACAAAAGTATTTACAAAACACACAAGATAAAATATTTACACAAACACCCCCAAACTTAAAACGTCACATTGCCCACAATGTGACCGAATTATCCTAGGGGATAAGTCAATTTAGGTATAGCATAAAAGAATGCTTTCCCAAATTTGACTAAAAAGTAAAACACAAAGCAATAAACATAATGAGGGGTGCCTCCCACAAGCGCTACGTTTAACGTCTTCAGCCAGACTCGTGATATGAGACTACATCACTCAGTGTAAATCGGATCCTCCAATAGAGTAGCCTCAACCTTTGAACTCCTCAACTCCAAGAATGGTTTAACTCTTTGTCCGTTCACCTTAAAAATTTTACCATTCTTGGGATCCTTTATCTCGATGGCCCCATGAGAAAATACAGTCCTAATGATGAATGGGCCCGTTCACCGAGATTTCAACTTGCCTGGAAACAGATGTAACTGAGAATTGTAAAGGACTTTCTGACCTGGCTCAAAAGATCTCCTCAGAATGCTCTGGTCATGAACCTTCTTCATGTGTTCTTTGTACTCCCTTGAACTGTCATATGCATCATTCCTCAGCTCCTCTAGTTCAGTGAGTTGGAGCTTCCTTTGAGAGCTGGCCTTCAAAAAATTGAAGTTCAGCTGCTTGATGGCCTAGTATGCTCGATGCTCCAACTCGACGGGAAGATGACAAGCTTTCCCGTACACCAACCGATATGGTGACATCCCAATCAGTGTCTTATATGCCGTCCTATATGCCCATAAAGTGTCATTCAATCGTGAAGACCAATCCTTCCTGTTGGGGTTCACTGTTTTCTCCAAAATGTGTTTGATCTCATGATTTGATACTTCAACCTGCCCACTCGTCTGTGGGTGGTAAGGGGTGGCAACCTTATGTGTGATGAAATACTTCTTCATCAGCTGCTCAAAAATCCGGTTGCAGGAGTACGTACCACCATCACTGATAATCGCTCTAGGTGTACCAAACCGAGCAAAAATCGTGTCCTTCAAAAACTTGACCGCAACTCTGTGGTCATTGGTCTTGCACACAACTGCCTCCACCCACTTGGACATATAGTCCACATCAACCAAAATGTACAAAAACCCGAAGGAGTTTGGGAAAGGTCCCATGTAATCGATGCCCCATACATAAAAAATCTCAACTATCAATATGGGATTGAGGGGCATCATATTCCTCTTTGAAATACTCCCGAGTTTTTGACAATGCTCACATGAAGTGCAATAAGCACGAGCGTCTGCAAACATGGTGGGCCAATAAAATCCACACTGCAAAATCTTTGCAGCGGTCCTGTTTGCACTGAAATGGCCTCCACATGCATGATCATGACAAAAGGAGATGACATTGGTTTGGTCAAATTCAGGTATGCATCTCCTAATGATCTGATCGGGACAATACTTGAACAGGTAAGGATCATCCCAAAGAAAGGTTTTCACCTTGGACAAAAATTTTAGCTTATCTTGTTGCCCCTAATGCAAAGGCATTTGGTCGGTAACAAGATAGTTCACTTTATCAGCAAACCAAGGTGCGGGATTCTGAGCAATGTGCATCAATTGAGCATCAGGAAAGGTCTCAGAGATGGGTGTGGCATCCTCGGTGTAATCCATGGTCAGCCTAGACAAATGATCAGCCACCACATTCTCTATCCCCTTTTTATCCCAAATTTCTATGTCGAACTCTTGAAGCAGCAAAATCCATCTGATCAAACGAGATTTAGCATCTTTCTTGGAGAAAAGATACTTCAACGCCATGTGATTAGAAAAGATAATGATTTTAGATCCTAACAAATAGGATCTAAACTTGTCTAGCGCAAAAATGACCGCCAACAACTCCTTTTCTGTGGTGGAGTAATTTAGTTGTGCATCGTTCAGAGTCCTGCTCGTATAGTAAATCACATGGGGAAGTTTCTCAATACGCTACCCCAAAACATCTCCTACAGCATAGTCTGATCCATCACACATGATCTCAAATGGTTCACCCCAACTGGGTGGTCTAATCACTGGTGTGGACGTCAGAATCTCTTTCAGAGCCCCGAATGCTTTCACACATTCTTCATCAAATTCAAACGGGGTCTCTTTGGCCAACAACCTACACAAGGGCCTGGCGATCTTGCTGAAATCCTTGATGAATCGCTTGTAGAACCCCGCATGGCCCAAGAAGGAACGGATTTCCTTCACAGTACGTAGGGGTGGAAGGGTAGAGATCAAATCTACCTTCGCCTTGTCAACCTCAATACCCCTCTGAGATATGACATGCCCCAGTACAATCCCTTGTTTAACCATAAAATGGCATTTTTCCCAATTAAGCACAAGGTTCTTCTCTTTACATCTCATTAACACCAACGTGAGACGGTCTAAACACTCCTGAAAAGATGAACCGAAGATGGAGAAGTCATCCATAAAGATCTCCATAAATTGCTTTACCATGTCAGAAAATATGCTGATCATGCACCGCTGGAAAGTAGCAGGTGCATTGCATAGCCCAAAAGGCATACAACGGTAGGCGAATGTCCCAAAGGGACATGTAAAGGTAGTCTTCTCCTAGTCTTCGGGGTCCACTGGGACCTAGTTATATCCTGAATAACCATCCAAGAAGCAATAGTACTCGTGCCCAGCTAAACGCTCCACCATCTGATCAATGAATGGAAGAGGAAAGTGATCTTTCCTGGTGGCAGCGTTCAACTTCTGGTAGTCTATACATACTCTCTATCCTAACTGAATATGAGTTGGAACCAACTCGTTGTCCTGGTTCTTCACTACCGTCAATCCAGCCCGCTTGGGCACAACATGTATCGGGCTCACCCACTTGCTATCAGAAATGGGATTGATGATCCCAGCATCCAACAGCTTGATCACTTCTTCTCTCACAACCTCCTGCATTGTTGGGTTGAGCCTTCTCTGTGGTTCCCTTAATGGTTTGGAATTTTCTTCCAGATGTATCTTATGCATAACCAACGAAGGACTGATCCCCTTGATGTCCTCAATAGTCTAGCCTATAGCTTTTCTATGCTCTTTCAAAACTCTTAACAATTCCTCCTCTCAAGCATCTACCAAATATGAAGCTAGAATCACTGGCAAAGACTCAGCTGGACCTAGGAACTTGTACTTAAGACTATCAGATAAAGGCTTAAGTTCCTTCTTCGAGGACTCAGGTACTATTGTCTCCTCCTTCTCTTTGCTCACCAAAGGAGCTGTCTCCAAAAGTGCCTTTGCCTGCTCCATCAGTTTATCCAAATTCAAATCTTCACCAAATTGAGTGAGGCATGCTTCTAGGGGGTCCTCTATGCTTGATTCTTCAATGACTTCATCCAGAATCTCCTCTATCAAGCATACTTGATTCATTTGGTCATAATCAAGTGATTGTTTTCTAATGTGAAAAATATTCAACTCTACTATCATATTACCAAAAGAAATCTGCATGACCCCCGACCTACAATTTATCAGGGTGTTAGCCGTACCTAAAAATGGTCGCCCTAGAATCACAGGGATCTCAGTTCCTATCACCTAAACTGGCTCTATGTCTAACATAATGAAATCCACGGGGAAATAAAATTTGTCTACCTTAATCAGAACATCCTCAACTATTCCCCGTAGAACCTTCACTGACCGATCAGCAAGTTGCAGTGTCATAGATGTGGGCTTCAGCTGTCCTAACCCTAACTGTAAATAGACTGAGTAGGGCAACAAATTTACACTCGCTCCCAAATCCAACAGTGCCCTCTCAATCTGGCTAACTCCTATCATGCAAGTGATTGTAGGACATCCAGGGTCCTTATACTTGAGGGGTAATTTGCATTGTAGGATAGCACTGACCTGCTCGGTCATGAATGCCTTCTTAGGGACATTTGTTTTCCTTTTTACTGTGACCAAGTCTTTTAAGAACTTGGCATAGGAAGGGATTTCCTGGATGGCATCCAAAAATGGAATATTTATTTGGACTTGTTTGAACACCTCCAAAATGTCCTCTAATTTCCCTCCATTCCTAGGTGCTTGCAATCTTTCAGGGTATGGTGCTTTTGGCACAAGTGCCCTAGGAGGTTCCTTTACAACTGGGGTGACAGTAGATGGCTCAGCATCTCCTTCCTTTTGATTGTCACCCTCTTCCTCTTTCTGCTCTTCTTCCTCTTTTTGCTCTTCTTCCTCAGCATGATCTTTTTCTGGGTTCACCACTTTATTGTCCACTCTCTTCCCTGACCTCGGAGTGACAATCAGTAGCACAAGCTCTTGATTTGAAGAATTTCCACTGTTGCATGCTTTAGGGTTGTTCACTGCTTGGCTAGGGAGCTTTCCCTTGTCCCTCTCACCCAGATGATTCGCTAATTGTCCCATCTGCATCTCCAACTTCGAGATTGCCTGGGTGTTCACCATGGTAGACTGCCTCACGTGACTGGTTGATTGACCAGTCATCTTCATAAATTCTTTCATGGTCTCTTCCAGTGACTGTGTTGATGAGGCTGGGGCTTGGGTGGGGGCTTGATAAGATGATGACGCTAGCTGAGCCGAGCGTCCTTGATTTTGGTAAGAAAAAAATCCTGGGTGATAATGTGGTGCTCCTCCTTGATTGGTGGTGGGTTGATTCCGCTTCCAAGAGAAATTAGGGTGATTCCTCCACCCAGGATTATATGTCTCAGAATATGGCCCACTGGACGGTTTTTGAAAGCTGTTGAAAGCATTCACTTGTTCCATCTCAAAAATTGTCATCGATGGACAATTCTGTGCTTGGTGCAAAGGACTAGTACAAACAAAACAACTCTCAACAGGGAATGTGTTTACAGCATTTACAGGCTTTTCTACACTCTTCGCGTCCAATCTCTTCACAATGGCATCCATCCTTTGAGTCAACTCTTGCTCGCCTTTTAGCTTTAGGATGCCTCTTGATCGGTGCCTAAAAGTGCTTATTTGGACCCCTTAATTTATATTCGTTAGGCCTTTAGCATTGTTAATATCTAATTATTTTTAGTGTTTTAAGTATTTTGTGTTGTGCAGGATATTGCATTGAAACATGGCTAGCAAAAGGCAAAATGCACCAAGTGAAGAAGTTGATTCCTGCCAAGTGCGCTCGAACGCACTTGGTGCATTCGAACGCACCCACGGTCGCACGCATGAGCAGGGGTCGAACGCATGCCCAGCCGGCCCTAGCGGTTATCTGCATTCGAACGCAAGGGACATGCGAACGACGCACCAGTCAGCGAATAATTATTTGCGGTCGAATGCACTACCTGCGTTCGACCACAAATAACTGGTGCGTTCGAATGCACTCTAGTGACCCGCCAGCCTATAAATAGGACCTTATGTTTTCATTTCATTTTCACGTTTGGAAACGATTGAAGGTGCCCCTTTGGGCCTAAGTCCTCCCTGTTCTTCACTATTAAACACTCTAAACGTCATTTTATTGTTCATTTTAATTTATGTTTTATTTTACCTTTATTTAGTCTCTTATTCCCTTCACTTTAGATTTACTTAAATGCTTTCATAGTTAGTTTTACGTTTAATCCGTTTATTATTTGTCATGCTAGTTCGTTTGGTTTAATTTCTGACAAAGTTGCATCGATTGTGTATTGTTTGGTCATAGCGTTTAGTCCGATGGATACACTTCATCGTTAGGGCTACATCCATTTATCCATTGTAGTTAGTGTTAAATCACTTTCACATTGGATCCTTTGGACCTAAACCTTTCATGTTTTGTCTTTCGTCAAATGGGCGTACGTTTTGATTATTTCAATAGGCACGATAGGACTTGCAGATAGTAAGCATGCATGAACTAGCGTGACACTAGAACATGCATTGCTTTTAATCGATAGACGGATGTTTAATTAACTATATATTTAAATATATATTCATGTTTAGTTCGTATTATTCTGTCATTTAGACGGAAATATGAACAATGTGTTAACGCCGTAGTATGCCTTGTAGCATAAATGTTTCTGAATATGAGCTAAGCATGTTTATATATTAATTAATTTATTGTGAGGTGGATTAGGGACTTTAGTTATTTTTTATTTCTTTATTTTATTGCATTTTAATTTAGTTTATTTTAATGCACGCCACGTATTCGATTTTGGAACTAGGTTAAGGTATTTTTAGTTTAGGCATTTTAAAGTTGATTTTTAGCAAAGCCGATTCTCTGTGGGTTCGACACTCGCACTTGCACATCCACTCTATTACGATCGACTCGTGCAATTAGCGAGTACAATTAAATTTGTACATCAAATTTTGGCACCGTTGCTGGGGAATCTGTGTTTTATTGAAATTGATTTTTCTTGCTTAGATTAATTTTATCTTTCTACTAGTTATTTTAATTGTGCAATTATTTTATTTTGTTTCGTGCTTTTGTATAGATAAAATCTAAAATTCAAAAAAAAAAAAATTAGAGTAGCGTTTTTGTTTCCTTTTTAGTTTCTTAGTCCTCGAATTTCAGCGCGGCGGTCTTGATCGCAGTCGTGCATTCGAACGCACTTGTGCCTATTCCAAAGATCGTACTGGCACTGCGCGACCGACACGCTGCGTGCGGCGTACGCTGTTCAAACAAAACAGTGCTACATTCGAATGCACATCCCTTGCGTTCGAACGCACTTGCAGAGTCTGCTACATATTCGTGTGGTTGCAATCGATCGTCGTTCACACTCGAAGCACTCTCCGCAGCAGCAAACCCGAGGCAGTGTATATGTTCTGTTTTTTGTTTCTTTTTGTTTTATTTAATTTTTAGTTTTTATTTATTTATTTTGCCTATGTTTATTTATTTTCTTGCTATTTTTAGTTTTTGTTAGTTAGTTTATTTTTAATTGTTTAATTAGTTTAATATTTTGTTAGTTATTTGTTTAGTTTATTTTTAATAGCTTTTGTTTATTTTATTTTTGTTGTTATTATTTTATGTGGGATATATTAAACTGTTTGGGTGAAGCATGAGTCTTCCGTTCGATTATTTTAATGTTTCGCCGACCACTTTGCACCCACATGAACCATGTTCACACCGCTCCATTGTTTAGGTGATTGTTCACATTGGGAACAATTTTCTAACTTTTCAAATGAGCAGTTGAACACTAGTTTCTCCAGTCCTGGGTTTGAATCAAATTCAAATTTTTATAACCCGGACTGGAGCAACTATTCTTATTTTTATTTACCGCATTTTTATTTTCTTTTTGTTATTTTATTTTTCTGTATATATTTTATTTGTTCCAGTTCCTAACAGCAATTAACCGTTGATGTTTGATCTTTGAGAGAAAAGATTGCTGTTAGTTTTTGACAGGTGTTTTGATGTTTAAGTTTGGGGGACGCCTTGGACTTTGCTCATCCTGGTTCCTCATCCCACTGTAATGTATTTCTTGCCACATTGGGGACAATGTGTCATTTAAGTTTGGGGGTGTGGACAAACACTTTGTCTGTTTTGTTTGTTTATTTACTTGTTTTGTTTTGTTTTGTCTGTATATATCTGTTTTTGTTTATATATAAAAATTTTTCTTTTGTTTGTTACTATGTTATTGATTGGTCATGACTTACATCAGAATCGTGATTACATGTCATTGGTTTGTTTAACTTGTTTGAACATTGCCTATCATTAGAAATCCCAGTTTTTGATTCATGTGTTGGATTAGAGAGACTCCACCTGTTTGATTGATATTTCACATGCACACTAGCATTAGGGTCTGTAGGGTATGAGATTTGACTTTGAAGTGTGTTTCTTGAGTTTTTTTAGGTTTTTGTGATGTGATGATGAAAACCTTGGCTTTCACAAAAATAAAAAAAATTATTAAAAATAAAAAAAAATCATAATAAAGTGAATTTTTCATTGAGTAACCGGACCTCTTGCCTGGCCAAGCAATGAGTGTTCGTGTCAAAAGATGAGAAATTTCTGTTAAAAATTGTATGGCTAGTTAGGCTTCGTAACTCTTTTTGACTTAAGTAATTAAGCCCTTAGGGATGTCTCTACATCTAGTGCCCTAAAACAGCCTAGTTTGGGAGTCACTAGCCCAACGCTCGTTACATAGGTCATTTAGAAGTTTAAGGAAGTCAACATTGCACAGCCTACACAAAAAAATTGCATCTTTCAATTTAAGCCTTGGTTGTATTTATCACATTGTTTTTCCTTTAAATTTTGGGATACACGTTTTTGGAGAGTAATTGAAACCCCATGATCTTATTGTTAGTTCACTTTGCACATTATGGAGCACGTGTTGTCTCAATTTTCCAACCTTGAATGAAATGATGTTTGGATGCCTTGATGATGTGGTTCGATGTTTAACATGTTAAATTTGCTAATGATGTATGAACCATGTGTTTGTGTGAAGGGCTTTGTCCATTAATAACATAGTGCCAAACAAATGTTTATGGGTATCATTCCTGAAAAACCCTCACGAGACTTCACTCGTCCTCTAGGGAACTCCTAGAGGTTTAAAAGGCTTGTTGCATGCGCTCAATGCAATCGTTCTCCCACGAAAGCGGACTTATGTTTTTATTGTGTTTTCCGTTTTGTTTTGCTAAGGGACTAGCAAAATGTAAGTTTGGGGGTATTTGATCGGTGCCTAAAAGTGCTTATTTAGACCCCTTAATTTATATTCATTAGGCCTTTAGCATTGTTAATACCTAATTATTTTTAGTGTTTTTAGTATTTTGTGTTGTGCAGGACATTGCATTGAAACATGGCTAGCAAAAGGCAAAATGCACCAAGTGAAGAAGCTGATTCCTGCCAAGTGCGTTCGAACGCACTTGGTGCATCTGGTGCATACGCACGCACCGCGGGCCGCGCATGAGCAGGGTCAACGATTCGCCAACCCTAGCGGTTATCTGCGTCAACGCAAGGGACATACACTGAAGGACCTTATGTTTTCATTTCATTTTCACGTTTGGAAGCGATTGAGGCGCCCCTTTGGGCCTAAGTCCTCCCTGTTCTTCACTATTAAACACTCTAAACGTCATTTTATTGTTTATTTTAATTTATATTTTATTTTACCTTTATTTAGTCTCTTATTCCCTTCACTTTAGATTTACTTAAATGCTTTCATAGTTAGTTTTACGTTTAATCCGTTTATTATTTGTCATGCTAGTTTGTTTCGGTTTAATTTCGTGACAAAGTTGAATCGATTGTGCCGCAGTTGTTTGGTCATAGCGTTTAGTCCGATGGATACAGTTCATCGTTAGGGCTACGTCCATTTATCCATTGTAGTTAGTGTTAAATCACTTTCACATTGGATCCTTTGGACCTAGACCTTTCATGTTTTGTCTTTCGTCAAATGGGCGTCGTTTGATTATTTCAATAGGCACGATAGGACTTATAGATGTAAGCATGCATGAACTAGCGTGACACTAGAACATGCATTGCTTTTAATCGATAGACGGATGTTTAATTAACTATATATTTAAATATATATTCATGTTTAGTTCGTATTATTCTGTCATTTAGACGGAAATATGAACAATGTGTTAACGCTCAGAGTATGCCTTGTAGCATAAATGTTTACTGAATATGAGCTAAGCATGTTTATATATTAATTAATTTATTGTGAGGTGGATTAGGGACTTTAGTTATTTTTTATTTCTTTATTTTATTGCATTTTAATTTAGTTTATTTTAATGCACGCCACGTATTCGATTTTGGAACTAGGTTAAGGTATTTTTAGTTTAGGCATTTTAAAGTTGATTTTTAGTAAAGCCGATTCTCTGTGGGTTCGACACTCGCACTTGCACATCCACTCTATTACGATCGACTCGTGCAATTGGTGAGTACAATTAAATTTGTACATCACCTCTTTTCTTGTCCTTCCGGGCAGATTTATCTCAACAGCTGGTGAAGTCCCAGTCATGTGAGTTGGCCGCAATTTTCTCCAAAGCTTTGTAGGCCAAATCTCGTCAAATTCAGAAATGCCCCTCCATTCATCAGTTCAATCATACTACAGTTGGGCTAAGACAGCCCTCGGTAGAAGAATTGTACTAGACGCCATTTCTCATATCCGTGAGGTGGACACTTCATTAGCATATCCTTAAATCTTATCTAACATTCCGTGAATTTCTCGTCCTCGTCCTGAGTAAAGGAACTGATTTCCTTTCTTGCATCATTTACTCTGGACATTCGGAAAAATCCATGGTAGAACTGCTTCAACAGTTCTTCCCAGGACGTAATAGAGCCAGGTGCCAAGGAATCTAACCACTCTGTGGCTCTGTCATGAAGGGAGGAAGGAAAAAGTCTAAGATTGACAGATTCCTCGGAGAAATTTTGGAATTTGGTGGTGGCAGTTATGCTTCTAAACTTCTTAACATGGGAATAAGGGTTTTCATGATCTAAGCCATCAAAGGATGGTAACATTTGAATCACATGTGGCTTTAGATCATAATGAGTTGCATTAGTCGGTGGTAAACTATGCACAAATGGGAATTGACCACAGTAGGTGCGAACAATTCCTGGAGTGACGTAGTGAAATCCAACTCATACGCTCGTCTATGCTCCCCGTTCCCAGCTCTCGCATCTTGGAACTCCTCATTCTCTTCTTGCTCATTTCTTCAATTTTCTTCGTGCTGCTCCACCCTTGGGTTCCTTTGACTATCCCCCATCTCGGCTAGTATTCTACGGGATCTCCTAAGATTTCTTTCTAAGTCGGGATCTAATGGTGTTAATTCTAAGTTCAAGGATCGCCGACCATGCATAAACTAACAAAAGTTTTAACAAAACACTAAAGAAAAACAGCAAGCTACACTAGCAAAAATGAAAGAAAAAATCAACAAAAACAGGGGAGCAAATCAGCAAAACAACAAATAAAAAGTAAACTAACCTAGATGAATAAACATTATTTGCAATTCAACTATGAAAGACAACAACCTATATGCACTAACACGAATTAAAACTAAACAAAGAGAACAATAAACCAAGTAACCTAAATATAGGTAAAAACAGGGACTATAATATCACTAAAAACAGAGAGACATGCATAATTAACAGGAAAACACAATCAAAAACAGCAAGATATGCAGAAATTGTAATGAACTAAAAACTATTTAACAATAACCTATCAACAACATGTGAACAAAAACAAAACCAATTGAAACAAATATAAACGGATGCAGTAAAAACAGAAACAATAGAGTATTAAATACAGAGAAATAAATCTAGCAAAGATGACCTAAATGCTAACAAAAAGACAATTTAAACAACTAACAATTTAGACTAACAAAACTACTAACTAAAACATATGCAAATTATGAACAACTAAAAACGAAAAATAAACTAGTCACAACTAATCACAGCAAGCAAAATACTCAAAATAGGCAGTTTAAACAACTAAAATAAGTCTAACAATTAATTGCAACAAAAGGAATTCAAAAACAGAACATAATGCCTCTGGTATGTTGATGTAGGAAGCAGAGGTGCGCTCGAGCGCAGTCAGACGCTCGCTCGCATACAAATGGCAATATGGCCTCTCAAGTGCGTTCAACGCAGATCTCAGACCGCGTCTCTGTAAGGGTGCTCGCACGCAGATGCGTGATGAGCATTCGCAGCTGCGCGAACGTCCTGGAATAGGTGGCAAGTCGCGCTCAACTGTAGGTATCTTCTAAAACCAAAATGAACTAAAACTTAAGCCAAACACTATTGCAAAAACTAACCAAAATTAAAGAAAATTTAAAAATAAACTAAGAACATAATTTAAATTGCATAAAATAAAGACTAGTAGAAAAATAAAGTTAATCTAAAAACAATATCAATTTAAACAAAAACAACCGTTCCTTGGCAACGACGCCAAAATTTGGGGTGCAAATTAAATTACACTCACAATGGTATGAACCGTTAGGTCGTATAGCTTTGCGAAGTGTAGGATCGAACCACAAGGAACAGAGTGTTCGCTTATAAAACTAATATTGCTATTAAATCGACTCTACTTTAACCTAGTTCCACAAAGGTAGCAACATTGAACACTAAGCGTGCATTAAATAAAATTATTCTAAAAATTTAAATAAACTGAAATAAAGAAACCAAGGTTGATGAATCCACCTTCCCCACCAATACACACAATAAACACTACCGTTAAAAATCCGTCTATCGATATAGTATTTTGCTTAATCTAAAATCGTTAGTGAAGCTAGTCGAACCATACAACATGTTTACCATATAAAGAGTCATGATAGATGTTGGTTTGAGCTCGAATCATCCACTATATCATTGATCAGAGTGGATGCTTCGACTCATTCCAACCATCTAATGTACCTCCGGATTGGAACATATTGATGTTGGACATCAAACCGATTTTCAATTGAAATTGTCACATAAATCAAAATGAACGACTAAACATAAAATAAGAGACGGAATTTAAAACTACAATGTAAATTGCATGAATTAGAGGAGAGGCTTCATCTTCAACCTTAGTTGAAGACTAGCCTCCCATAAAGAAGAGAGACAAATTAAATGTGCAAGTAAGCATTAAAAATAGAATTAAAATAAATGGTTGACGTTTATTGAACAAAGGAACAGAGCCAAACAGTGGCTTTTACAGTGGAAAGGGCTCAAAAACGTAACCTCTAAAAACCTACACAAATGGTCCTATTTATAGAGCTAAATGAGCTGACATGTCACAGGCCTGCGTTTGAACGCAGGTTTTGTGTTCGAACACAACGGTTATCTATGGTCGAACGTGCACCATATTGTCGACCGCAGATAACCGCCAGGGCCGGCCACGTGAGACGTGGGCTGACTGGACTACATTCGACCTTAGCTCTACGTGCGACCACATTTGCATTCAAACGCAGACCATGCGTTTGAACGCACATCAGGAACTTCTCTTCACTTCATGTCCATTTTGCTCATTCGATCAAGATTTGATGCAAGGACCTGTTCAACACAAACCAATAAAAACAAGTAAAATTATTAGATATTAACAGTGCTAACGGTCTAACAAACATAAATAAAGGGGTGTGAAAAAGCACTAAAAAGTACTTATCATCACACATCAGAAAAGTGTTTTTTTTTTTTTTCTCTCTCTCTCTTGTCTTCTCTTCTCAAGGAAAGTGCATTGAGTGGTCTATTATACTTTTTACACATTGATCCTACTTATATTACTTATCTATACGCCCTTTTATGTATCTTTTAAAAACTCTTAATTTCTCTAAAAAAGAATTTATGTAAGAAGAAATTGATGAAAAGAGGAATGGTTTTTTAGGATATTTTTGAAATTAAAAAGAAATAAAATTAGAAATGATAGTGTAAATATACTAATGAAATTAAAGAGCTAGCATGTTAAATTTTTTGAATGGTTAAAGAAAGTTAAAATTGATAATAGAATAAAATTAAACAAATTGAAGTCTGATAAGAAAAAAAAATAATTGGTAGAACAAAAAGCAATTAAAGTAAAATCAAGTTTGCAAGAAATTGTCAATGAAAAATTGAATTATACATTCTTTTTGCTAGGAAGAGAAAAAAATATTAAAAAAAAAATGAACAAATCACACATTACAATTTTCTTACATATGATACTATTCACACATCAAAAAAGTTTTGTTCTTCTTTTGTTTCTTTTGTTTTTCGTTTTTTTTTTTGTCTTCTCTGCTCTTCTCTTCTCTTTTCAAGGAAAGTGGATTGAGTGGTTTATTATATTGTTTACACATTGATCCTAATTATATTTCCTGTCTATACGCCGTTTTATGTATCTTTTAAACACTCTTAATTTCTCTGGAAATGATTTTATATGAAAAGAAATTGATGAAAAGAGGGAATTTTTTTTAGGAGATTTTTTAGATTAGAAGGAAATAAAATTAGAAATAATAGTGTAAATATACGAATGAAATTAAAGAGCTAGAATGTTAAATTTTTTGAAAGGTTAAAGAAAGTTAAAACTGATAATAGAATAAAATTAGACAAATTGAAGTCTGATAAAAAAAAAAAAAAATTGGTAGAACAAAAGGCCATTTTAACTTTAGTTATTAATGGTAAGTTACTATTAATAGGTCTATATACATATATAGTAATTAACCCGACCGTGTAATTTTGTTTATTATTTTTTTTTTTTGGTGCTAGATAATTATTAAGTCCGTATCTCGATCTCCATCATAGGTAGCTAAGATCTGAAAGTATTCATTGGTCTTGGGTGGTTCAACTCATCCAGTTGGAGTGCGTATTCCTGCATTGCCGTTGTGTTCCACTACAAAAACCCTAATTTTTACTAACACCCAATTACTAACATTTTAAGCCCTTTGACACGTTAGTAATGAGCCTAACGTGCCGTTTCTAACATGCTTTACACGTTAGTAATGTGTCTGTTAGAATTGGTAATTTACTAAAGTGTTAGACGTGTGCCACGTTACCATTTGCTAACGTGTTACTATTCACACGACGTTAGAAAATGGTAAAAAAAACAAAACAAAAAACAAAACCTAACATGGGAAAAATTACCAGGGGTAACGTGGCACAATTACTACATTACCCTTGGGGTAACATGGCACAATTATACCACGTTACCCCTAGGGTAACGTGGCAATTATGCCATGTTAACTAGGGGTAACGTGGTAATTTTTGCCACGTTAGGTTTCTTTTTTGTTTTTTTGTTTACCGGCTAATTTAATCCAATATTGAACGTCCAACCTGATAAATCAATAATCATGTCTCTATAATCAAAACCTGATAATCAATAATCATATTTATATATAAAAAATATCCATCCATTACAAACCTGATGGATAATCTAAAGCTGATAATCAATAATCACATTTATATTACAAAAATATCATCTTATACACACATTACTGTTATCCAACTATACACACGTAACAATTAACCATATTCATCCTATATAAACAATTAACAAACGACAAGTAAAAATGTCTCTATACATCAACACTGTTATCCAAATATATATATAATCAAAACCTATAAAAACAAAAAAATACAATGTTAAAGTCACGTGACAACACATGCATGTTTGTAAAAACACCACCTAGCCTCCTCTATCAAATTAAAGTGATCGAACAACGTAAAGACTGCCCTAACTTCTCCGCACTAACTGAAACTAATAAAAGAAACAAAAGATAAATAAGAAGCATGATAGAATATCAAACGTATAGTTAATTTGCATTTAATTCAATATAATGCGGCTGAGTAAAAGGTAAATTGATTTATTCAATCATTCTATTTAATGTTATTTTGTAGGACTAAATAGTCTACTATACGCAAGAGTGTTGAATGAATCATTGAACTAGAGACCGATCAACAACATTATAATAAGAATTAATTTTCATTGAACAAATCAAAGGGAAACATTTAGTTTCTTGCTACTTGATAGAAAAGTAAACTCAAATTCATGTTAATCTGTTCTAAATGAATCCATGTCATGATGAGGTCATCTTCCCATCAACAACAATTAAGATCAAAATTCTGCACGTTACGTAGTACTTTATCATCATTATTGTCGCAACATACTGGTCACAAAACACAATTAACCATAAATTAAGACCCCGGAAATGTTGTTACGTGTGTACACATACAAGATCATTGTTTACTGGAAGCATATTAAAATAAACATAAAACTGTGGTTTTTAGTGGAAATATAAAATTCATTTGGTCTTGATTACTTATAAAGGTGACAACTTAACTAGAATCAAATGGTGTAGGCATAGACAATTTGATTTTATATTGCACATCGACCCGGTTAGCTCCTTTTTCTTTTTTCTTTTTTTTTTCCGATTTTTTTTTTCTTTTGGGTAGTTAATAAATTAATGATTCCACCACACTTGAACTACTTTAATTTTCCATAAGCTAATTAAGATCATTATCTCCTAACTCCTAACCACTCTTCAAGTATCTCAAACCATTTATAAATTTCCTCTTCATCTTTGTTTTCTTCTCCTCCTGTCTCTCATCATCATCATTATCATCAAGTCAAACTTAATTAGGATAAGAATAATTTTTAACGGTTTTGCCAATTCACATGGATGTAAGAAGATTAAATCTTATTAGGCTCATGATGAAGATTGAAAATAGGCAATGAGGGCATGAGGTGTTCTAATATGCTTATCTACCTAAAATTAGGCAAAAATTTCCCCCTTTACTTATATAATTAATTAAGCAGACTTTCTATCAACCCCTAGATTTTAGTGCTCACATATTTTATGGAAAGAGTGGAAGTATATACGCTTAATTTGTTCCAAGAAAATGGGAGGAATAGCGATGTATGAATTTGCACGGAAATTAAGTACATCTTATGAACACCAAAATTATGGCTAGTAGCTGATCATGTTCGATATGTGGTTAATATGTATTACATTCACATGTATCAAATGCAATTTATTGTTCTCATTATTAGAATATTAATTAAATGATTAAATTTATAATTTTTTATCAAATAATTGGTGGTTTTAGATAGTATCGGAAGAAATTTGGGTCATGAGTTTGAACCTTATCTTCATCATTCGCGTTGTTGCACAAATTTAATTGTACTCGTCAATTGCACGAGTCGTTATGCAATGTAGCGGGTGTGCAAGTGTGAGGTCGAATCCCACAGAGAATCGAGTTTGTTAAAAACTAATTTTGAAGTGCCTAAACTAATATTGCCTTAACCTAATCCCAAAATCAAACAGTTGGTGTGCAGAAAATAAAAACTAATTAAAATGCAATAAAATAAATAAATAAAAACGACTAAGGTCTCTAATTCACCTCACCACAATTTAATCAATATATAAGCATGCTAATTCACACATCTATCAATCAATTAAGCTAAAATGCATATCCTATTCTCACGATAGCACATACATCCATCGTACGGCCTAGTTCTACGTATGTTCTTTTGCCTTTACAAAATCTAGTCGAATCATTTGATGTATTAACCCATAAACGATCACAATGGATGTTGAACCGAAATTGAATCATCCGATGTGTCGTTGGCAACAACGGATATTGGACTCGATTAAACCATCCAATGTAACCCGGATGAATCACAACAAATATTGGACGCAAAATGATCCATAAACAACAACCAATAACAATCTTGTCACGAGATTGTGATAGAATCGAACATACGTTAAATTAAATGACAAAAAATATAAACCAAACATGAATATATATAAACAAATCCATAGTGAGGGAAATGAGAGGCTAAAATAAAATAACTAAAATCATTAAATGATAAAATGATGTTTAGAGGGTTTTACAGTGATGAACAGGGAGGATTTAGGCAAGAAGGGGCACCTCCAAGCGTTTCCAAATGTGAGGGTTCGCTTACAAGAGAAAGGGGGATATTTATAGGCTAATTTTTAGGATTTAGTGCTACCAGGTCAGTTAAGTGCGTTCGATCACACACAGTGCGATCGATTGCACTCGTGCATGAATTTCTGCATCTGATGGGCACAAGTGCGCTTGATCGCATGCAGTACGATCGAGCGCACTGTCTTCAGAATTAGCCCTTATATGTGAAATACAAATTTGTAGATCTTTGAGTTAGCTTTCCAAAGATACTAAGATCACCCCAATCGGAGTTCTACAACTCTAGATATGGCCATTTTGGTGGGACTCGTCAGGTGCGGATTATCGATCGACTCAAATTTGCTGTCAAAACTCCCCGAACTATCTTAAGGCCCAGAGTTGATGAAATTAGCTCCAAATGTAATTCAACAACCTGCAAAACACTAAAACACCAAAACTAACCAAAAACATTAGATATTAACAAAACTAAGAGCCTAATAAACATAAATTAAGGAGGGTCAAATATACAATATTTGACACCGATCAAATACCCCCAAACTTACATTTTGCTAGTCCCTTAGCAAAACAAAAATGAAAATACAATAAAAACAAGAAACATAAATCCGCTTTTGTGAGAGAAACGATTACATTTAGCGTATGCAACAAGCCTTTTAAACCCCTAGGAATTCCCTAGTGGACAAGTGAAGTCTCATGAGGTATTTTTAGAAAAGATACCCACAAACAGTTTATTGACACTATGCTATTGATAGACAAAGCCTAACTCTTAAACACATGGTTCATATATCATTAGCAAATTTAACATGTTTAAACAAACGAACCACATCATCTACTCATCCAAACATCATTTCACTCAAGGTTGGAAAATTGAGACAACACATACTCTAAGAAGTGCAAAGTGAACTAACAACAAGATTATGGGGTTTCAATCATTCTCAAAACGTGTATCCCCAAAAATCATAGGAATGCAATGTGATTAAAATAACCGAGGCTTGAATTGAAAAATGCAATTTTTTTTTTTTTTTGTGTAGGCAGTACAATGTTAACTCCCTTAAACTTCTAAATGACTTATGTAACGAGTGTTGGGCCAGTGACTCCCAAACCAAGCGGTTTTAGGGCACCAGATGTGGAGACATCCCTAAGGGCTTAATTACTCAAGTCAAAAAGAGTTATGAAGCCTAACTAGCCATACAATATTTTAGCTGGAATTTCTTATCTTTTGACGCGAATACTCATTACTTGGCCAAGCAAGAGGTCCGGTTACTCAAAGAGAAATTCAACTTATGATTTTTTTTTTTTTTTTGTAGCCAAGGTTTATCATCACACATCGCATCAATCTATGAATCTCAGGGAAAACACTCCTCAAGTCTAATTTCATACCCCACAGACCATATGCTAGTGTGCATGTGAAATAACAATCAAATAAGTGGAGTCTCTCTAATCCAACACATGAATCAAAAACTGGGATTTCTAATGATATGCACTGTTCAAACAAGTTAAACACACCAATGACATGCAATCTACAGTTACGATATAAGTTGCCCAAATAACAACATATCAAAAAAAAAAATTTATATACAGGAAAAAACAAGCAAAACAACAAATAAAACAAACAGACAGACAGACAGAATGTTTGTCCACACCCCCAAACTTAAATAACACATTGTCCCCAATGTGGCGAGAAATACATTACAGTGGGATGAGAAACCGAAGAGTGCAAAGTCCAAGGCGTCCCCCGAACTTGAACATCAGAACACCTGTCAAAAACTAACAGCAATCTTTTTCTCAAGGATCAAACATAAAATGGTTAATTGCTGTTAGAAACCGAATAAAATAAAAATAAAATGATAGGAAATAAAATAACAAAAAAGAAAATAAATAAAAAATGCAGTGCGGAAAATAAAAAAGGAAAAATACCGCACCTTCCCCGCTCATATGGGTGTCCAATCAATCCCTTCCATCCTTTTTTCTTTAAAATTTGATACCCCTCTGAAAGGATGTTCTGCCATCTTATGTAGCAAATTCGTTTTCTTCGAAAAATTTTCTTGGTATGTCTATTCCTATAATTGCACCTTTTGTGCTTGATACCTTGAAAATCTCTACATAAGATGGCTCTTCGAGACAATGGAAGGATGAAACTTGTGGTGAATGATATGTCTCGAGAGGGATTGTGATGAAGGAGTGAGCTTCAGTACTCACTTCCTTGTCATTGGACCAATTTAAAATTGGCGAAGGCTCAATTTGCTCCTCCATTTCTTCTTCTTCTTCCTCATGGTTATCAACACCAACTCTTTACTTACTAACAAATGTGGTGGTGGCTTGGACATGCTCATGATGAGGATCGCTGGGGCAATCCTCATCAATTATGTACTGCCCTATCGCCATCTCCTAACTTTGAAGTTTCTCTTCCTCAATTCTATTGAATTCAGCAACTAGATGACCAAACTATCCTTCCAACCTTGCAACTGCTTCAGTGTTTGCTATGGTGGCATCTATGATTTCTTGACAAGGTTGGTTGACTGTTTTCCGAAACTCCTCGAGTGTTTCTTCCAAAGATAGTTCATGGGAAGTAGGAATGGTGGGTTGGCCGACTAGTTCCATGAATTTCTTAAACGTTTCTTCCAAAGAAGATTGCTTAAGAGGAGATAGTTATATGATGGATGTGAAGAAAGTTGGTTGTCAAACTGTGGATAATCAAGATGGTGCAGTTCTTCAACTTGGGGAGCATAACTTTTCGTAGCATGAGCTTGCCACGAAAAATCAGGATGGTTATTCCAATCTTGCTTATAAAAATTTGAATTTGTTTCAAACCTAGGACTGGAGAAACTAGTGTTCATCTGCTCATGTGAAAAATTAGAAAATTGTCCCCAAAGTGGACAATCACCTAAACTATGGTAAGGGCTAGAGCAGTGTGAACATGGTTCATGTGGGTGAAAATTGATAGGGTATGGCATCCTACAACTAGGGGAAACATTGAAATAATTGAACGGAAGACTCATGCTTCACCTAATCAGTTTAATATATCCCACATGAAACAATAACCATAATACAAAAATAAAATTAAATAAACAAAAACTACCAAAAATAAACTAATCAATAAACTAACAAAACAATAAACTAATTAACCAATTAAAAATAAAAATAAACTAACCAAAACTAAAAACAACAATTAAATAAATAAAAACAGGAAAAATAAATAAATAATTAAAGACAAACTAACAATTAAATAAAAGAAAAAAAGAAAATTGAAACACATACACTACCTCAGGTATATTGGTGCAGTCAGTAGATATGCGCTCGAGTGCAGGACACTGAGATCGATCATAGACACGCAATCATGCAGAAATGTAGCAGTCTGTGCGTGTGCATTCAATCGCAACAGAGGTACGATCGATAGGCATTGCATTGCGTCATCGGAAGGCTTGCGAATGCTGTACTAGGTGAGTTCAAGTACGCGAACAAGCTAGAATAGGCTCAAGTGCGTTCGCTCGCAACTGGGGTGCGATCGATTGCACTATCACAGACTAAACTTCCAGAAACTCGAAACTAAACTAAAAATTGTAAAAACAAACATTAATCTAATAATTTTTTTTTTTTTGGATTTTTCTTTCTATACACAAGTACGAAATAAATAAAATAATTGTTGAAATTAAAATAACTAGTAGAAAGATAAAATTAATCTAAGCATAAAATCAATTCCAACAAAACACCGATTCCCCGGCAATGCCGTCGAAATTTGTTGCACAAATTTAATTGTACTCATCAATTGCACGAGTCGTTATGCAGTATAGCGGGTGTGCAAGTGCGAGGTCGAATCCCACAGAGAATCGAGTTTGTTAAAAACTAATTTTGAAGTGCCTAAACTAATATTGCCTTAACTTAGTCCCAAAATCAAACAGTTGGTGTACAGAAAATAAAAACTAATTAAAATGCGATAAAATAAATAAATAAAAATGACTAAGATCCCTAATTCACCTCACCACAATTTAATCAACATATAAGCATGTTAATTCACACATCTATCAATCAATTAGGCTAAAATGCATGTCCTATTCTCACGATAGCACATACACCCGTTGTACGGCGTAACTCTACGCATGTTTTTTTGCCTTTACAAAATTTAGTCGAATCATTTGATGTATTAACCCATAAACGATCACAATGGATGTTGAACCGAAATTGAATCATCCGATGTGTCATTGATGACAATGGATATTGGACTTGATTAAACCATCCAATGTAATCCGGATGAATCACAACAAATATTGGACGCAAAAACGATCCATAAACAACAACCAATCACAATTTTATCACGAGATCGTGATTGAATCGAACATACGTTAAATTACATGACAAAAAATATAAACCAAACATGAATATATATATAAACAAATCCATAGTGAGGGAAATGAGAGGCTAAAATAAAATAAAATAACTAAAAGCATTAAATGATAAAATGACGTTTAGAGGGTTTTACAGTGATGAATAGGGAGGATTTAGGCCACAAGAGGCACCTCCAAGCGTTTCCAAACATGAGGGTTCGTTTACAAGAGAAAGGGGGATATTTATAAGCTAATTTTTAGGGCTTTAGCACTGCCAAGTCAGTTAAGTGTGCTCGATTACACGTAGTGCGATCGATCGCACTTGTGCATGAATTTCTGCATCTGATGGGCACAAGTGCGCTCGATCGCACGTAGTGCGATCTAGTGCACTGCCTTCAGAATTAGCCCTCACATGTGAAACATAAATTTGTAGATCTTTGAGTTAGCTTTCCAAAGACACCAAGATCACTCCAATCGAAGTTCTACAACTCTAGATATGGCCGTTTTGGTGGGACTCATCAGGTGCGAATTATCGCTCGATTCAAATTTGCTGTCAAAGCTCCCCAAATTGTCTTAAGCCCCAGAGTTGATGGAATTAGCCCCAAATGTAATTCAACAACCTGCAAAACACTAAAACACCAAAACTAACCAAAAACATTAGATATTAACAAAACTAAGAGCCTAATAAATGTAAATTAAGGAGGGTCAAATATACAATATTTGACACCGATCACGTGTCTTATTTCAATTAAACATTTAACTTAAGCTTTTAAAATAAGTTGTGGATTAACACTCATGTTTCCACCAAGAGTAAAGTAGCATCTCCCACCTTCATATTGTACTTATATTCCTTGGATATATAAGAAACATTTGCTCTTTAATTAAATACCACTAATTCTTTAAAGAAACGCTTTATAATTCCATCTCCAAAGATGATTACTCTTCTGTTTATTTATTCTAAGCTTCAAAAGAGATGATTTGCATGCATAAATACATGGCTTGATTTATCTCCAAAAGTAAAGTGGAATTTTATCATCAAATGTGGGTCTTGGAGTTATTAAACAAATTAATAATTTATGAGGCCTAACTAACATAAAAATTAAGTGATTAGTGAAGATAGAGTGAATGATCATTAGTTCAAACAATCCTATTTTGTGGTTAATTACTCCAATACATTAAGTTGCAGCATTTGTTGTTTCTTCCATATATCATAATATTGAAGTTGAGGCTGGAACCTCCAAGAAGAATATATATATATATATATATACACTTTGTTGTAGTTAATATATATGATGCAATATATATAATGCACACAAGCCATGGACGTTTTTTGGATGAATATATATATAATGTTTTTTCTTCCATATATCATTAATTAACACTAGAAGCTCTTCAGGCAATAGAGGAGGCAAAATCCCTCAATCGTCATCTGCTTTCGAAGTATATATAATGTCATATATCATTTCGCACTCATGCAAGTTAATTAAAAGAAGCATAATTCATATGTTAACCTAAAGTTGGCCTAAAAACTGATCAAAAGATATTTTAAGCATATTCCATTCCTTAATGGCTTTAAGGAATCAAATGCACTTGTCCAGAAATAAGACCCATGGCCATGAGAGAATTTGTTTCATTAATGGCACCTCGCATTCATTTGAAGTGGAGCAGAATATTTAAAGTCAGTTGAAAGTACTACTATATTTTCACTATATTTAAGTCTACTAAAAACCATGGTTAATTATATATATATTAGCGTCAAACTGAGACAATGTCCTTTTTCAAAGGTTATAATATAATTATTGAGTCATCAGATCACTTGATTTAGTTCTCGAGAATAATAAGTTAGCTTAATTTTGCCTAAGCCATTTGAGAGATGAGCTGAATTACTATATCAAGGTAATGTAGGGGATGGTAATTAGGTCATGCAGGCCAGGAGAAGGGCTTAGCAACTCATTTTGTATTTGTTGAAAGCTTGAAAGGACTTATTAGTTGATGTAATTTCCCTAAATAAAGTATATATCAAATAGAGAAGTCTAATAGTTAATTAATATATCTAATTGAAATATATCAAACAAAAAATTTCATGAATTACATAATCCCTCGTGAAGAAGAGGAATTTAGCCCGAGAAAAATGCATGCCTCTAGATTTAACCTCTTAAAACCATGTTCATGAAATTTTTAAGCTACTGCAGGCCCCAAGTCTTGCTGTGAATGAAGATGAAAAGAAATAATTCATTGGAAGAAAGCTTAAAGGACAAAAAAAGAAAACAAAAAAGCTTTCACACGTTAACATAGTTAATTAATTCAAATATCCAACCAGCAGTCAAAACCAAACCAAACATAAACAAGCAATTTGCATTGACAATCAACACAAATTTTCAAGTAAATAAAAATTTCCAAAAAAGCACATATACGTACCATAATATATGTAAGGTGGTGGTCATTTTGACGCCTTCGAAAGATGCGACTTTTTTGTGACCGAGGTCAAATTTCGGGTATAATTCGATTGTCATCTATGCATATTATAGTTTTACTGTGTTATATACATTCATCTGGGCTATGAAATATATGCACAACATTTTATTCTTGTACAAAATTTAAAATTATATATCACGTTTTTTATGTATGCTAGATGATCTTATTAACTGATAATGAAAGATAATATGTTGTTACCTTGTGTGCTATCTGTAGATGATCGGAGGATACGTCCAGGTGGCTCTACGTCTTGCAAAGCCCTCTCAGTGGTCACCTCTGGCTCAAAGGTCACCACTCGATACCCCTTAAGCGAGTGAAAACACTCCTCATAATGCGCTGCCTAAGCATCCAGCTGCGCAGCCATCCGCTGACTAAATTGCTCGAGTAGCCATCTACTGACTAAATTGCTCGAGCAGCCATCTGCTAACTAAATTGCTCGATAATCGTAGCAGTCAACGCATCCACCTACTGCTTGTGCTCCTAGTTTATCTCCTCACTCTACTTGGCCAGGAGCTCCTTAATCTCTTGCTTGTGCTACTCCTCTTTCAATTGAACTGCTCTCTCAATCATTTCTGAAACTACAGCAGAGGGAGTAGCATTCTGGGATCTCACCTGGGATGGTGTGTAATAGGAATGGATGTGTCCCTACACCAGTAGAATATTCTTGCTCATGCCACGAACACGACCCGCATACTCCGGCTTGTTACCGTGAGCCATTGCATATGCATCGTTTGGTGCCCACCGAACTGTCCCCTCGGGCCCTTCTACCAATTCGGCGGGGTTAGAATCCGCAAGCCGCATTATCTCATTCTGTACGTTACATACACACGGTCATCTTTTAGTCTAAGTATTAATCATAAATATAAAAATACACAAATGTGTTTCAAGCATACCACTCTCTCCTCGACCAGTGGATTTGGGTAGCCACCGCCTTTCTTCGTATGGGTCGTGATATAATTCGCTGCTCGCGTTGGGGCTTTGTCCGTTTTCATGATCTGCAAAAATCCATGAATATAAACATATTTCCACATTATAATATTGGAATAATGATTTTAGTAATTTGTATGTATGGGGTTTGACAAACATACCTTCTCATGCGAGTGTTGGGCGTAGCTCTTTGAGCCGGCGCAATGTGGTGTGGTATACAATGCTCGTATTTGTATCAAATGCGTGGCATATTCTTGCGTACACAAATTACGTCATTAATATGTGAAAAGATAAATAATTAGAATTAGTAATACTACACAACTACAAGCAAAAGATTGACCTACTTGATTCTTCTTTTCACACCACTTCTCCAACAATATGTCCACATCCACCTGGTCATACTTCTGGATGATTGTAGCCGCTCTCGCCTTCACTGAGTCAGGAGTGTCATCGGCTCGAATGGCGAGTGGCTTTTTCAATTCGTGTTGTCAATACTTTAGCTTCTCGCTTATGTCTCGCCATAAGTCCTTTTTAATTTCAGCAATGTTCAAGCCGGGCAATATGTGGAAGTTCTTCTGCATTAGTGAACAATTGAGAAATTAATAAACCAAATCATTATATATTATACCTTCATAAATAAGTTTCACATAATAAGTTATATACGCTATATATAATTTAAATTCATAACATTTGAATTACACTTACTATCAACGCATCAAAAAATAGCTCCTTCTTCTCTAACGGTACCTTCTTCCAATTGTTTGATATTTGGACAAACAAACTGCTCCTGACCATCTTGCCTATCATCCGCCGCTATTTGCACCCGCTTCTCCCTACAGGTTGCCACATACCAGTGAACTCCACTATGACCCGCTTTCCATCTGATATTGAATATAACTTGTAGGAGTCACTGATGTTGAGCACTTCAATACTGTCATTTGTATCTGTATTTGGTAAATACAACATAAATTGACTATCAATATTTAATGAAAATAAATAGTCATTACATATTTAAGAACAAACACACACACACACACACACACACACACACACATATATATTTACATATTTATACGTCTAAACATACCTATCGTCCAAACCTCATTCTCCTTCAGCACTGGCAAAGTAGGGGCCTCAGGCTGTGCTATATCCTTTTGACTCGGGCTGTGTTATATCATCTGACTCGGGCTGTGGTATATCATGTGGATCATCACCATGGTCCACATCGTCTCCCCCATTTGGGGATACTTGCCGCTCCACATAAGCATTATCATCCACAGTAGTACGCTCCAAACGCCCCACCGTAGGACCATATGGATTGCCCACTGGGCTCTCTGGTCATGCTCTATATGGTTCTGGTTGCCCCATAACGATAGCGGCATCCATCGAGTTGTCGAACTGGAAATAACCCTACTCATGTAGGAATACTAGCCGATACCTTGACTGTGGGGCAAGAGGGGTACGTTTGTCTTGAGACTAGCTGTCATCACCAGTCGTCTGCCTCATAGAATGTGGGTGCTTCAGGCCCCTCATCTTTCCACCACGAATACTCATGTTTGCTTACAACAATAATCACATTCCAAATTAATTAATATGACCGAGAAAAATATAAATCCAACGCAATATGGAAAATGGCATGTAATCAAATTTGCAAACAAACAGAAATAAAAACAACTGAACAATCACATGAATTAAAAAATAAAAAAAATAAACATATTAATGCCAACTTAATTTATATGAAATCACATACGCTTCAATAGGTGGTAGGTCGGTTCTGACGTAATCTATGTCATCCGGATGTGGATCATAATGATGATTATGATCCAACTGGAGAGGCTCGCTCTCGTGGTAGTTTGCTTGGTCATCATCAGCCCCTTCACCCTGACCAATGTCGTACACATTCCTAGGTTTGGTCCTCACGGTGCAAGCCTAATCGGGGTCCCTGTCATCGTTGATGTAAAAAACTTGTGAGACTTGGGAAGTTAGCACATAGGGCTCATCAGTAATTGTCTCCCCCCTATGTACAAGGTTTTTGAAGTTTATTAGCGTTAGGCCATGCTTGTCCAACTTGTACCCCTTGCCTCTTGTGTTGTCCGCCAAATCACACTTAAATAATACGTACTTAGTCAGATCATAGTACTCCACCTCAATTATTTGAGTTAGCTTCCTGTAATACGTTTTGCCATTAACAGTCGGCACACACATGCCATTGTTCTGAGACCTCCTTCCCACATCATATGCAATAGTGCGGAACAACTTCCCATTGACCACATATTAGTTATATTGGATTGCTGAGACCATTGGCCCTCTACAATGCATGACCAGTTTCTCTCCCAGTTCCATCCTCTATTGATTGTTGATGTACAAATTTAATTGTACTCGCCAATTGCACGAGTCGATTATAGTAATGTGGCTGTGCAAGTGCGAGGTCGAACCCACAGAGAATCGTGTTTGTCAAAAACCAATTTTAAAGTGCTTAAATTAAACTTATCTTAACCTAGTTCCAATATCGAACATGTGGCATGCATAAAAATAAACTAAATTAAAATGCAATAAAATAACTAAAGTCCCTAATTCACCTCACAATTAATTAATCTACATATAAATATGTTTAGCTCATATGTATTAAACATTTATGCTACAAGGCATATTCTAAGCGTTAACACATTGTTCATATTTTCCGTCTATCGATAAGCACATATGTATATCCTATTGTTGCTACACAATCTTGTCGATCTACCCGAGGCAAACACTGTTACAAGAGGTCACAACGGATAATGGTCCGAAGACGAATATCCGATGTATCTCCGGTTGCAACGATAGTCGACGTTCAACGATTGGCAAACAACAATCAATACACTTTTGTCACTAAAATGCATTGAAACGAATAGACATAGATTAAATGACAGAATAATACGAACTAAACATAAATATAAATAAATAAATTCAAGTGAAGGGACTAAGAGACTAATTAAGCGTAAAATAAAACATAAAATAAATAAATGACAATTTAGAGGGTTTACAGTGATAAACAGGGAGGTTTTTGGCCTCCAAGGGCACCTCAAACGTAAAGAACAAAAGAAAACATAAGGTCCTATTTATAGGCTGGCGAGATCAACTGAGTGCGTTGAACTCACTACTGCGTTCGACGCACTTAGATTTTATGGTCGAGCATAAGGTGTGCGTTCGATGCAAATAACTTCTTTGTAATGACTAAATTTGACTGGCGTCGTTAGGCCGTAGATACTTGCGTTGACGCAGATAACCGTTAGGGCGGCTGGGCATCGTTCGACCCTGCTCATGCGTGCGACCGTGAGTGCGTTGAGCGCACTTGCGAATTGGTGCATTTTGCCTTTTGCTAGCCATGATTTAATGCAATGTCCTGCACAACATAAAATACTAAAAACACTACAAATGATTAAATATTAACAATGCTAAAGGCCTAACGAATATAAATTAAGGGGTCCAAATTAGCACTTTTAGGCACCGATCAAATACCCCCAAACTTACATTTTGCTAGTCCCTTAGCAAAACAAAATGAAAAACACAATAAAACATAAGTCCGCTTTCGTGGGAGAACGATTGCATTGAGCGTATGCAACAAGCCTTTTAAACCTCTAGGAGTTCCCTAGAGGACGAGTGAAGTCTCGTGAGGGTTTTCCAGGAATGACACCCACAAACAATTATTTGGCACTATGTTATTAATTAGATAAAGCCCAACACTTAAACACATGGTTCATACATCATTAGTAGATTTAACATGTTAAACATATGAACCACATCATCAGGCATCCAAACATCCTTTCACTCAAGGTTGGAAAATTGAGACAACACGTGCTCCATTATGTGCAAAGTGAACTAACAATAAGATCATGGGATTTCAATCACTCTCCAACGACATGTATCCCAGAATTTAAAGGAAAAACAATGTGATAAATACAACCAAGGCTTAAATTGAAATATGCAATTTTTTTTTTTTTGTGTAGGCTGTGCAATGTTGACTTCCTTAAACTTCTAAATGACCTATGTAACGAGTGTTAGGCGGTGACTCCCAAACCAGGCGGTTTTAGGGCACTAGATGTAGAGACATCCCTAAGGGCTTAATTACTCAAGTCAAAAAGTTCTGAAGCCTAACTAGCCATACAATTTTTAACAATTTCTCATCTTTTGTGCGAACACTCATTGCTTGGCCGGCAAGAGGTCCGGTTACTCAATGAAAAATTCACTTTATTATGATTTTGATTTTTTTGATTTTTGATTTTTTTATTAAAGCCAAGGTTTTCATCATCACATGAACCTAAAATTTTCAAGACACACACTTCAAAGTCAAATCTCATACCCCACAGACCCTAATGCTAGTGTGCATGTGAAATTTCAATCAAACAAGTGGAGTCTCTCTAATCCAACACAAGAATCAAAAACTGTGATTTCTAATGATAGGCAATGTTCAAACAAGTTAAACAAACCAATGACATGTAATCCACAGTTACGATGTAAGTCATGACCAAATTAACAACATAGTAACAAACAAAAAGAAAAAAAATTTTATATACATGGCAAAATCAAATATATACGTGCAAAAACAAACAAATAAAATAAAACAAACAAAAAGACAGACAGAATGTTTGTCTTTGTCCACACCCCAAACTTAAATGACACATTGTCCCCAATGTGGCAAGAAATACATTACAGTGGGATGAGGAACCGGGATGAGCAAAGTCCAAGGCGACCCCCAAACTTAAACATCAAAACACCTGTCAAAAACTAACAGCAATCTTTTTCTAAAAGATAAAACATCAAAATGTTAATTGCTATTAGAAACTGAAACAAATAAAATATATACATGAAAATAAAATAACAAAAATAAAATAAAAATGCGGGAAAATAAAAGAAAATACGCACCTTCCCGCTCATAAGGATGTCCATCAATCCCTTCCATCCTTTTTCTTTAAAATAAGATACCCCTCGGAAGGATGTTAAGCCATCTTATGTAGTTGTCCTTGTTTGAGGATCCACTTAGGAACATGGTTCCTAGATTTGTGATGGTGTGTGTGTGAATCCTCAAAGATTTCTACATAAGATGACTCTTGAGACATTGGAAAGATGGAACTTGATGATATGTCTCGAGAGGGATTTGTGAAGGAGTAAGCTTGTACTCACTTCCTTGTCATTGGGCCAATTTAAAATTGGCGGGGGTCAAGCTGCTCCTTTTCTTCTCCTCCATTCTCAACAGACCTCAGAGTGGGATCCAATAAAACCTTAGCTTGCTCATGTATCATGTCGAGGTCCAAATCAAACTCAAATTGAGCAAAGCTCTCTTCCAACGGATCCTCCAGACTTGGCTCTCTAAACCTCACATTGCTCGAGGAACTTGTCCGAGATCCAGATCATATTCAATTTCATCAAAACACTCTCGGATGGGTCCTCAAGACTAGGCTCACTAAAAGTCTCAACATGATCAAATAGCCTATCCAAGTCTAGGTCATCTCTACTGGGCAAAGTGTTCCATCTCGGATCCTCTAAACACAAATCATGCAACACTCCATCTTGCATCACTAGCCTATCGAGGTCTAGGTCACAATCATCTGAGGTGAAACATTCTATCTTAAGTTCCTCTAAGCTACACTCACTTGCAACTTCCTCTCCAATTTCCTCATCAACAAGTATGGTGGTGGTTTGAGCATTGTCAAATGCAGACTTGTTAACCTCAGTCATGTAATAATTAATGAAAGGACAATCATCAAACTGGTGAGAATGATGATAACAATATTCACATGACTATGAGGTGTGTGAGTGTGAGAAAGCTGGGTATGGGCATGTCTGGCTGCCATGAGTTGGTTCGCCCTCCCCTCGAAGTCATCGACATGAACCGTAGGAAAATGTTGCTCAAATGACTCTTGGGGAGGATGAGCCATCTCTTGACTCTGAAACTCCTCCTCCTCAACTAGGTTGAATTTAGAAACTATTTGACCAAACTGTTCTTCCAACCTTGTAATTTCTTCAGTGTTTGCCATATGGGCATCTATGATTTCTTGACAAGGTTGGTTGACTGTTTTCCTAAACGTCTCGAGTGTTTCTTCTAATGATGGTTCATGAGACACAGAAATGGTGGGTTGGCCTACTAGTTCCATGAATTCCTTAAGAGTGTCTTCCAAGGAAGACGTCTGAGGAGGATAATCATATGAATGGGAAGAAAAATGGTTGTCGAACTGCGGATACTGTGGTGGTGCGTTCGTCAACTGGGAGCAAAATTTTCCGTAGCATAATCATGCCACGAAAATCAGAATGGTTGCTCCGATCGGGTTATAAAATTTGAATTTGATTCAAAACCAGATCGAGAAATGTTCAATCGCTCATTTGAAAAATCAAAATTGTCCCCAATGTGGACAATCACCTAAACTATGGTAAGGACTAGAGCAGTGTGAACACGGTTCATGTGGGTGCAAAGTGGTAGGGGAAATATTAAAATAATCGAACGGAAGACTCATGCTTCACCCAAACAGTTTAATATGTCCCACATGAAACAATTAACAATAAAAATAAAATAAACAAAAACTAACAAAAGTACTAAACAAAAAATTAATAAGTAAACTAACAAAACAATAAACTAATATAAACTAACAACATATTAAACTAATTAAACAATTAAAAATAAACTAACTAACAAAAACTAAAAACAGCAAGTAAATAAATAAAAACAGGCAGAATAAATAAATAATTAAAGACAAAACAATAATTAAATAAAAAATGAAAAATTAAAGCTTAGCTGCCTCGGTCTTACAGTCGACTACGAGATGCGATCGGCGTAGGTACCGCGTCGTTGACGTAAGTGTAAAATGTAGCGATGCTGCATGTGCGTTCGACCGCAACAAAGGTGCGTTCGACCGCGACAGCGATGCAGCGCCATCACCACGCCACGCCGCAAATGCGTAGCAAGCGAGCGCAGGCATGCGACTACGCTGGAATATGCCTATGTGCGTTCGAACGCAAGAACTGCGTTCGACCGCACTGTGGGCGCCTGATTTTCCAGAGACTCGACTGAAACTAAAAAAAGGTAAACAAAAACGTTTAACTCTAATTTTTTTTGAATTTTAGATTTTATCTATACAAAAGCACGAAATAAATAAAATAAATGCACAATTAAAATAACTAGTAGAAAGATAAAATTAATTTAAGCATAAAAATTAATTTTAACAAAACACCGATTCTGGCAACGCGCCAAAATTTGATGTACAATTTAATTGTACTGCCAATTGCACGTCGATTGTAGTAATGTGGCTGTGCAAGTGCGAGGTTGAACCCAGAATCGTGTTTGTCAAAACCAATTTTAAAGTGCTTAAATTAAACTTATCTTAACCTAGTTCCAATATCGAACATGTATGCATAAAAATAAACTAAATTAAAATGCAATAAAATAAAGAAATAAAATAACTAAAGTCCCTAATTCACCTCACAATTAATTAATCTACATATATAAATATGTTTAGCTCATATGTATTAAACATTTATGCTACAAGGCATATTCGAGCGTTAACACATTGTTCATATTTTCTCTATCGATAAGCACATATGTATATCCTATTGTTGCTACACAATCTTGTCGATCTACCCGAGGCAAACATCTTACAAGAGGTCACAACGGATAATGGTCCGAGGCGAATATCCGATGTATCTCGTTACCAACGATAATTTGACAAACAACAATCAATACACTTTTGTCACTAAAATGCATTGAAACGAATAGACATAGATTAAATGACAGAATAATACGAACTAAACATAAATATAAATAAATAAATTCAAGTGAAGGGACTAAGAGACATATTAAGCGTAAAATAAAACATAAAATAAATAAATGACAATTTAGAGGGTTTACAAGGATAAGCGAGAGGTTTTTGGCCTCCAAGGGCACCTCAAACGTAAAGAACAAAAGAAAACATAAGGTCCTATTTATAGGCAGTCACGAGTGCGTTCGAACTCACTACTGCGTTGACGCACCAGTTATTTGTGGTGAGCAAGGTGTGCGTTCGATGCAAATAACTTCTTTGTGGCGGCTAGGGTGACGTGCGTTCGATCGCGAATACTTGTGTTGACGCGAGATAACCGTTAGGGCCGGCTGGGCATCGTTCGACCCCTGCTCATGTGTGCGACCGTGAGTGCGTTGAGCGCACTCAAGTGCGTTGACGCAAATCCTTCTTCACTTGGTGCATTTTGTCTTTTGCTAGCCATGATTTAATGCAATGTCCTGCACAACACAAAATACTAAAAACACTACAAATGATTAAATATTAACAATGCTAAAGGCCTAACGAATATAAATTAAGGGGTCCAAATCAGCACTTTTAGGCACCGATCAATTGTCCGAATGGTTGACTTGCGGACATAATATAAGTGTATATACACAGTTAACTATTTCCGTTAAAGAATAAGAGTGAGAAAAAAAATTTGAGATTTAGTGAAATTTTTATTCGACATTTGTCTTATGTAGTCACGGTACCAATTGTAAAATTGTTGATAATGTTGAGTCTCCAATTGAGTGTTTGTCATTTTCTCCATATTCAAACCTCGCCTAAACGTTTCCATGTGTGCCCTACAATTGAGTAAGTCTGTTCATTTTAGTGCGCTAGTAAAAGTGCATGTTATTAAGTTACAATAGCACGCAACCTATTTATATTACGACTTACATCTGCAGTTGGTGAAAGTCGTCTAAGTTGAACATAATATACCGGTGAATATGTATCATTATGATTCGATCTAGGTTGACTCATGTTCCCGCCCTTTACACCCATCTGCATTTCTTTGTGGCCTATTCTGAACTGTCGGTGCACTACTTAAATACGCCAAGCAGAAGGTCACTAACTTAGTTGCTATGTATCCTTCCGCAATTTAATCCTCAGGAGTCATTTTGTTGTGAACATTGGATTTGAATCCCCCAAGGCTCCTACATATCAACACATAATCAATCATTGCACTTTTCCACATATGAATTAAATACGTTTACTATGAATAAAATACGTTTTACCTATCTCTCAGGTACATCCACCTGTACTACCGGTTCACCTAGTCGGCATTTACGGACAAGATGGATGACAACGTGGACCATGCTAGTGAAAAAGCTGGGGGGAATATATGTTCCATCAAACACAGAGTCATATAGACGTGTTCCTGAAGTCTATCCAAAGCCTTGAGTGTAATGTCGTTTTGCATATGCCCCCTGAAGAATGTAGACATATCGACTATAACCTTGATCATGTTACTTGGCAATTTCGATCCCCTCAATGCAATAAGGAGAAGTTGTTGCATGAGTACGTGGTTGTCATGACTCTTGAGACCTGACATTGTGCGGTCATTCATTCTAACATATCGAGATATGTTCAAGGCATAACCGTCAGGCACCCTTACATTTTGAAGCACATAAGAAAGCAGTTTTATCTTCAATCAACATCGTGTGGGGAGTGGGCGGCAAATACATTCTCTAGTCATCGCCAACGTACGGATGCAGTTTAGGTCTCAAACCCATTTCTTGCAAGTCTTGACGTACTTGAAGGTTAACCTTGGTTTTCCCTTTAATGTCTAGTATTGTGTCAAGTATATTGTCCATCACATTTTTTTCAATGTGCATCATATCAAGGTTGTGTTTCAACAAATTATCTTTCCAATACGGCAACCTAAAAAAAATACTTTTATTTTTCCACAATATTTCAGTGGCCGCTGGTTCTTTTTCCTTCTTATTATTCCTCTTCCTCTTCTTCTTCGTCTTTTTTTCTTTTTTTCTTACGGTTCTTCTTGGTCGATTCAGGGGGTTCTGGTGTCTTATCGGCACTCTCATCTCTGAATACCATCCCTTCTAACTGTCTCAATATTTCATCTCCACTTGGCACTTCAAAGGCACATTCTAGTTCTTGCTTACCGTCAAACGTTCGCCTGCTCCTCCTAAACAGATGATCCATGGGCAAGTATCGCCTATGACCCATAAAACAATATTTTTTTCCTGTGTTTTAACCATGTCGACCTTGTCAAATACTACAGCAAGGACATGCCTTTACACCTCTCATAGGCCATCCTGACAAATCTGCATATGCGGGGAAGTCATTAATCGTCCACATCAACTGCGCTCGCATCATAAAATGTTTTCTTTTTGAGACATCAAACGTGCGTACCTCTACATTCCATAGTTCCTATAATTCCTCAATCAGGGGTTGAAGGTACACATCTATATCCATTCCAGGTGATTTTGGGCCTGAGATAACCAGGGATAAGATGAATGATGATTGTTTTATGCACATCCAAGGCGGTAAGTTGTATGGTACAAGCATTACAGGCCAAGTACTGTGGGATGTGCTCATATTGCCAAATGGATTAAACTCATCCGAAGTTAGGCCAAGCCTTACGTTCCTGCTATTGGATGAGAAGTCCGAGTATAAATTATCGAACGACTTCCATGCTTCGCTGTTGGCCAAATGCCTCAATACCCGTCTTTTGTGCGGCCCTCTGCATGCCATCTCATATTGTGCGCGGTACGTTGCGACATGAACAACTTCTGCAATCTTGGAATTAATGTAAACCAACGCAATACCTTGGTCGGATGTTTCTTACTCGCCAATATAGGTTGTTCATTATCATCCAAATCAACTTCATCCTTCCACTTAGATTGTCCACATTTAAGACATGAGTCTAAGTCCTTATTGTCCTTTCAAAATAGCATGCAATCTTTATAACATGCCGGTATTTTCTCATACCCGAGCCCCATGTCCCTTAGGAATTTTTTTCGCTTGATATGTATTATTTGGCAAAGCCTCACCATCATCAGACAACAACTGATTGATGAACTCAAGGAGAGGCGAGAAAATCGTGTTAGTAACTCTACCCAAACACTTCAAATTGTACAGGTGTACAGTGACACTGAGTTTGCTGTGTCTGGTCTTCCCGTGAAGTGACTTGTTTGCTTTTCTAAGCAATTCATCGTACTTCTGAGTGTCACTTGTGTCGGGTGCATCATCCATAATCTGTTATTCACCACCTTGTGCCCTGGGTTAAGGCTCATTGCTATCTTCCCTGACATCATGCACACCGAACAAATCGCGCAACATTGCTTGCATATTGCCACCCATATCCTCTATGCTTGCACCTGCATCTGCGGCCGGTCTTGGCAAATTAGTACCTTCAACCCGAGCTCGTACAGGACTCTCGCCGTGATAAATCTAGTCTTTGTATTGTGACCACATTCCTTTACCCCCTGTCAAGTGGTCGTATACCAAGGCCGAAGTGTGCCTCCTATTGAGGCGACACGTCTTACATGGACAAAAAATGAGTCCATCTGGAGTCCTACAATTGAGTATTGCAAAATCTATGAACGATCTACAACAGTCTATGTATTCCTTCGAGATCCTAGGCTTCGTCATCCAACTCTTGTCTATGTTGTTACTATGTAAATTAAAAAAACCGATTAATTTACTTGCATTATATATTGGGACAATAAACGTAATAAAGCTAGTTTTATTTAGGTTTACTAACAATTCAATTAACAAGTATATATATGTTAGAAGGAAATGGCATCTCAAAGCAAGTATCTATATGTTCATATATATCAACTTGGACATAACTTATTCTATGCATGATAATATTATATTTAACAAAGCAAAACTTCATTTGAGTTTGATTTGGTTAATTAAACAAAGATCCAATTAGTAGCTCCATATATATGTACTTAAATTATTTCTATGAATGTCCATAAAGCCATTTCAATTTTCAAGCCCTAAGTACTTCTAGTTATGACTAATTAGTAGAATATGCTTATGCTCTTCTTCTAAACAATCACATATCAATATGATTAGCAAAACAACTTCTGATTAGAAGGTTGAGGATTAGCAAAAAAAAAAAAAAACTTATATTTATATATATGCTTTTTCTAAGCTTAGTGAACAAAAAAAATAATAACATACTATTATTTTCTCTAGAAAATCTTGGTCTAGAATAATAAGTATAAATGATGAATATGCACAAATACAATAAGAATTGAGATATATGCATTTTTAAGGTGCTAATGGAACCAATAAATGAGAATCAAAACAAAGACAAATATTTGTAAGATATGGCCGGCCATGATTAATTTAAGCTCAATTTATAAATATGTTATCATTCCAATTTTAAATTAATTTAAGCAATTTAAATTTAGTAAGCAATTTAAAAAATTATAATCAAAATACTATGTAAGCAATTAATTAATTAATTTAAGCTCAATGTAGTAAGCGATTTTAAAAAAATTAAAATCAAAATATATATAACAATATATGCATACCGGAGATGGAGATAGATTGACCTGGAGAGGAGAGTGAGTCTGCGGTGGAGAAGGAGGAGCTCGCCAGAGGAGATGGTCGGGGGTGGGTGTTCACCGGAGCAGGGGAGACGGGAGAGAGCTACGCGGGAGGGACGATGGGAAAAAAAAAGGGAAAAGGGGAGAGTGGAGAGGGAAGAAGGGAGAGAGTTACGTGGGAGGAGGGGAAAACGGGGGAGAAGGGAGAGAGCTGCGTGGGAGGAGGGGAAAACGGGGAGCAGGGAAGAGGCCGGCCGGGGAGGGGGGAGAGCTGCCATGCGGGAGGAGTGGGGTAAAAGAAGTGGGGGAAGAAAAATGGGGGGAAAAGGAAGGCGGTGCGGGCCAACTAGGGGCCACGCGTCACCCCCTTATTCCTAGCGTGCCATGCACAGCCATGTCATCATTTGGTGACATGTGGCACTGTGCCATGTTAGCAAATGCTGACATGGCATTTTGCCACGTCACCAAATGGTGAAATTAAAAAAAAAATTAAAAGCATAAGCTGCATGCATATATATATACACACACACATGTAACTTATGCATGGGCTGCATGCATCCAAATTTATTTTAAATTTTTTAATTATTGATGCAACGCAACTTAGTAGGTTACAGCGAAGAATAACAAATATGCTCGAATAACTAATTCTAAATCTTGAGACTATCAATGATCTAAGAACTTTTCTTGAAAATCTAGACACTCTCTAGTATTTTGAAGGAAAAAGATGAATAAACTCAACTTTGAGTATTCTCATTAATCAATATCAATAAATAAACAACTACTTCTTTATTGGAGGTTATAAGCATATATTTATAGCCCAAGACTCCTAAACGTAATAAAACACAAATTAAAGACTCTTAACACCCTAAACCTAATAAAACATAAAATAAAGACTAACAAAGAAACCTAATTCAAATATAAGACTGAAAGATAGAATAGATAGAATGACTAAAGTTTCGATCTACATCATCCTCCCCAGGTTGGAGAGAATTCGCCTTCGAATTCGAGTTGTCTTTTCCACGGTCCTTCGGGTGCCTTGTCAACTCGTTCCATTCTCCACTCCTTAAGATCACAACAAGGCCACATCCCATAATAAATGTGACGCTCTTCATCATTGACATACCTTGATGTTTGTCGTGAAAGCCCCACACACTACTTTGCCATGTAGACTTGTCGTGATTCTCTTATGCCTCACCCTTCCCATAAGCCATGAGAATTCCCAAGGAACTCACAAAGACCCCTTCACTCTTTGATAGAAAAGTTGTTTCCACTCCACAGATCTCATCACAACTTTGATTGAAAGTTTTTAACAAGATAGCATCTACTCCAAGGAAATCAATTTGATGTATAGAACTCATCTCTTCGTCGGGATAGGTGTCATAAATTGGTGGAGAGGCCCAAGCTAGCAAGTAATCTTCCTCAATAAATCTATCTTCCTCCTCCACAATCAACTGAATCCTAATCTCCGCCGCCTTTTTAGGCACCTTCTTTTTGTTGATTTTTTCTATTTTTTCTGTCACAAGGAACTCTTTGGGTTGAAAGCAAACTTGGAATTCAGGTATGTCAAGTTTGAACCTACTCACCCGCCGATAGGCATGAGCTTGTGCATGGTGCTGATGTCCATGCGTTCCGCGCTCTGCAAATGGGTTTCTAGATCCATTCTCATTGTGACCACACATGTTAGATATTGGGGTAGTGAGGGCTTTGATTTGATCCCCCAAAACCGTTAATTGCTCCATGTGTCGTCGATATGCAGCGATCAATTTGTCTTCCGCCCTCGTGTACCACTGTCTTGGTTGACAACAATGAATGTTCGAACCATCCATGTCAGCTTAGTGATCCGTAGAGACCCCGTGTTGGGTGCGCACACGCCCCTTCTTCTGCACGGTTAGACCACCAAACTTCTCCTCTATGTGCCGCAAATGAATCGCTAGTTGCTCCTTACATGCTGTCTTCGTATGCACATACACTTCATTCATATCTGCCAGACGGTCGCTCCTCCCCATTCATGAAAAGTAACCTGAGCTCTGATACCAACTGATGCAGCGCGACTTAGTGGGCTGCAGCGAAGAATAACAAATATGCAGCGGATAACTAATTCTAGATCTTGAGACTATCAATGATCAAAGAACTCTTCTTGAAAATCTAGATACTCTCTAGCATTTTAAAGGAAAAAGATGAATAAACTCAACTCTGAGTATTCTAATTAATCAATATCAATAAATAAACAACTACTTCTTTACTGGAGGCTATAAGCATATATTTATAGCCCAAGACTCCAAAACGTAGTCCCCAAGAGGTAGCTCAATTGGCAGTGAACCACGCCTTATGAAGTGGAGGTCACAAGTTCGAATCCCCCTTCCCCCTACCCTTGCGTGGACATGTTAAAAAAAAAAAAGACTCTTAAACGTAATCAAACACAAATTAAAGACTCTTAAAACCCTAAACCTAATAAAATATAAAATAAAGACTAACAAAGAAACATAATTCAAATATAAGACTGAAAGATAAAATAGATAGAATGACTAGAGTTTATCTACATCAATTATGAATCCTTATAGACTGGTTACAATCAACAAAATCACTGATTGACAAGTGTTTGCAATCCGATTGAACTGAAATTTGGCGTATATGTTAATAACACATGAATCTTCACTTTCAACGGTGGAGATTAGATTCTAACTTATAATGAATACCGTAGCGCGTCATGGCAGTGAAGAGAAAAAAACAGGGTAATCGATCATGGTTTTCGTTGCTTTGGGTGTTACTTGGGATTATGATTAGTTTAATTAAGTAGATAGGTTACTATAATTAGCTAATTGTAATTAGGTTAGTTAATTAATTATGTTAATTAGGTTAATTAGGTAATTAATTACTATATATAATTAGGTTAATTAGGTTAGTTAACTATTTAGGTTAACCAAGTTAATTAACCTAATAGGTTACTATAATTAGCTAATCGTAATTTGGTTAATTAGGTTAATTACTATATATACAATTAGGTTAGTTAACTAATTAGGTTAATTAGGATAGGTTACTATAATTAGCTAATTGTAATTAGGTTAGATAATAAATTAGGTTATATTATTGTTTAATATTTTAAAAAAATAAACAATTAATAACGTGGCATCCATATATGCCACGTCACCGTAATACTAATGTGGCAGAGTTACCACGTTACAATTTACCAACGTCGCATACGTGACACGTTAGAAATAGGGTGACATGGCATATCTGCCACGTTAGTAATTGTTTTTCTAAATATTAAAAAATAATATAACCTAATTAATTAAGTAACCTAATTAAGTATCTAACATAATTAATTATGTAAACCCTAATTAATTAAGTATCTAACCCAATTAAATATCTAATCTAATTAATTAATATAACCTAATTAAATAATAATATATATAATATAAATAACATCTCATATAAAAAAATTTAAAAAAAAAAAACATTTCCTAACGTGGCATGTAGTATTTTCTAATGTGCCATGTTTGCCTTGTTAGGAAAAGGGTGATGTGGCATACAAGCCACGTCAGAAAAAATTTTGTCCATTTTTTTTTTATTTGTCCTCCTAAAAATAAAACCCTATATAACCTAATTAATTAAGTAACCTAATTAAGTATCTAATGTAATTAATTAATATAACCTAATTAATTAACTAACCTAATTAAATATCTAACCTAATTAATGAATATAACGTAATTAATTAACAAACTTAATTAATTATGCAACCTAATTAATTAATATAACCTAATTAATTAACTAACCTAACTAAATATCTAGCCTAATTAATTAGTATAGACTAATTAAATAATATATAATAAGATTAGTATAGATATATATACATATACACATACTATTTAGGTTAATGTAAATAATATCTCATATAAAAAAAAATTAAAAAAAAAAAAACATTTCCTAACGTGGCATGTAGTATTTTCTAACGTGCCATGTTTGCCACGTTAGGAAAAGGGTGACGTGGCATATACAAGCCATGTTAGAAAAAATTTGTCCTTTTTTATTTTTTTTTATTTGTCCTCTTAAAAATAAAACCCTATATAACCTAATTAATTAACTAAACTGTAATTAATTATCTAACCTAATTAACTAACTAACCTAATTATGTATCTAACCTAATTAATTAACTAACCTAATTAAGTATCTAACCTAATTAATTAATATAACCTATTTAATTAACTAACCTAATTTGCTCGTGGCCGGCCCCTCACCATGCCTATTCTGTACACCATAGTTCAGCAGTCTAATTGGCTGATCAAATGAGTATAGTGTGATGCAATGAACGTCCTTCTACAACTATACAACGATAGATCATGTTAGATTCTATATATTCTGCATTAGCAAAATTAGATATTAATTCCGGCCGTGAAGTTTATATAACTATGTACGTACGCTACTGTTTCTTTGTTTTTTTACCTATCTAACTAATTGCTCACTATAGATATATAACCCTAGATATGGATTAAATAGGTTACTATTTATGGTATCTAGATTAAATGATATGTATGCAAATTAATTTTATTTTTTAAAAAATCCCCATTACTAACATGGTAAATATCACATGTTACCAATTACGAATGTGTAATTTATGCCACGTTAGAAATTGGTAACGTGCTAAAACACACACATCAGGAAAATATATATTTTTAATTTTTTTAAAAAATTTCTCATTACTAACGTGGTAAATATCACATGTTAATAATTACTAACGTGTGAGAAATGATATATTAGCAATTGGTAACGTGTTAAAACTTCCACGTTGGGAAAATATTTTTTTAGTTGAAATTTTTTTAAAAAAATTCTCATTACTAAGGTAGTAAATACCACACGTTTGCAATTGGTAACGTGTGACTAAATACACGTTAGCAATTGGTAACGTGTTAAAAGCTACATGTTAGGAAATTTTATTTTATTTTATTTTTAAAAAAATACCCATTACTAACATGATAAATATCACACGTTAGCAATTGATAACATGGCATTTTCCAATGTTACTAAATCCCATTACTAAAATGTCAGTTTTTGACACGTTACTAAATGATGACGTGGGAAAAAAAGAAAGAAAAAGAACAATCAACACGTTAGGAAAAGGCGTGTTTTTTGTAGTGTTCATTCCGTAAGACTAAGTGAATGCTCATATACAAGCTGGCTTCTCGAGCCGTTCAGAATACTTCGAGTTCAAATTTATAATAAACAATGAAATTAATAAAAAAAGAAATTAACTTAAATACAAGAACCCCAACTCGTGAACTGATTTGGCTTGGCTAGACTTATTATAATCTCGGGCTCTAATTTTTGGTTCGTCCTTAAGCTAGGCTCGACATCGAGCATAATTAAAAAAAAAAAATTAATAACTTATATATATTAATATATAACTTAATTGTAGGAAAAAATAAAAGAGAAAAGGGAGACAATTCTGACGTGGCAAACAGTGCCACGTCAGAATTGTCCTTCCTATTTTTTTTTTTCCTTTCTTGGTGGGTTTAGGTTTTTTAGGGTTTAGTGTTAGTTATTAATGGTAAGTTGCCAAAAATAGGTCTATATACATATATAGTAATTAATTAACCCAACTGTGCAATTTTTTTAAAAATTATTCTTTTGGTGCTCAGTAATTATTAAATCCGTATCTCGATCTCCATCATAGGTGGCTCAGATCCGAAAGTATTCATTGGTCTTGGGTGGTTCAACTCATCCAGTTGGGGTGTGTATCCCTACATTGCCTTCGTGTTCATTCCGTAAGACTAAGCAAACACTCATATACGAGCTGACTTCTCGAGCCATTCACAATACTTCGAGTTCAAATTTATAATGAACAATGAAATTAATAAAAAAAGAAATTAACTTAAATACAAGAGCCCCAACTCGCGAACTCACTCAGCTCGGCTAGACTTATTATAAGCTTGGGCTCGAATTTTTGGCTCTTCCTTAAGCTAGGCTCGAGATCGAGCATAATTTTTTTTAAAAAAAAAAATATTAATAACTTATATATATTAATATATAACTTAATTGTAGGAAAAAAAAAAGAAAAAAAAAAGGGAAGACAATTCTAACGTGGCACTGTTTGCCACATTAGAATTTTTTGACGTGTGAACCTATGCATGTCAAAAAATTCTGACGTGGCACTGTTTGCCACGTCAGAATTATCTTTCCTTTTTTTATTTTTTTTTTCCCTTTCTTGGTGGGTTTAGGTTTTCTAGGGTTTAGGGTTAGTTATTAATGGTAAGATGCCAAAAATAGGTTTATATACATAGATAGTAATTAATTAACCTACCGTGTAATTTTTTTTATAGTTATTATTTTTTTTTGGTGCTCGATAATTATTAAGTCCGTATCTAGATCTAAATCATAGGTGGCTCAGATTCGAAAGTATTCATTGGTCTTGGGTGGTTCGACTCATCCAATTGGGGTGCGTATCCCTGCTTGCCGTTGTGTTCATTCCATAAGACTATGCCAACGCTCATATACAAGCCGACTTCTCGAGACGTTCAAAATGCTTTGAGTTCAAATTTATAATGAACAATGAAATTAATAAAAAAATAAATTAACTTAAATACAAGAGCCCCAGCTTGCAAATTTAGTTAGCTCGGCTAGACTTATTATAAGCTCGGGCTGAAATTTTTGGCTCGTCCTTAAGCTAGGCTCGAGATCGAGCATAATTTTTATTTTTTTTTAAAAAAATTAATAACATATATATAACTTAATTGTAGGAAAAAAAAAAGAAAAGAAAAAAGTGAAGACAATTCTAACATGGCGAACAGTGCCGCATCAAAATTGTCCTTCCTATTTTTTTTTTTACTTTTTTGGTTGGTTTAGGTTTTTTAGGGTTTTGTGTTAGTTATTAATGGTAAGTTGCCAAAAATAGGTCTATATACATATATAGTAATTAATTAACCCGACAGTGTAATTTTTTTTTATACTTATTATTATTTTTTTGGTGCTCGATAATTATTAGGTCCGTATCTCGATCTCCATCATAGGTGGCTCAAATCCGAAAGTATTCATTGGTCTTGGGTGGTTTGACTCATCCAGTTGGGGTACGTATCCCTGCATTGCCGTTGCGTTCATTCTGTAAGACTAAGCAAATGCTCATATACAAGCTGACTTCCCGAGCTGTTCACAATACTTCAAGTTCAAATTTATTATGAACAATGAAATTAATAAGAAAAGAAATTAACCTAAATACAAGAGCCTCAACTCGTGAATTAACTTGGCTCAGCTACACTTATTATAAGTGATGTACAAATTTAATTGTACTCGCCAATTGCACGAGTCGATCGTAGTAATGTGGCTGTGCAAGTGCGAGTGTCGAACCCACAGAGAATCGTGTTTGTCAAAAATCAACTTTAAAACGCTTAAACTAATAAAATCTTAACCTAGTTCCAATTTCGAACACGTGGCGTGCATAAAATAAAACTAAGCTAAAAAGCAATAAAATAAAGAAATAAAGGCGTGCAGAAAATAAACTAAATTAAAAAGCAGTAAAAAATAAAGAAATAAAATAACTAAAGTCCCTAATTCACCTCACAATAAATTAATCTACATATAAATATGTTTAGCTCATATGTATTAAACATTTATGCTACAAGGCATATTCTGAGCGTTAACACATTGTTCATATTTTCCGTCTATCGATAAGCACATATGTATATCCTATTGTTGCTACACAATCTTGTCGATCTATCCGAGGCAAACATCACATAAGAGGTCACAACGGATAATGGTCCAAGACGAATATCCGATGTATCTCGGTTGCAACAATAGTCGACGCTCAACGATTGGCAAACAACAATCAATACACTTTTGTCACTAAAATGCATTGAAACGAATAGACATAAATTAAATGAGAATAATACTGAACTAAACATAAATATAAATAAATAAATTCAAGTGAAGGGACTAAGAGACTAATTAAGCGTAAATAAAACATAAAATAAATAAATGACAATTTAGAGGGTTTACAAGGATAAATAGGAGGTTTTTGGCCTCCAAGGGCACCTCAAACGTGAAGAATAAGAAAATACACAAGGTCCGTTGATCGCAAATAATATTTGGCGGCTAGGGCGACTAGGCGCGCGTTGACGCGGGTATGCGTTCGAACGCAGACAACCGCTTAGGGCCGGCTGGGCATGCGTCGACCCTGCTCATGCGGCGATGCGTCGTGAGTGCGTTGAGCGCACCCAAGTGAACGCACTTGGCGAGAATCACTTCTTCACTTGGTGCATTTTGCCTTTGCTAGCCATGTTTTAATGCAATGTCCTGCACAACACAAAATACTAAAACACTAAAATGATTAAATATTAACAATGCTAAAGGCCTAACTAATATAAATTAAGGGGTCCAAATAAGCACTTTTAGGCACCGATCAAATACCCCTTAAACTTACATTTTGCTAGTCCCTTAGCAAAACAAAACGGAAAACACAATAAAACATAAGTCCGCTGGTGGGAAACGATTGCATTGAGCGTATGCAACAAGCCTTTTAAACCTCTAGGAGTTCCCTAGAGGACGAGTGAAGTCTCGTGAGGGTTTTCCAGGAATGACACCCACAAACAATTATTTGGCACTATGTTATTAATTAGATAAAGCCCAACACTTAAACACATGGTTCATACATCATTAGTAGATTTAACATGTTAAACATATGAACCACATCATCAGGCATCCAAACATCCTTTCACTCAAGGTTGGAAAATTGAGACAACACGTGCTCCATTATGTGCAAAGTGAACTAACAATAAGATCATGGGATTTCAATCACTCTCCAAAGACATGTATCCCAGAATTTAAAGGAAAAACAATGTGATAAATACAACCAAGGCTTAAATTGAAATATGCAATTTTTTTGTGTAGGCTGTGCAATGTTGACTTCCTTAAACTTCTAAATGACCTATGTAACGAGTGTTAGGCGTTGACTCCCAAACCAAAGGTTTTAGGGCACTAGATGTAGAGACATCCCTAAGGGCTTAATTACTCAAGTCAAAAGAGTTATGAAGCCTAACTAGCCATACAATTTTAACAGCAATTTCTCATCTTTTGACGCGAACACTCATTGCTTGGCAGCAAGAGGTCCGTTACTCAATGAAAATTCACTTTATTATGATTTTGATTTTTTTTTTTTTTTTATTTATTTATTTATTTATTTTATTAAAGCCAAGGTTTTCATCATCACATCGTAAACCTAAAAATTTCAAGACACACACTTCAAAGTCAAATCTCATACCCCAGACCCTAATGCTAGTGTGCATGTGAAATTTCAATCAAACAAGTGGAGTCTCTAATCCAACACAAGAATCAAAAGCATGATTTCTAATGATAGGCGTGTTCAAACAAGTTAAACAAACCAATGACATGTAATCCATGATTCACGATGTAAGTCATGACCAAATTAACAACATAGTAACAAACAAAAGAAAAAAAAAAAAAAAAAATTTTATATACATGGCAAAATCAAATATATACGAAAACAAAACAAAACAAGAGGACAAAGTGTTTGTCCACACCCAAACTTAAATGACACATTATCCCTAATGTGACAAGAAATACATTCTGATAGGGATGAGGAACCGGATGAGCAAAGTCCAAGGCGTCCCCCGAACTTAAACATCAAAACACATCAAAAACTAACATAATCTTCTTCTCAAAGATCAAACATCAAAAGGTTAATTGCTGTTAGAAACAAAATAAAATAACAAAAAGAAATGACAAAAATTTAAGTGCGGAAAATAAAAATGAAAGAAAATCGCACCTTCCCGCTCGTATGGGTGTCCAACCAATCCTTCCATCCTTTCTTCTTTAGAACTAGATACCCCTTTGGAAGGATGTTCCGCCATCTTATGTAGTTGTCCTTGTTTGAGAAATCCACTTAGGCACCTTGTTCCTAGATTTGTGATCTTGTGAGTGAATCCTCAAAGATTTCTACATAAGACGTTCTTGAGACATTGCAAAGATGAAACTTGAGGTTCAAGATATGTCTCGAGAGATATTGTGACGAAGGAATGAGCCTCAAGATTCTCTTCCTTGTCGTTGGAAAGACTAGGATTTGGCGGGGGCTCCAATTGCTCAACTTGCTCCTCTTTCTTTTCCTCCTCATGATCATCGGCTCTTTTCTCACTAACAAGTGTGGTGTTGGCTTGGACATTCTCATGATGAGGATCGTTGGCAATCCTCATCATCATGTATTGCCCTCTTACCATTTCTTGACTTTGAAGTTCCTCCTCCTCAATTACATTGAATTCAACTAGATGACCAGCTGTCCTTCCAACCTTGCAGCTTTTAGTGTTTGCCATGGGCATCTATGATTTCTTGACAAGGTTGGTTGACTGCTTTTCCTAAACTCCTCGAGCGTCTTCTAAAGATAGTTCATGGGAAGCGAGAATGGTGGATTGGCGACTAATTCCATGAATTCCTTAAGTGTGTCTTCCAAGGAAGATTTCTTAGGAGGATAGTCATATGATGAATGGAAGAAAATGGTTGTCGAATCGGATAATCGATGATGGTGCCCAACCTGGGAGCAAAATTTCCCGTGGCATGAGCTGGCCATGAAAAATCAGAATAGTTGCTCCAGTCTGGGTTATAAAAATTTGAATCTGATTCAAACCCTGGACTGGAGAAACTGGTGTTCAATCGCTCATCTGAAAATTGGAAAATTGCCCTAATGCGACAATCACCTATACTATGGTAAGGTGAGCGGTGAACATGGTTCATGTGGGTGAAAATTAGTAGGATTTGGCATCCTACCACTAGGGGAAACATCAAAATAATTAAACGGAAGACTCATGCTTCACCCAAACAGTTCAAAGTATCCCACATGAAACAGTTAACAAAATAAAAAATTTAAAAATAAAATAAAATAAAATAAAATAAATAAATAAACAAACAAACACTAACAAAAAGAATTAAACTAAACAAGTAACTAATAAATAAACTAACAAAAATAACAATAAAAAAAATAATAAAAAATAAACTAACAAAAACTAAAAACAGCAAGCAAATAAATTAAAACAGGCAGAAATAATAAAATAAAAAACTAATAATTAAACAAAAAAATGAAAGCTGAAACACATACACCGCCTTCAGTGCAGTGCAAGAAGTCGTGCTCAACTCGTGGCACCACGATCGATCGCAGACACGCAGATACGCAGAAAATGTAGCAGTCTTGTGCAAGTACGTTCGAACGCAACGAAGGTGCGTTAGATTCATAACGGCGACCGCAATCTGTCGAGGCGCGCGACGAAAGAACGATATAAGGCGACGCAGTATGCAATCGACCGAATAGACTCAAGTGCGTTCGAACGTAGTATGTGCGTTCGAACGCACTATCACAGGCTGAAATTCCAGGGACTCAACAGAAACTAAAAATTGCAAACAAAACGCAAATCTAATTTTTTTTTGGATTTTTTTTTCTATACAAAAGCACGAAATAAATAAAATAAATGCACAATAAAAATAACTAGTAGAAAAATAAAATCAATCTAAGCAAGCAAAATTAATTCAAACAAAACACCGATTCCCCGGCAACGGCGCCAAAATTTGATGTACAAATTTAATTGTACTCGCCAATTGCACGAGTCGATCGTAGTAATGTGGCTGTGCAAGTGCGAGTGTCGAACCCACAGAGAATCGTGTTTGTCAAAAATCAACTTTAAAACGCTTAAACTAATAAAATCTTAACCTAGTTCCAATTTCAACACGTGCGTATAAAATAAAACTAAGCTAAAAGCAATAAAATAAAGAAATAAAGGCGTGCAGAAAATAAACTAAATTAAAAAGCAGTAAAAAATAAAGAAATAAAATAACTAAAGTCCCTAATTCACCTCACAATAAATTAATCTACATATAAATATGTTTAGCTCATATGTATTAAACATTTATGCTACAAGGCATATTCTGAGCGTTAACACATTGTTCATATTTTCCGTCTATCGATAAGCACATATGTATATCCTATTGTTGCTACACAATCTTGTCGATCTATCCGAGGCAAACAACATAAGAGGTCACAACGGATAATGGTCCAAAGACGAATATCCGATGTATCTCCGGTTGCAACAATAGTCGACGTTCAACGATTGGCAAACAACAATCAATACACTTTTGTCACTAAAATGCATTGAAACGAATAGACATAAATTAAATGACAGAATAATACGAACTAAACATAAATATAAATAAATAAATTCAAGTGAAGGGACTAAGAGACTAATTAAGCGTAAAATAAAACATAAAATAAATAAATGACAATTTAGAGGGTTTACAGTGATAAACAGGGAGGTTTTTGGCCTCCAAGGGCACCTCCAAACGTGAAGAATAAGAAAATACACAAGGTCCAACGCACTCAGTTATTTGTGGTCGAGGTTCGTTCGCAAATAACTTCGTGGCGGCTAGGGTGACTAGGCGTCGTTGAACGCAGGTCCCTGCGTGAACGCAGATAACGCTAGGGCCGGCGGGCATGCGTTGACCCTGCTCATGCGTGCGTGCGTGAGTCGTTCGAGCACTTGGCGAGAATCGGCTTCTTCACTTGGTGCATTTTGCCTTTGCTAGCCATGTTTTAATGCAATGTCACAACACAAAATACTAAAAACACTAAAAATGATTAAATATTAACAATGCCAAAGGCCTAACTAATATAAATTAAGGGGTCCAAATAAGCACTTTTAGGCACCGATCAATAAGTCTGGGCTCAAATTTTTGGCTCGTCCTTAAGCTAGGCTCGAGATCGAGCATAATTTTTTTTTTAAAAAAACAAATTAATGACTTTTATATGTGTGTGTGTATATATATATATATATTGTTATATAAATTAATTGTAGGAAAGAAAAATAGAAGAAGAAAAAGGGAAGACAATTTTGATGTGTATGCTTGCCACGTCGAATTTTTATTCTACGTCCAAAATTCTGATGTGGCAAGCGATATTTTTTCCTTTTTTGGTGGATTTAGGTTTTTTAGGGTTTCATGTTAGTTATTAATGGTAATTGCCAAAGATAGGTCTATATACATATATAGTAATTCATTAACCTGACAGTGTAATTTTTTATACTTTTTTTTTTTTGGTGCTCGATAATTATTAAGTTCGTATCTTGATCTCCGTCATAGGTGGCTCAGATCTGAAAGTATTCATTGGTCTTGGGTGGTTCGACTCATCCAGTTGGGGTGCATATCCCTGCAGTGCCGTTGCGTTCATTCCGTAAGACTAAACAAACGCTCATATAGAAGCTGACTTTCCAAGCCGTTCACAATACTTCGAGTTCAAATTTATAATGAACAATGAAATTAACAAAAAAAGAAATTAACTTAAATACAAGAGCCCCAACTCGCGAATTGACTCGGTTCAGCAAGACTTATTATAAGCTCGAGCTCGAATTTTTGGCTCGTCCTTAAGCTAAGCTCGAGATCGAGGATAATTTTTTTTTTTTTTAAAAAGTTTCATAACTTATATATATTAATATATAATTTTATTGTAGGAAAAAAGAAAAAAGAAGAAAAAAAAAAAAGGGAAGACAATTTTGACATGGCACTGTTTGCCACATCAGAATTGTCCTTCCTATTTTTTTTTTTCCTTTTTTGGTGGGTTTAGGTTTTTTAGGGTCTAGGGTTAGTTATTAATGGTAAGTTGCCAAAAATAGGTCTATATATGTATATAGTAATTAATTAACCCGACCGTGTAATTTTTTTGGTGCTCGATAATTGTTAAGTCCGTATCCCGATTTCCATTATAGGTAGCTTAGATTCGAAAGTATTCATTGGTCTTAGGTGGTTCGACTCATCTAGTTGGGAGGTGTATCCCTGCATTGCCGTTGTGTTCATTCCGTAAGACCAAGCAAACGCTCATATATAAGCTGACTTCTCAAGCCGTTCACAATACTTCGAGTTCAAATTTATAATGAACAATGAAATTAATAAAAAAAGAAATTAACTTAAATACAAGAGCCCAAACTCGCGAACTCACTTGGCTCGGCTAGACTTATTATAAGCTTGGGCACGAATTTTTGGCTCGTCCTTAAGTTAGGCTCGAGATCGAGCATAATTTTTTTTTTTAAAAAAAATTATAACTTATATATATTTATTAATATATAACTTAATTGTAGGAAAAAAAAAAAGAAAAAAAAATGGGAAGACAATTATGACGTGGCACCTGATGTGAACCCCGTCAAGAATAACGAGACCCAACAACGAAAGGGAACCCAAGATATGGACAGATTTGAATGGAAGACCTCGACCCGTTGTTTATGACAAACAAGAACCTCGGTATAAGGAAGACACCACAAACGGTGGTAGAATTTCCGTTTGATAAGTCAAGATATGAACGCCACGGGAAATCCCGATAAGTTCAAGTAGTTCTTCAAAGAACCAAAGAGAATAAACCTCACAAGTTTTATGAATAATCAAAATCTGTTTCCCATAGGAGTACAAAGAGTATTTAAATAGATGCTGTGAAATAAACCCTAACCCTAATTTGACTGAGTTTGGGCTAAGCCCATTATCTGATCATAAAATATCTCTAACCCTAGATAAGATGACTTTGGGCCAAGCCCATTACAATAACTCTTAAAATATAGATAAAACATCCATTTAAATATAAATAACCTAATTAACTAATAAGACCCAAATATAATTAAAATTCCAGCATAGGAAATAAGCTAAAATAGGAAAGAAGAGCTGGACCCCTATAATAGCCTTGCAATCCGATCCTTCTCGAATAGACCCAAACTATTTCTTGCCAATTCTTAGCCTTGACCAGATCCTTCTAGAACTTGAATCAAGGTGACAATTCTTTGTTGCCCACGTGGATCATGCTCAATGGGCCTCTACGAATTTGCTTGAGCCCATAACTCTTGAATGAGTCCGTTGAGTACATCATTGAACTTCTTTGCTCGTGCCCTCGTAACCGGCCCAATTGGTACTTGAACGAGATCCTTCGAAGTGGTGCCTTGATCTCCATCAAACTCTGTAGTTTAATTTTAATTTAGAGTTTTAAATTTATCTAGGTTATTGTTTAGTTCTTTATCCCTTGTTTTTGTGTTCGTATTTTTATTATTTTTGCTCATTCATGCTTGTTTAGCTTGCTGTTTTCCTTAGTGTTTAGTTTAAATTTTTGTTAGTTTATGCATGGTTGGCGATCCTTAAACATAGAGTTAACACCTTTAGATCCCGACTTAGAGAGAAACATTAGGAGAGTGTGTAGAGCTCACGTTGAGATGGGGGATAATCAAAGGAATGCACACGTGGAGGAGCACGAGGAGTACCAAGATGCTAGAGCTGGAAATGGGGAGCAAAGAAGAGCTTATGATGTGGATTTCACTACGTCACTACGGGAACTTTTCGCACCAGTTGTGACTAGTTCCCATTCGCGCATAGTGTTGCCGCTGACTAATGCAACCCATTATGATCTAAAGCCACACGTAATCCAAATGTTACCATCTTTTTTCGGCTTAGATCATGAAAACCCATATTCCCATGTGAAGAAATTCAAAAACATCTCGCCACCACCAAATTTCAAAATTTTCTCGAGGAAGTCACCTCGACTTTTTCCGTTCTCTCTTCATGATAGAGCCATGGAGTGGTTGGATTCCTATGCTCCTGGATCTATTACATCCTGGGAAGAATTGTTGAAGCAATTCTACAACAAGTTTTTCCCAATGTCCAGGGTAAATGAGGCAAGAAAGGAGATCAGTTCCTTTACTCAGGACGAGCACAAAAAATTCTCTTAGTGTTGGGCGAGGTTCAAGGATTTGCTCATCAAATGCCACCCTCATGATTATGAAAAATGGCGACTCGAGCAATTCTTCTACCAAGGGCTGTCTTAGCCCAACCGTAGCATGATAGAGTCGATGAATGGATGGGCATTCTTGAACTTGACGGGAGATTTAGCCTACAAGGCTTTGGATAAATTGGCCGACAACTCACAATAGTGGGATTTCACAAGTTCTCGTGATAAATCAGCCCGAATCCCCAAGAAAGGGGGCATCCTTAAGTTAAAAGGCGAATCAGAGTTGACCCAGAAGATGGATGCCATTGTCAGGAGATTGGATGCTCTGAGTGTAGGAAAGCCTGTCAATGCTGCATACATATTTTCAGTTGAGAGTTGTTCTGTCTATGCTAGTCCCATGCACCAAGCACAGAATTGTCCATCGATGACAGTATTTTCTGAGATGGAACAAGTGTTTACTTTCAACAACTTTCAAAAGCAGTCCAGTGGGCCATATTTTGAGACATATAATCCAGAGTGGAGGAACCACCCTAATTTCTCTTAGAAGTAGAATCAACCCACTACAAATCAAGGAGGAGCTCTACATGCTCAAAAGCATTATCCGCCAGGATTTTCTCCTTCTTATCAAAATCATGGACGCTCAGCTCTGCCAGCATCATTGTCTTATCAAGCCCCCACTCAAGCCCCAACATCATCGACATAGTCATTGGAAGAGACCATGAGGGGCTTTATGAAAATGACTGGTCAATCAATCAGTGACATGAGGCATTCCACCATGGTGAACACCTAGGCAATCTCTAAGTAGGAGATGCAGATGGGACAGTTGGCTAATCACCTTGGTGAGAGACATAAGGGAAAGCTCCCCAGCCAAGCAGTGAACAACCCTAAGGCATGCAATATCGGAAATTCTTCAAATTAGGAGCATGTACAGGCGATTGTCACTTTAAGATAGGGGAAAAGAGTGGATAATCAAGTGGTGGACCCAGAAGCAAACCATGCTGAGGAAGAAGAGGCAAAAGGTGAAGAGGGTGATAACCAGAAGGAAGGAGATGTTAAGCCATCTATAGTCACCCCAGTTGTTAAGGAACCTCCTAGGGTGCTTATGCCAAAAGCACCTTAACCTGAAAGATTACAAGCGCCTAGGAATGAAGGGAAGTTTGAGGAAATTCTAGAGGTGTTCAAACAAGTCCAAATTAGTATTCCATTTTTGGACGCCATCCAGCAAATCCCTTCATATGCCAAGTTCTTGAAGGACTTGGTCACAGTGAAGAGGAAGACGAATGTCCTTAAAAGGGCATTCATGACCGAGCAGGTCAGTGCTATCCTACAATGCAAGTTACCTCTCAAATACAAGGACCCTGGATGTCCTAGTATTACTTGCATGATATGAGTCAGTCAGATTGAGAGGGCTTTGTTAGATTTAGGAGCAAGTGTAAATTTGTTTCCCTACTTAGTCTATTTCCAATTAGGGCTAGGAGAGTTGAAGCCCACATCCATGACACTGCAACTTGCTGACAAGTCTGTGAAGATTCCACGGGGAATTGTGGAAGATGTACTGATTAAAGTGGATAAATTTTATTTCCCCGTGGACTTTATTGTGTTGGATACAGAGCCAGTTCAGGTTGTGGGGACTCAGATCCCTGTGATTTTAAGGCGACCATTTTTAGCTACGGCTAACGCCCTAATCAATTGTAGGTCAAGGGTGATGAAGATTTCTTTTGGAAATATGATGGTGGGGTTGAACATTTTTCAGATCAGAAAACAACCACTTGATTATGACCAAATAAACCAAGTATGCTTGATCGAGGAGATCATGGATGAAGTTATTGAAGAATCAAACATAGAGGACCCTTTGGAAGCATGCCTTGCTCAGTTTGGTGAAGATCTAGATTTGGAGAAACTTATGGAGCAAGCTGATGCACTTTTGGAGACTACTTCTCTGGTGAGCAAAGAGAAGGAGGAGACAACAGTGCTTGATTCCCCGAAGAAAGAACTTTTATCGGATAATCTTAAGTATAAATTCTTAGGTCCAACTGATTGTTTGCCTGTGATTATAGCTTCTGACTTGATAGATGCTCAAGAGAAGGAATTGTTGGATGTTTTGAGAGAGCACAAGGAAGCTATTGGTTGGGCAATTGATGATATCAAGGGAATCAGCCCCTTGTTGGTTATGCATAAGATACATCTTGAGGAGAATTCCAAATCATCGAGGGAACCACAAAGAAGGTTCAACCCAGCAATGCAGGAGGTTGTGAGAATAGAAATGATAAAATTGTTAGATGCCGGGATCATCTATCCAATCTCTAATAGCAAGTGGGTAAGCCCTTGTGCCCAAGAGAGCTAGATTGACGGTAGTGAAGAACAAGGATTATGAGTTGGTGCCAACTCGTATTCAATTTGGTTGGAGAGTTTGCATAGACTACCGTAGATTGAACATGGCCACTAGGAAAGATCATTTTCCGCTTCAATTTATTGATCAAATGATGGAGCGTTTGGCTGGGTACGAATATTATTGCTTTTAGGATGGTTATTTTGGATATAACCAGGTCCTAGTGGACCCCGAAGACCAAGAGAAGTCTACATTTACATGTCCCTTTGGGACATTTGCCTACCGTCACATGCCTTTTGAGCTGTGCAATGCACTAGCTACTTTTTAGAGGTGCATGATCAGCATATTCTCCAACATGGTAGAGCGATTTATGGCGATCTTCATGAATGACTTCTCCATCTTCGGTTCATCTTTACAGGAGTGTCTGCACCATCTCACTTTGGTTTTAGTGAGGTGCAAAGAGAAGAACCTTGTGCTTAACTGGGAGAAATGCCATTTTATGGTTAAGTAGGGGATTGTACTAGGGCATGTCATATCTCATCGGGGTATTGAGGTTGACAAAGTGAAGGTAGATTTGATCTCTACCCTTCCACCCCCACGTACTGTGAAGGAAATTAATTCCTTCTTGGGCCATGCAGGGTTCTAGAGGCGATTCATCAAGGATTTTAGCAAGATCACCAGGCCCTTGTGCAAGTTGTTGGCCAAAGAGACCCCGTTTGAATTTGATGAAGTATGTTTGAAAGCATTTGGGGCTCTAAAGGAGATTCTAACGTCGACACCAGTTATTAGACTACCTAATTGGGGTGCACTATTTGAGATCATGTGTGACGCATCAGACTATGCAGTTGGAGCAATGCATTGATAAACTTCCACGTGTGATTTACTATGCGAGCAGGATTTTGAACGACACACAACTCAATTACTCCACCACAGAAAAGGAGTTGTTGGTGGTCGTTTTTGCACCGGACAAGTTTAGATCCTATTTCTTAGGATCTAAAATCATCATCTATTCGGATCACGCAGCATTGAAGTATCTTTTCTCAAAGAAAGATGCTAAATCTCGCCTGATCCGATGGATTTTGTTACTTCAAGAGTTTGACATAGAGATCAAGGACAAGAAGGGGACCAAAAATGTGGTGGCAGATCATTTGTCCAGGTTGACCATGGATTTCATCGAGGACGCCACCCCCATTTTTTAGACCTTTCCTGATGAGTAATTAATGCACATTGCTCACAATCCCACACCTTGGTTCTCTGACATAATGAATTATCTTGTTACCGGCCAAATGCCTTTGCATTGGGGGCAACAAGATAAGATCAAATTTTTGTCCAAGGTGAAAACCTTTCTTTGGGATGATCCTTATTTGTTCAAGTATTATCCCGATCAGATTATTAGGAGATGTATACCTGAATTTCACCAAACCAATGTCATTTCCTTTTGCCATGATCATGCATGTGGAGGCCACTTCAGTGCAAACAAGACCGCTACGAAGATTTTGCAGTGTGGATTTTATTGGCCCACCATATTTGGAGATGCTCGTGCTTATTGCACATCCTATGAGCGCTGTTAGAAACTAGGGAAATATTTCAAAGAGAAACATGATGCCTCTCAATCCTATTTTGGTAGTTGAGATTTTCGATGTGTGGGGCATCAATTTCATGCGACCTTTCCCAAACTCCTTCGGGTTTCTGTACATTTTAGTTACTGTGGACTATGTGTCTAAGTGGGTGGAGGCAGTTACGTGCAAGACCAATGACCACAGAGTTGTGGTCAAATTTTTGAAGGACACTATTTTTGCTCGGTTTGGTACACCTGGAGCAATTATCAGTGATAGAGGTACGCATTTGCAACCGGATTTTTGAGCAGCTAATGAAGAAGTATTTCATCACATATAAGGTTGCCACCCCTTATCACCCACAGACGAATAGGCAGGTTGAAGTGTCAAATCGCGAGATCAAACACATTTTGGAGAAAACTATGAACCCCAATAGAAAAGATTGGTCTCTGCGATTGAATGATGCTTTGTGGGCATATAGGATAGCATTCAAAACTCCGATTGGGATGTCACCATATCAGCTTATGTATAGGAAGGCATGTCATCTTCCCGTCGAGTTGGAGCATCGAGCACACTGGGCCATCAAGCAGCTGAACTTCAATTTTTTGAAGGCTGGCTCTCAAAGAAAGCTCTAACTCACTGAATTAAAGGAGCTAAGGAATGATGCTTATGACTGTTCAAGAAAGTACAAAGAACATATGAAGAGGGTTCATGACCAAAGCATTCTGAGGAGATCTTTTGAGACAGGTCAGAAAGTCCGTCTTTACAATTCTCGGCTGCATTTATTCCCTAGCAAGTTGAAATCTCGATGGATTGGCCCGTTTATCATTAGGATAGTATTTTCTCATGGGACCATCGAGACAGAGGATCCCAGGAATGGTAACACCTTTAAGGTGAATGGACAAAGAGTGAAACCATTCTTGGAGTTGAGGAGTTTAGAGGTTGAGGCTACTCTGTTGGAGGATCCGATTTATTCGGAGTGATTGTAGTCTCATATCACAAGTCTGACTAAAGACGTTAAACTTAGCGCTTGTGGGAGGTACCCCTCATTATGTTTCTTGTTTTATTTTAGCATTTGTATCTACCAATCAAATTTGGGGAAGCATTCTTTTATGTTATACCTGAATTGACCCATCCCCTAGGTTTTGTAAATTCGGTCACACTGTGGGCAATGTGACGTTTTAAGTTTGGGGGTGGAGTAGATGTGTGTGTTGTAAATATTTTAGTTTGTGTGTTATGTGTGTAAATATTTTCTTTAAAAAAAAAAAAATTTACCTTGCACTATGCGATCGACCGTACCTTGTACGTTCGATCGTAGACACGGGCCTGCATTCGAACTCACTTGCATTTGTTTGAGCGCAGAGGCCCACTTCACACACACACACTCAGCATGAATGCGATCGAACGCAAGTAGGTACAATCGATTGCACACGTTCTGAGCCCTCATGTGACCCTTTTAGGTCACCTTTTCCATTTCTCCCCTTTATTTTCACCTGTGCCGTACAACCACCCCCACTTTTCTCTCATCTCCATTGCACCCAACCACCATCCCACTGCCACCCACCCTCTCCCATCACCACCACATCATCACCGCACCACTGCCATGCCACCGCCAGACGTCCCATCACTCCCATTTACATTTTTTTTCCATTTTCTCACAACCCCAAAAACACCTAAAAACTTCATTTTTGTTCATATTTTTGCTTGTTACACGCACAAACCGTGAATATGGAGTGTGCGTGTATTGTGTGTGTTGGGTATTTGTGTTTTTGGAGGGGGTTGGGTTGAGTTGTGAAGGGTTCTCAAACCCTTAGCTTTAGAGGTGCCCACCAAGTGTTCAATAAAAGGCCCCAATGAGTTTCTAGCATGCCTAGAGGCAAGCTTCATCTCACGCCATAGTTGCCAAGCCCCCTATTGAGAGCCGTAAGCTCATCTTGGAGAATTTGTTTGCCACCAAAGATGAATTCTCCAAGAATGAAGCTACAAAGTGGGCGGTTCAAGAGATGAAGCACCGTGGCTTGAAGCGACTATTCAAGCTCGTCACCTCCATTGCATACGAACATCTAGTCTAGACTTTTTATGAGCATCTGAGGTATGACTGCAGTCGGCCAGACGTGCTTGTCTCTTTCATCGACAATAGAGATGTGGTGGTGACCATAGCCGACGTAGCGGCTGCTTTGAAATGCAGTCATGAGCCTCCTGATTTGGACATACCTTGGATTGACTGCCCCTCCATGCTCACCATAGAGGACATTGTCTCCGACATGTGTGAGGGGCAATATGCAAACAGTCACCGTAATGCCGCCAGCAAGGCGAAGATTCCTCCAAAGCTTTGGTTCATTAATGTCGTGCTATATAGGAACGTGTGTCCTTTGAGACACAAGACACAGAGGCGGGACAAATTTCTCGGTGCCCTATATTCATTCCACAGCGGCTTTTGGTGCTCCATTCCCGAGATCATGTGGAGGCAGATTTACAAATTCTGGGAAGGAGTGCACCATCGAGTAACGGAGCACACGAAAACTTGGGGTTTGCTTTGCCCTTTTCTCATCACTCACATGCTTCAAAAGAAGGGGATTAAAGGCAATGCAACGGAAGGGCGAATCACTAAGCATCCATGATTCGGGCAAATCCAGTGGAACCAGAGTTGTTCCCACATGCCTAGACTCACAACAGCACCACAGTTAGAGCCAGAGTTAGAGCTAGAGCCTATGGGCATTCATGAGAGAGCAGCTCAGGCAGAGAGGGTGGCAGAACGTGATGAGAAGCCAGAAGAAGAAGAAGAATATGAAGAGATGATCACTCTCAGAGCTACAGATTTTTATGCTTTGCAGGACACCCTGGAGGACATCCGATTCCAGGTTGCAAATATACAGAGAGATGCACGTCAGGACAGGCTCGAGACCCAGGATATGTTGTGGGCCATTTTAGACAGGCTGCCACCACCTCCATGATGTGTCGGTTATTTTTATACCCCTTGCTTTATTTTTGTATTTTCTATATCTGCACATTGTGGGTAGTGCGAATTTTGAGTTTGAGGGTATTATTTGTGCACATTTGTTTTTAATTATTGATGAGTGTTGTTTAGTGCTTAATCAAACCCCTTTTTTCATGTTTGTTAAGCCTTTAGCATTGTTAATATCTAACATTTTTAGTTGTTTTCAGTGTTTTGTGATGTGCAGGTCTTTGCATCAATAAATGGCTAAAAGAGGCAAAATGGACTTGAAGAGAAGTAATAGAGCCCCTGCTAGTGCGCTCGATCGCACTTGGTGCGATTGAGCGCAACTGCGGTTGAACATATGGAGCAGGTTCGAACACAGGTTTGAACATATGGAGCGGTTGAACATATGGAGCAGGTTCGAACATATGGAGCAGGTTCACGCTGTTGCCCTAACTGGCCTTACAATTCTGTCGCTTCCAGCTATACGCCATGGCAGTTATTTACGTTCGATCGCAGGGTGTACGATCGATCGCATGCATCAGTGCGATCAAACGCATGTCCTGCATTTGAACACAGCCCTATGACCTGGCAGCACACCAGTTTTTTATAAATAGACCCCTTAGTACATTTTGATGAGAGTTTTTGCTTTTGAGCGTGTTTTTAAGAGCATTTGCCATTGTTTAGGCCTTGCTCTGCCCATTTATTTGTAACACTTCAATATTAATTTATTTTAATGCTTTCTTTTAAGTTTCCTTCATTTTTTTTTATACATGCGTGGCTAAATCTTCAACTAAGGTTGAAGATGAAGCCTCACCCTTAGCACTTCTTTAATGCTTTTATGTTTAACGCATTACTTTTCGTCATTTACAGTTCATGTTCGTTTCATTTCAATTTATGTGACAAAGTTATTGTGATTGTTGATTGCAATGCATTGGAAGTCCAACCCTTGTTGTGTTCTAAGCTGGGTGCACAACGGATGAGTGAAACTCAATTAAATATCTACTATGATTCATGGATACAGTGGATGATGCTATTGAGAATCACTATCCATTGTAGCTCCTTAACGGCAAACACATCTAGGGGTTCGACTAGTATCAAAACATCAATAGAATGTGATTTAAGTTCAAATCGATAGATGGAAGTGTGTATTTTACGTTTAAGCAAGCATTTTTATTGGGTGAGGTTGAGTCTTTAGCCTTAGTTATTTTTATTCATTCATTTATGTTTTTTAGAGTAGTTTATTATTTTTGCAAGTTTCATGTTTGATCATATGACCAACTTTGGAACTAGGTTAAAATAGGGTTAATCTAGGTTTAATATTAATTTTTGAACAAATGCCTTTCCTTGTGGTTCGATCCCATATTTCGCAACACTACACGGTCAACGACTCATGCTATTGTGAGTGCAATCAAATTTGCATACCAAATTTTGGCGCCGTTGTCAGGGATTGGTTTGATTTGAGAAGGGGTTTGCAAACCCTTTGTTTTCAGGGTGCACACCAGCTGTTGGACAAAAATCCCCAATGAACCTCCAGCATGCCTAGAGGGCAAGGTTCGACTTCTCGGTCCTCTAGGACTCGAGCCATGATAGCCAAGCCTCCTTTTGAGAATCAAAAGCTCATTTTGGAGAACACTTTTGTCGTCAAAGAGGATTTCTCCAATAATGATGCTACAAGTTGGGCGGTCAAAGAATTGAAACGCCAGGGTTTGAAGAGGTTGTTCAAGCCCGTCGCCTCCACCGCATACGAACGTCTGGTCCGTGCTTTTTACAAGCATCTGAGTTATGATTGCAACCGGCCGGATGTTCTTGTCTCTTCCATTGATGGCAGAGACGTGGAGGTGACCATAGCCGATGTAGCAGCTATTTTGAACTGCAGTCACGAGCCTCCCGAGTCAGACATTCCTTGGATTGACTGCCCCTCCTTGCTCACCCTCGAGGACATCGTCTTAGACATGTGTGGGGGGCAATATGTAGACAAGCACCGGAATGCAACTAGCAAAGCGAAGATTCCTCGGAATCTTTGGTTCATTGACATGGTGCTATATAGGAACGTGTGTCCTTTGGGACACGAGACACAGAGGCAGGACATGTTCCTCTGTGCACTTTATGCATTCCACAGAGGTTTCTAGTGCTTCATTCCCGAGATCATATGGAGACAGATTAACAAATTCTGGGAAGGAGTGCACCATCGAGTGGCCGAGCACACGAAGACTTGGGGTTTGCCTTTCCCTTTTCTTATCACTCACATACTTAGGAAGAAGGGGATAAAAGGCAATGCTACGGACGGGCCAATCACTAAGAGCCCACACTTCAGCCGCATCCAGTGGAACCAAAGTTGTTCCCACATCCCAGAGCCACACCAGAGCCAGAGCTAGAGCTGGAGCCCATGGACATTCAGGAGATGGCAGCTGAGCAGGAGAGAGCAACTGAGCCAGAGAGTGCGACAGAACTTGATGAGCAGCTAGAAGAAGAAGAAGAGTATGAGGAGACGATCACTCTTAGAGTTGCTGATTTTTATGCTCTGCAGGGCACCCTGAAGGACATCCGATTCCAGATTGCGGACATACAGAGGGATGCACGCCAGGACAGGCTTGAGACCCAGGACATGCTGCAAGCGATTCTAGACAAGCTGCCACCAGCACAGTGACGTCTTTGTGACGTGTTGGTTACTTTTTACACCCTTTGCACTACATTTGTATTTTCTCTATCCGCACATTGTGGGCAGTGAGAATTTTGAGTTTGGGGGTATTATTTCTGCACATTTGATTTTTGATTATGCATTTTATTTTAATTATGGTTTATTTTCTTTTGTGAGCTTAATTTAATGAACACATGATCACTTTGTTATGAGAATTTAAATTATGTTATTTTCTTTGGCAGTATGAGATATTACAATTCAATTTGATTTTCACGAACACATTTGGCACGTATTTTGTGGGATAAAAATTTGAGTTTGGTTATGTTAGTTTTGTAAGCTTAAATGTAGTTGGGTAGCCTGTTGGGAAATAACCTTGGGTTTTGTTAAAAGAAAAAAAAAATGATGATCATTTTGAGCTTTCCACCGAGTAACCAGATCTCGTGCCTCATTAAGCGTTGAGTGTTCGTGTAAAAAAGTGAGAAGTTAGACTTGATTAGCAAAGCTTCGTACACTTTTTGACTCGAGTTAGTAGGTCCTTAGGGGTGTCTTTACACCTAATGCCCTAAAACCTTTTGGTTTGGGAGTCATTGACTTAACACTTGATACATGGGTCAACTAGACAGCTTAAGGGAGCTAAGAAATAAAATAATAATAATATTTTTTGAAATAAACCTTGGTTATTGTGTCCAATGGGTAGTCTAATGAATTTTGAGCGTCGAAGCATGCATGACAAGGATTAGTTTTGAAATCCCATAATTATGTGTTGAATTCACTTTCACTAGAATTGATTAGTGTGATATCTCATAATGCCATGTTTGTAGCTTGATTGATAATTCCCTGAAAATTGTGAAGATGATGTTTGTTTTGTTAAGTTTGCTCAAGAATAAGAACCATAATTGTTATATTGTTGCATTGTTGAAAGTAAAATATTTGTGCAATGTTTGTGGGTATCATTTATGAAAAACCCTCACGAGACTTCACTCGTCCTCTAGGGAATCCCTAGAGGTTTAAAAGACTTGTTGCATAGGATAAATGCCACCGTTCTCCCACGAATGCTTAATAGTGTTTTTCATTTTGTTTTGCTAAGGAACTAGCAAAATATAAGTTTGGGGGTATTTGATGAGTGCTGTTTAGTGCTTAATCAAATCCCTTTATTTATGTTTGTTTAGCCTTTAGCACTGTTAATATCTAACATTTTTAGTTGTTTTTAGTGTTTTGTGATGTGCAGGTCTTTGCATCAATATATGGCTAAAAGGGGTAAAATGGACTAGAAGAGAAGTAATGGAGTCCTTGCTAGTGCGGTCGATCGCACCATCTACGATCAAGCGCAATTGCGGTTGAACGCAAGGGAGTGTGTCCACGCGTTCCAGTTGCTAGCCACCCTACAATTCTAGCCGCTTCTAGCTATCGCGCTGCGTGGTTATTTGCATTTGATCGCGTGGTGTACGATCGAACGCATGCATCAGTGTGATCGAACGCATGTCCTGCATTCGAACACAGCCCTATAACCTGGCAGCACACTAGTTTTCTATAAATAGGCCCCTTAGTGCATTTTGACGAGAGTTCTTGTTTTTGGGCGCATTTTTAAAAGCATTTGCCATTGTTTAGGCCCTGCTCTGCCCATTTATTTGTAGCACTTCAATACTAATTTATTTTAATCCTTTCTTTTAAGTTTCCTTCATTTTCTTTATACATGGGTGGCTAAATCTTCAACAAAGGTTGAAGATGAAGCCTCACCCTTAGCACTTCTTTAATGCTTTTATGTTTAACGCATTACTTTTTGTCATTTACAGTTCATGTTTGTTTCATTACAATTTATGTGACAAAGTTGTTGTGATTGTTGATTGCGATGCATTGGAAGTCCAACCCTTGTTGTGTTCCAAGCCGGGTGCACAACGGATGAGTGAAACTTAATTAAATATCTACTGTGATCCATGGATATAGTGAATGATTCTATTGAGAATCACTATCCATTGTAGCTCCTTAAAGGTAAACACATCTAGCGGTTCAACTAGTATCAAAACAACAATAGAATGTGACTTGTCTCTTCCATCGACGATAGAGATGTGGAGGTGAACATAGCCAACGTAGCGCCTGCTTTGAAATGCAGTCATGAGCCTCCTGATTTAGACATACCTTGGATTGATTACCCCTCCATGCTCACCATCGAGGACATTGTCTCCGACATGTGTGAGGGGCAATATGTAGACAGTCATCGTAATGTTGCCAGCAAGGCGAAGATTCCTCCGAAGCTTTGGTTCATTGATGTCGTACTATATTGGAACGTGTGTCCTTTGGGACACAAGACACAGAGGTGGGACATATTTCTCAGTGCCCTATATTCGTTCCACAAAGGCTTTTGGTGCTCCATTCCCGAGATCATATGGAGGTAAATTTACAAATTTTGGGAAGAAGGGCACCATCGAGTAGCGGAGCACACAAAAACTTGGGATTTGCCTTTCCCTCTTCTCATCACTCACATGCTTCAGAAGAAAGGGATTAAAGGCAATGCGACGGATGGGCCAATCACTGAGCATCCACGGTTTGGGCAAATCCAGTGGAACCAGAGTTGTTCCCACATGTCTAGAGTCACAGGAGTAGCACAGCTAGAGCCAGAGCTAGAGCCAGAGCCTATGGACATTCATGAGAGAGCAGCTGAGCCAAAGAGGGTGGCAGAACATGATAAGCAGCCAAAAGAAGAAGATGAATATGAAGAGACGATCACTCTCAGAGCTACAGATTTTAATGCTTTGCAGGACACCCTAAAGGACATTCGATTCCAGACTGCGGATATACAGAGAGATGCACGCCGAGACAGGCTCGAGATCTAGGACATGCTACGGGCCATTTTAGACAGGCTGCCACCAACTCCATGATGTGTTGTTTATTTTTATACCTTTCCATTATTTTTGTATTTTCTATATCCGCACACTGTGGGCAGTGCGAATTTTGAGTTTGGGAGTATTATTTGTGCACATTTTGTTTTTAATTATGCATTTTATTTTAATTGTGGTTTATTTTCTTTTGTGAGCTTAATTTAGTGAACATATAATCACTTTGTTAAGGGAATTTAAATTATGTTATTTTCTTTGGCAGCATGAGATATTACAATTCAATTTGATTTTCATGAGCACATTTGGCACGTAGTTTGTGGGATAAAATTTTGAGTTTGGTCATGTTAGTTTTGTAAGCTTAAATGCAGTTAGGTCACCTATTGGGAAATAACCTTGGTTTTTGTTAAAAAAACAAAAAAATATGAGTGATGATCATTTTGAGCTTTCCACCGAGTAACCGAATCTCGTGCCTCATTAAGCATTGAGCGTTTGATGTGAATAAAGAATAACGAGACCCAACAACGAATAGACCCAAACTATTTCTTGCCAATTCTTAGCCTTGACCAGATCCTTCTCGAATAGACCCAAACTATTTCTTGCCAATTCTTAGCCTTGACCAGATCCTTCTAGAACTTGAATCAAGGTGACGATTCTTTGTTGCCCACGTGGATCATGCTCAATGGGCCTCCACGAATTTGCTTGAGCCCATAACTCTTGAATGAGTCCGTTGAGTACATCCTTGAACTTCTTTGCTCGTGCCCTCGTAACCGGCCCAATTGGTACTTGAATGAGATCCTTCGAAGTGGTGCCTTGATCTCCCTCGTTCCCCTCCTCTTGAAAAGGATTTGCCCTCAAATCATCACCTACATCAAAAGGACTCAAATCAGTAACATTAAAAGTGGCACGTACATTGTACTCACCAGGTAAGTCTAGCTTGTAAGCATTGTCATTGATACGCTCGAGGACTTGGAAAGGACCATCTCCTCTTGGGAGCAATTTGGAACGTCTTTTCATCGGGAATCTTTCTTTTCTCATATGCAGCCAAACCCAATCTCCAGGTCCAAAAACCAGCTGGCAACGTCCCTTGTTGGCTTGTGTGGCATATTGCTCCGTTCTTCGCTCAATGTTGAGTCTTGCTTTCTTATGAATCTGCTTCACAAAGTCAGCTTTCTTTTTGCCATCTAAATTAACGTGCTCCGTCAAAGGTAAAGGAGATAAATCCAATGGAGTTAAAGGATTAAACCCATATACAATTTCAAATGGCGAAAATTTGGTAGCAGAATGAACAACTCTATTATATGCAAACTCAACATGTGGTAAACATTCCTCCCATGTTTGATGTTCTTTCTAATGATTGCCCTCAATAGAGTAGACAAAGTCCTATTTACTACTTCAGTTTGACCATCAGTTTGTGGATGACAAGTAGTGGAAAACAATAGTTTAGTACCTAGCTTACACCACAAAGTCTTCCAAAAATAGCTCAAGAACTTAGCATCTCTATCCAAAACAATTGTCCTAGGCATGCCATGCAATCTCACAATCTCTAAAGAACAAATCAGCAACATGCGAAGCGTCATCCGTTTTGTGACATGGAATAAAATGTGCCATTTTAGAAAATCTATCCATGACAACAAAAATGGAATCTCTTCCACGTTTAGTCCTAGGCAATCCTAACATAAAATCCATTGAAATATCAATCCAAGGCTCACTAGGAATTGGTAAAGGAGTATACAAACAGTTGGGCTGCACTTTGGATTTAGCTTGCCTACAGGTGACACATCTACCACAAATCTGTTCGACATCTCGTTTCATGTGAGGCCAATAGAAGTGGCCCTGCAAAATAGCTAAAGTCTTTGCAACTCCAAAATGTCCCATTAATCCCCCACCATGTGATTCCTGCACTAATAACCTGGCTCTGATACCAAATGATGTAAACCCCGTTAAGAATAACGAGACCCAACAACAAAAGGGAACCCAAGATCGTTCTATGGACAGATTTGAATGGAAGACCTCGACCCATTGTTTATGACAAACAAGAACCTCAGTATAAGGAAGACGCCACAAACAGTGGTGGAATTTCCGTTTGATAAGTCACGATGAACGCCACGGGAAATCCCGATAAGTTCAAGTAGTTCTTCAAAGAACCAAAGAGAATAAACCTCACAAGTTTTATGAATAATCAAAATCTGTTTCCCATAGGAGTACAAAGAGTATTTAAATAGATGCTGTGAAATAAACCCTAACCCTAATTTGACTAACTTTGGGCTAAGCCCATTATCTGATCATAAAATATCTCTAACCCTAGATAAGATGACTTTGGGCCAAGCCCATTACAATAACTCTTAAAATATAGATAAAACATCCATTTAAATATAAATAACCTAATTAACTAATAAGACCCAAATATAATTAAAATTCCAGCATAGGAAATAAGCTAAAATAGGAAAGAAGAGCTGGACGCCTATAATAGCCTTGCAATCCGATCCTTCTCGAATAGACCCAAACTATTTCTTGCCAATTCTTAGCCTTGACCAGATCCTTCTAGAACTTGAATCAAGGTGACGATTCTTTGTTGCCCACGTGGATCATGTTCAATGGGCCTCCACGAATTTGCTTGAGCCCATAACTCTTGAATGAGTCCGTTGAGTACATCCTTGAACTTCTTTGCTCGTGCCCTCGTAACCGGCCCAATTGGTAATTGAACGAGATCCTTCAAAGTGGTGCCTTGATCTCCATCAGCGTTCGCGTAAAAAAGTGAGAAGTTAGACTTGATTAGCAAAGCCTCGTAGCCTTTTTGACTCGAGTTAGTAGGTTCTTAGGGGTGTCTTTACACCTAATGCCCTAAAACCGTTTGGTTTGGGAGTCATTGACTTAATGCTTGATACATGGGTCAACTAGATAGCTTAAGGGAGCTAAGCAATAAAAATAAAAAATAAAAAAGCGGAAAAGTTTTTTTTGAAATAAACCTTGGTTATTTTGTCCGATGGGTAGTCTAATGAATTTTGAGTGTCAAAGCATGCATGACTAAGATTGGTTTTTGAAATCCCATAATGATGTGCTAATTTCACTTTCACTAGAATTGATTTGTGTGATGTCTCATAATGCCATGTTAGTAGCTTAATTGATAATTCCTTGAAAATTGTGAAGATAGTGTTTGTTTGGTTAAGTTTGCTCATGAATAAGAACCATGATTTTTATATTGTTCCATTGTTGAGAATAAAGTGATTGTACAATGTTTGTGGGTATCATTCCTGAAAAACCCTCACGAGACTTCACTCGTCTTCTAGGGAACCCCCTAGAGGTTTAAAAGGCTTGTTGCATATGCTAAATGCAACCGTCTTCCCACAAAAGCAGACCTATGTTTAATTGTGCTTTTCATTTTTGTTTTACTAAGGAACTAGCAAAATATAAGTATTGGGGTATTTGATGAGCGTTGTTTAGTGCTTAATTGAACCCCTTTATTTATGTTTGTTAAGCCTTTAGCCATGTTATTATCTAACATTTTAGTTTGTTTTAGTGTCTTTTGGTGTTACAGGTCCTTATGGTGAAACCTCGGCAGAAAGTGTGAAAAAGGGCAAAAAGAAGAGAAGTATGCTCCCTACCACTGCGCTCGAGCGCAAGAGGAGCAATCAAGCGCAATGCACTCGAGCCCAATGCCCACGATCGAGCACAGGCCTAGTCAGCCCACGTCTCACACGGTTACCCTTGCTGGCCCTATGATTCCATCGCTTTCCCCTTGCATCGTGGAAGCTTCTGAAGCAGTTATTTGCATTTGAATGCAGCCTCCACGATCGACCGTATACACCAGTGCGCTCGAGCACACCACCTGCGATCGAGCGCACCCCTCCGACTTGGCAGCACCTTAGTTTTCTATAAATAGGACCCTTAGTGTAAAATTTATGTTGTTGCTGCAGAGACCACTGTTTGGCTCTGCACATTTGTTCTAAATGTTAGCCATTCTTGTTTCATTTTATTTAATGCTATCTAGCACTTGCATTTTGTCTTTCCATTCTATGGGAGGCTAATCTTCATCTAAGGTTGAAGATGAAGCCTCCCCTCTAATTTATGCACATTTACTTTACAGTCATTTCATTCCGTCTTTATTTTATGCTTCATCGTTTCATTATGGGTTATGTGACAAGTCTTATTCGATAGTAGTTTTTGTTGCATCTATGTCCAACGTCATCACGTTCCAATCCGGAGGTACGTCAGATGGTTGGGATGAGACGAGGCATCCACTGTGATCAACGATACAATGGATGACTCGAGCTCAAACTAACATCCACCGTGACTCTTTATACGGTAAATGTTTGGACGGTTCAATTAGCTTCAAAGACAACTATAGGTTAAGCAAAATGCTAACTCGATAGGTGGAATAATAATTGTAGGGTTTATCGTGTGTGTTTAGTGGGAAGGTGGATTTTTCAACTTTGGTTACTTTTTGCTTATTTTACAAGTTCATTTTTAATTAGTTTACATTCCTGTTCATCATAAACACACATTCGGAGCTAGGTTAAGATAATGGTAACCTAGAAGTAAAAATTGATTTTTAAACAATCACGGTTCTCTATGGATACGATCTTGTTCTTGCGCAACGCTATACGAACTATGGTTCATTCTATTGTGAGTACCAAATTTGGTGCGATCAACTAGTAAACCTAAGAAAGTCGGAATTCCATCTCCTAGTCAAATTAGGAGACAATCCTATTACAAATCGGAATAGGATTCGTCCAGAATTGGGCTCCTATCTTGTGGGGTAATTTTGGCATTGCGGCGGTCCGAATTGAGAAAATGATATTTCACAATCATTTGTAGAATTTTGAGTTGGCTTTCCAATGCTATTAGAATCACTTCAATCCAATATTTGAGCTAAAAGTTATGGCCAAAATACCAAGACATGTGCAGAATCTAAATTTGAATCCAATCCAATTTTGACTCCAATTTGATAAATTCCGATTTACTCCTTTCCACATCTTCTAGGTCTTCCCAATTTGCCCTTTAAGCTTGGAACTTTTCCAGAAATACTTCCTTCTCTTCCATGACCTACAAAAACACAGAAAACACAAAAAGGGAATAAAATTGAACAAAATAACAAAAACTGAGAATTTAACAAATGTAAATTAAGGGCTAAAATATGAATATTTTGGCACTTATCAGTATTTATAACGAAATCCGCCACCAATTCTTTGTCAGACCAGCGTACGTCCAGCAACCCTAGCTTACGTCCAATGGTTCTTGCATAGTGGTCCAAAGAGTGTCACGTACGTTTAAGTATTATCCAAAGGGTATTTAAAAGGTAGTGTACGTCCGATGGTCCCACATACGTCTGCTGGTACAGTTTGTAGAGCATACATCTGGTGGTCCCACGTATGTCCACTAGTATGGTTTGCAGAGCGAATGTCCGATTGTACCCCCCTCATACGTCCACACTACAGATAGTAGCATACGTCCGCCAGACCTATCGTACGTCTGCCTCTTGAGAACTAGTGTTTGGCTTCTAATTTCTAAAGGCTCAAAGTGTGTTTAGGTTAATACTAAAGGTCTTAGGCCCTCTTTAAGCAGCTCTATCAAGTGTTCTTGTAAAACATTCTAGTGGAAAGGATCTCCTCAAATAAAAGGGTTATTTTTATCGGGGTATTACAGAGTCTGACCTCGGGTGGCCTACAGAGACTAATGATGTCCATCCTACAGTGACCGAACCATTGGGAATGGTTACACCGTGGTCACAAATCCAATGGATCCTAGTGTACAAATAATAATGTACTCACAAGCGCATAAATCGTTGTCAATGTAGTGCTGCGCAAGTACAAGATCGAATCCACAGGGAATCATGTTTGCCAAAAATCAATCCTATGTGTAGACTAATCTTTCTTTAACCTAGTTCCAAGGTTTGAGCAATTTTATCGAACAAAAATAAAATCTAGACTAAATGCTTGTAAACGATTAAAGAAAATCACTAAGGTTTTAGAATCCACCTCACCAAATCAAAATACATGTTATCATGCTTAGCTCATACATTTGTCTATCGATTACACTCTATGCATACTCTATTTCCATTACGAAAACTTGTCGAACCATTCGATGAATTCACCGTTAAAGAGTCACAACAGATATTTTATCTTGATAGAATCACCCATTGTATCGTTGTTCACAGTGAATATTTAATCTCGATAGAATCATCCAATGTACCCCTGGATTGAAACACAATGAATATTGGACATTTAATGAATCATAAACAGCAATCAATAACAATTATGTCATGCAATTGAATTGAAACAAACACACATTAAATTAAACAACAGAATGGGTATGAACTCAACATAAAAACATGTAAAGCATCAATGGTGAGGCTTCATCTTCAACATTAGTTAAAGATTTAGCCTCTCATAGTAATATGAGACAAAAGTAAATTAAATAAAATCATAATAAATTGGAATGACAAATTAAAGGCTTAATCAATAGAAAACAGAGGGTTTATGCCTTAAAAGGCGCCTCCAAAACATAGGTTTACAAAAAATGAGAAGAGGTCCTATTTATAACAAAAATTATGCTGCCAGGTCAGAGCAGTTGCGCTTGATTGCACCAAGTGCGCTCGATCGTGCATGCTTGTGCTCAAGCTCACTCAACCGCTCATAAATCCAACAGCACAGGCAAGTAAGCGATGGGCTAGGGCAACGTGGGGATCTTGGGTGTACGTGGTGTGCCCTCAATCACGGCTCTTGGGCTCGAGCGCATATGCACTTGAACGCATCACACTAGGCTCGATCGTAGCATCCATGTGCTCGAGTGCACTAATAGGGACCAGATCTTCCTTTTGGTTCTTCCTACCCTTTAAGCCGCATTTTGATGCTAATGACTTGTAGCACAATGAAACACTAGAACTAACAAAAACATTAGAAAACAACAAATCTAAGAGCTTAGTAAACATAAGTTAGGGGGCTTAAATATACAATATTTGGCACTCATCAAATGCCCCCAAACTTACATTTTGCTAGTCCCCTTAGCAAACAAAATGAAAAACACATTCAAAACAAGAAATATAAGTCCGCTTTCATGGGAGAAACAATTGCATTTAACATAAACAACAAGCCTTTTAAACCCCTAGACATCCAAAGAGGACGAGTAAAGTCTTGTGAGGGTTTACCACCAATGATACCCATAAATAAAAATACTTTTTGGCACTACATTATTGACAGACAAAGCCTTTCACACAAACACATGGTTCATACATCATTAGCAAATTTAACAAGTTGAATAAACAAACCACATCATCCAAGCATCAAAACATCATTGAACTCATAGTTGGAAAATTAAGACAACACATGCTCTAAAAAGTGCAAAATAAACTAACACAGGCTCATGGGGTTTCAATTTTTCAAAAGACGTGTATTCTAAAATTCATAGGAATGCAATGTGATAAAAATAACCAAGGCTTGAATCAAAAAGTGCAATTTTTTTGTGTAGGCTATGCAATGCTTGACTCCCTTAAGCTTCTAAATGACTTATGTAATGAGTGTTTGGCTAATGACTCCCAAACCAGGAGGTTTTAGGGCACTAGATGTAGAGACATCCCTAAGGGCTTAATTACTCAAGTCAAAAAGAGCTGCGAAGCCTAACTAGCCATACACAATCACTTAGCTAGAATTTTTCATCTTTTTACGCGAACACTCATTGCTTGGTGGGGCAAGAGGTCCAGTTACTCAAAGAAAAGCTCAACTTATGATAATTTTTTTTTAAACAGCCAAGGTTTTCATCATCACATAACATCAACCTAAAAATTTCAAGAAAAACACTCCATAAGTCAAATCTCATACCTCACAAACCCTATGCTAGTGTGCATGTGAAAAATTAATCAAACAAGTGAAGTCTCTTTAATCCAATACATGAGTCAAAAACTGAGATGTCTGATGATATGCAGTGTTCAAACAAGTTAAACACACCAATGACATGCAATCCACAGTTATGATGTAAGTCATGCCCAATTAACAACATAGCAAATTTTTTTTTTTTTTTTTAACAAAAATAAACAACACAAATAATCACATAGAAAGACAGAAATGTCTACCCTACCCCGAAACTAAAATAGCACAATGTCCCCAATGTGTCCAGAAATACAATACCAGAGGAATGACGCATGTTAGGCGTAACATAAGAGAACGCTCCCCCAAACTTGAATGGCAAACACTCGACCTGAAAAACACAAGAAAAACAAAAACTAAATAGACAAACAAAATCAAATTACAACGAAAATAATGAGGGGTGCCTCCCACAAGCGCTAAGTTTAAAGTCTTCAGCCAGACTTTCTACAGGAGACAACAATCACTCTGCATAACTTGGGTCCTCCAATAGAGTCATCTCTACCTTCATACTCCTCAACTCCAAGAATGGTTTCAATCTCTGTCCATTCTCTTTAAAGGTGATATCATTCTTGGGATCCTCAATCTCGATAGCCCCATGAGGAAAAACTGATTGAATGATAAATGGGCTTGTCCATCTAGATTTTAGCTTGCATGGGAATAAATGCAGCCGTGAATTGTAAAGAAGGACTTTCTAACCAGGCTTGAAATATCTCCTAAAAATGCTTTGATCATGAACCTTCTTCATTTGTGCCTTGTACATCCTCGCACAATCATAAGCATCATTCCTTAGCTCCTCTAATTCATTGAGTTGGAGCTTCCTTTGTAAGCCAACCTTCAAAAGATTGAAGTTTAGCTACTTGATGGCCCAATATGCTCGATGCTCCAAGTCGACTGGAAGATGACTCGCCTTCCCGTACACAAGCCGTTAGGGTTGACATCCCAATCAGGGTCTTGAATGATGTCTTATATGCCCACAATGCATCACTCAATCGCAGAGACCAATTTGTCCTAGTGGGATTCACTATCTTCTCTAAAATGTGCTTGATCTCTCAATTTGAAACTTCAACTTGTCCACTTGTCTGTGGGTGATATGGGGTTGCAACCTTATGTGTGATGAAATACTTTTTCATAAACTGCTTAAAAATCCAATTGCAGAAAATTCTTACCTCCATCACTAATAATTGCTCGAGGTGTACCAAAACGAACAAATATAGTGTCTTTCAAAAATTTGACCACAACTCTGTGGTCATTGGTCTTGCATGCAACTGCTTCTACCCACTTGGACACATAGTCCACAACAACTAAAATGTATAGATAACCAAAGAAGTTTGGGAAAGGTCCCATGAAATCAATGCCCCATACATAAAAAATCTCAACAATAAAAATGGGATTGAAGGGCATCATATTCCTCCTAGAAATACTCCCTAGCTTTTGATAGTGCTCACAAGATATGCAATCAGCGTGAGCATCTCTGAAAAGGGTAGGCCAATAAAATCCACATTGCAAAATTTTTGTAGCGGTCTTCTTTGCACTAAAGTGGCCTTCGCAAGCATGATCATGACAAAAGGTGATGACATTGGATTGGTCATGCTCATATATACATCTCCTAGTGATCTAGTCAGGATAATACTTGAACATCTAAGGATCATCCCAAAAAAGGTCTTCACCATGGACTAAAATTTGATCTTATCCTGTTGCCCCCAATGCAAAGGCATTTGTCTGGTGACAAGATAGTTTACTATGTTTGCAAACCATGGTGCAGGATTGTGAGCAATGTGCATCAATTGCTCATTAGGAAAGGTCTCAGAGATAGGAGTGGCATCTTCAGTGTAATCCATAGTCAACCTAGACAAATGACCCAACACCACATTTTTGGAACCCTTCTTATCTCGAATCTCTATGTCAAACTCCTAAAGTAAGAAGATCCATTGGATAAGGTGGCATTTAGCATCTCTTTTGGAAAAAAGATACTTCAATGCTATGTGATCTGAGTAGATGATGATCTTAGATCCTAACAAATAGGATCTAAACTTGTCCAGTGCAAAAACGACTGCCAACAACTCCTTCTCAATGGTCAAGTAATTGAGTTGTGCATCGTTCAAAGTCTTGATCGCATAGTAGATGACATGGGGGAGTTTATCAACACATTGCCCTAAAATAGCTATAACCGCATAATCTGACACGTCACACATAATCTCAAAAGGGACACCCTAGTTAGGTGGCTAAATAACTGGTGTGGAGATTATAATCTTCTTCAGATCCCTGAATGCTTACTTACACTCCTCATCAAATATAAACGGGGTCTCTTGCATCAACATCTTACACAAGCGTCTAGCGATCTTGATAAAATCTTGGTTAAATCACCTGTAAAAACCTGCATGGCCCAGAAAAGAGTGAATCTCCTTCACCGTATGTGGGGGTGGAAGGTTGGAAATCAGGTCCACCTTCGCTTTGTCAACCTCAATCCCTTGGTGAGATATGATGTGCCCTAGTACAATACCTCGCTTAACCATAAATGGCATTTCTCTCACTTAAGCACCAAGTTCTTCTCCTTGCACCTCACTAACACCAAAGTGAGATGGTGTAGGTACTCCTCAAAAGATGAACTGAAGACAGAGAATTCGTCCATGAAGATCTCCAAAAATTGCTCTACCATGTCAAAGAATATGCTAATCATGCACCACTGAAAAGTAATGGGTGCGTCGCATAACCTAAAGGGCATGCGATGGTAGGCAAATGTCCCAAAAGGATAGGTAAATGTCATCTTCTCCTAATCTTCGGGGTCCACAGGGACCTGGTTATATCTAGAATAACCATCCAAGTAGCAATAGTAATTGTGCCCAGCTAAGTGCTCCACCATCTAATCGATAAATGGAAGTGGAAAATGATCCTTTCTGGTAGCAGCATTCAATTTGCAGTAGTCAATGCAAACTCTCCATGCCGACAGAATACGAGTTGGCACCAACTTGTCATCCTTGTTCTTTACTACTGTCAATCCCACCCACTTCGGCACTACATGAATTGGGCTCAGCCATTTGCTATCAAAGATTGGATATATGATCTCTGCATCCAACAACTTTATCACTTTTGTCCTCACAACCTCTTGCATAGCTGGGTTGAGCCTTCTCTGTGGTTCCCTCGATGGTTTGGCATTCTCCTCCAAATGTATCTTATACATCACCAAAGAGAGGCTAATCCCCTTACTATCCTCAATGGTCCAGCTGATAGCTTCCTTGTGCTCTCTTAAAACATCCAATAATGTCTCCTCTTGAGCATAAGCCAAGTTTGAAGCTATAATCACAGGCAAAGACTCTGTTGGACCTAGGAACTTATACTTAAGATTATCCGGTAAAGGCTTAAGTTCCTTCTTGGGGGGATTAGGTACTATTATCTCCTCCTTCTCATTGCTCACCAAAGGAGCAATCTCCAAAATTGCATCTGCTTGTTCCATCAACTTATCCAAATCTAAATCTTCTCCGAACTAAGCAAAGCATGCCTCCAGGGGGTCCTCTATGCTTGATTCTTCAATAACCTCATCTATAATCTCCTCTATCAAGTGTACTTGTTGCACTTGGTCATAATCTAGTGGTTGTTTTCTGATGTGAAAAATATTTAACTCCACATCCAACAATTGATTAGGGCGTTAGCCATAACTGAAAATGGTCACCATAAAATCACCTGTATTTTGCTCCCTACGATCTGAACACACCCTGTGTCAAGAACAATAAAATCCACGAGGAAATAAAACTTATCCACCTTGATTAGTACATCTTTAACTATTCCCTATGGAACTTTCATTGACCTATCGGCCAATTGCAGCGTCATGGATGTGGGCTTTAACTCTCCTAGCCCTAACTGCACATAGACTGAGTAAGGCAACAAATTTACACTTGCTCCCAGATCCAATAATGCCATCTTAATCAGACTGATTCCTATCATACAAGTAATAGTAAGACATCCAGGGTCCTTGTAATTAAGGGTTAACTTGCATTACAGGATTGAACTGACTTGCTTGGTCATGAATGCCTTCTTTGGGACACTCGTCTTCCTTTTCACTATAATCAAGTCCTTCAAGAACTTGGCATATGAAGGCATTTGCTGGATGACGTCCAAAAATGGGATATTTATTTGGAATTGCTTGAACACATCCATAATGTCCTCAAACTTGGCTCATTTATTGGGCACTTGTAATCTCTCAGGATAAGGTGCTTTAGGTACAACGACCTAGGAACTTCCTCAGCAATGGGGGTGGTTGTAGATGGCTCAGCATCTCTTTCTTCCTTGTTGTCACCCTTTTCCCCTTCTTGCCTAGCAGGGTCTGATTCAAGCTCTACCACCTAATTGTCCACTTGTCTCCTAGACCTCAGTGTGACAATCGCTTGCACATCCTCCTGTGCGTGCGTCTGACTTGAAGAGTTTCTGACTGTAAATGCCTTAGGATTGGTCACAGGCTAGCTTGGAAACTTTCCCTTATCTCTCTCACCCAGGTGATTTGCTAATTGACCCATCTACATCTCCAACTTGGAGATCGCCTAGGTGTTCACCATGGTGGTATTCCTTACATCATTAATGGATTAACCAATCATTTTCATAAAATCCCTAAGGGTATCTTCCAAAGACTGTGTCATTGACGTTGGGGCTTGAGTGGGGGCTTGGTAAGTAGATGTTGATGCTGGTTCAGCCGAGCGACCATGATTGGGAAAAGTCGGAGGGAATCCTAGAGGGTATTGATTGTGAGCTTGATGCGAAGCTCCTCCCTAATCCCCCGATTGGTTATGCTTCCATGAAAAATTAGGGTGGTTACGCCATCTTGGATTGTAGGTCTCTATGTACGGTCCATTTGACTACTTTCGATAATCATTGAAAGCGTTCACTTGTTCCATCGGGTGCTTGGAAAAGACCGGCATAGATGGACAATTATGTGCTTGGTGTATAGGACTAGCACAAATGGAACAACTATCAACAGTAAAAGTGTTGGCAGCATTGATGGGCCGATTTATGTTGAGAGTGTTAAGTCTTTTGGTGAGAGCATCTATCTTTAAGTTCAATTCCGATTCTCCTTTCAGCTTATAGATGCCTCCTTTCTTGGGGATACATGTAGATTTATCACAACTCAAAAAACCTCACTGTTGAGAGTTGTCGACCAGCTTATCCAACGCCTTATATGCTAAAACTCCTGTCAAACTTAAAAATGCCCCCCCATTCATCGACTTGTCAATGCTACAGTTAGGCTGAGTCAGCCCTTGGTAGAAGAATTGCACGAGTCTCCACATCTCATATCCATAAGGGCATTTGATTAGTAAATCCTTGAAATGCTCCCAACTCTTAAAAAATTTCTCATCCTCTTCTTGAGTGAAAGAACTAATCTCTTTTCAGCACTCATTCATTACAGATATCAAGAAAAACTTATTGTAGAATTTACTCAACAAGCTTCCCCAAGATGTATTAGGCCTTTGCATTTTGGAATCCAACCAAGCCCTGGCCCTACCTTGAAAAGAAAAAGGGAACAGTCTAAGATGGACCAACTCTTCTGAGATTTTGGAATTTGAACATGGCACATATATCCTTGAATGTCTTAACATGGCCGTAAGAGTTTTCATGATCCAAGCCATGAAATGAAGGTAGAAGTTGGATAACATGAGGTTTTAAATCAAAATGGGTGGCATTGGTTGGCGGCAGTGATCGGTGTCAAATGTTGTTTATTAGACCCCCCTTTACTTACTAAAGGGGACTTAAAGTGAAGATCCTGCCATAGTGCATTCGACCGCACTTGGTGTGTTTGAACGCACCCACACATGCAGCAGTACCACGGTCGCACGTAGTATGCAACACCATGGATGCACGTAGCACGCAGCACCATGGACGCACGCAGCACGCAGCACCACGGTCGCACGCAATACAGCACCACGGTCGCACGCGGCACAGCCGGCCCTAGCAATTATATGCGTTCGAACGCAAGTGCTCTGCGGTCGAACGCACACCCATGTCAGCCTTAGCCGCCGCAGCTGTTATTTGTGGTCGAACTTGTACCCTACGTTCAACCACAAATAACTGGTGCTTTCGAACGCAGGTAGTGCGTTCGAACGCACTTCAGTGACCTGTCAGCCTATAAATAGGACCCTTTGTCCATTTGTTCAGGAGTTTTTACATTGGGCGCGTTTTTTAAAGCAGTTTGCCTCTGTTGGCCCTGCTCTGCCCTTTTCTTTGTAGTTCTTTACATTAGTTTAATTATAATGCCTTTATTTTGTTTATTTACGCTTCCTTTGCTTATGGGAGGCTAGATCCCAACTAAGGTCGAGGATGTAGCCTCACCATGAATGCTTTATTAATTGCTTACGTTTAAGTTATTGCATTCCGTTATTTCTTTATTTACTTAAATCGTCTCTCACTTGGTTTGGTGACAAAACCAACTGAGATTGCACCGTAGTCGTTTATTTTTGGTGTTTCGTCCGATGGATACATTCCATCCTTCGGTTTACGCTCATTTATCCATAGTAGTTTGTGTTTTGACACATTCACTTTGGATCCTTTGAGCCTTAAACCATTTATGGTTTGTCTTTCGTTAAAGGGACGGATTCCTTTAATCATTCGATAGGTGCAAGAGATTTAGTCTTTATTTCAAACCGATAGGCGGATGTTTTAGCTTAATGTTTTCAATTAATGTAGTTGAAATGGTGAGGTGAAAACCTCAACCTTGGTACTTTCATTTCGTTTACATTTCCGCTATTATTTACTTTCTAGTTGTCACAAACACCCATCGCGGGTTAGGTTAAATAGCACTAACCTAGACTCGAAGTTATTTTCGCACAAAGTAATTTACGGTTCCTTGTGGGTTCGATTCGGTACTTGCGCAACCGCTATACGAGCTTCGGTTCGTTCAATTGCGAGTACCTAAATTTGGCACGATCAGACAGCACTATACACGAATGGGAACTAGTCGCAACATGTGCGAACAACTCTCGAAGTGATGTAGTTAAGTCCACATCCCAAGCCCTAACTTGTTCCTCATTCTGTAGTCTCGCATCATGGTACTCCGCATGCTCCTTTTGATTTGCATTTCTTTGGATGTCCCCCACCTCAACGGGTGTTCTACTACTTCTCCTAAGATTTCTCTCTAGGTCTAGATCTAAAGGTATTGAAGCTAAGTTTTGGGATCTCCGACCAAGCATACACAAAAATTAAACTAACTAAACAATAAATGATTTACAAAAATTTAATCACAACAGATAAAATACAGGCACAACAAAATAATCAAATAATGAAAAAAAAAACAACTAATAACTAACTAAACAAATATAAAGAAACAATAAACTAACTAAACAAAATTAATAACAACAGATAAAAAATAAAAGACAGGCAGATAAAATAAACAAGTAAACAAAAATAACAATAAACAAAAAAAAAAATCAAACACTGTATACTTAGTTGCCTCTGGTCTGTTGGTGCTAACTACGGAGATGCGCTCGAATGCAAGGTTAATGTGATCAATCGTAAGAATGCACAAATATAGCAATCTGCAAGTGCGCTCAATTGTAACAAAGGTGTGATCGAAAGTAGCACTACACTGCGGTTAGTCAGTCAGTCTAGGTGTGCTCACATGCAACTGCAAGCTATCGAGTGCAGGTGTGCAAACAGTGCACAGGAATAGGCTCAAGTGTACTCAAATGCAAGTAAACTATGCTCGATCGCACAAACAAAGACTGGAAATTCTAGAAACTTAAACAAACTAAAAAAAAAAAAACCAACCAAACACTATTCTAAAAACAAAATTTTTTTAACAAAAACTCAGAAACAAATAAAGAATTGAATTGAAATTGCAGAAATTAAATAACTAGTAGAAAAATAAAATCAATCTAAAAATAAAATCAATTTTAACAAAAACAACGGCTCCGTGACAATGGCACAAAAAATTTGGGGTACAAATAATAATGTACTCACAAGCGCATGAATTGTTGTCAATGTAGTGCTATGCAAGTACGAGATTGAATCCACAGGGAATTGTGTTTGCCAAAAATCAATCCTATGTCTAGACTAATCTTTCTTTAACCTAGTTCCAAGGTTTGAGCAATTTTATCGAACGAAAATAAAATCTAGACTAAATGCTTGTAAACGATTAAAGAAAATCACTAAGGTTTCAGAATCCGCCTCACCAAATCAAAATACATGTTATCATGCTTAGTTCATACATCTGTCTATCGATTACACTCTATGCATACTCTATTTCCATTATGAAAACTTGTCAAACCATTCGATGAATTCACCGTTAACGAGTCACAACAGATATTTTATCTCTATAGAATCATCCACTGTATCGTTGATCATAGTGAATATTTAATCTCGAAAGAATCATCCAATGTACCCTCGGATTGAAACACAATGAATATTAGATGTTTAATGAATCATAAACAACAATCAATAACAATTATGTCACGCAATTGAATTGAAACGAACACGCATTAAATTAAACAACGGAATCGGTATGAACTCAACATAAAAACATGTAAAGCATCAATGGTGAGGCTTCATCTTCAACCTCAGTTGAAGATTTAGCCTCTCATAGTAATAAGAGACAGAAGTAAATTAAATGTAATCATATGAAATGACGAATTAAAGGCTTAAGCAATAAAAAACGGAGGGTTTATGCCTTAAAAGGCGCCTCCAAAAAGTAGGTTTACAAAAAATGAGAAGACGTCCTATTTATAACAAAAGTTATGCTGCCAGGTTAGAGCAGTTATGCTCGATCACACAAAGTGCGCTCGATCATAGCCCTAGTGCTCTCGATCGTGCATGCTTGTGCTTGAGCACACTCAACCGCTCATAAATCCCTCGGCGCAGGCAAGTAAGCAATGGGCTAGGGCAACGCGGGCATCTCAGGTGTACTTGGTGTACGCTCGATCATAGTTGGAGTGCATATGCGCTCAAACACATAATGCTAGGCTAGATCGCAGGCGCACTCAATCATAGCATCTATGCACTCAAGTGCACTAATAGGGACCAGATCTTCCTTTTGGTTCTTTTCACCCTTTAAACCCCATTTTGATGCCATTGACTTGTACCACAATAAAACATTAAAACTAACAAAAACATTAGAAAATAACAAATCTAAGAGCATAACAAACATAAGTTAGGGGGCTTAGATTTACAATAATTGGCACTCTTCAGATCCAAAGCCTCGTATAATACACACACACTGACCATAAAACTAGCATGTATATTAAGCCCATGGCCATTATACTGTATGTACCAGTGCACCATGTCATGTGATGCAAATTATCTTGTCTATATTTTACATTCATGTCATTTTACAAGTTTCACTTGGTTAACATGTTCAGCACAACGTTTTTCTCAAAATGCTAGAGTTCATGTACAATAAGTATAAACCGTGAGAGTTGTAAAATATGTATGTTTTCTCGATATACAAAATATATGTGTTGTGCATGGAAAATAATAATGAGCATTATGTGAGTTAAAAACTCACCTAGATTGAAAGCGTCTCCGAGTATTCTGAAAGATCCGGGTTCTCCAAATCAGTGGAAAACCTTTTATTAGTCCTAATTCTACTAAAACAACTCTAGAGTAAGGAAAACAGGAGCTATGGAACGATTTAGTAACCATACGTCTGGGCTCGGGGCCGTACATCTGCTAGGGCCATACGTCCAGTCACGATACTGTATGTCTGCTTTGAGGGTTTTTAGGGAGAACCCCATTTTCTCTCCACTATTCGCCTATTCTTCGACTCATATGGCTACTAGAAACACCCTAAAGCCTCCTTACCTAGATTACAACCTCTATGCAATAGAATAATGCTAAGTTAACAAAATGTTAACCTAAACAAGATTCAAAGCGTATCTAAGCTAACAACCAAACAAAAATCAAGCAGTATAACGAACGTTACCTCCTTGAAACAAAACTACAAGTGTTCCGCCTCACAAATGCTCCGAAAGACAAGAACACTTCCCCAACGCTCATAAAACACACTTAAAACACCATAGCAGCCTGGGGGTGTCTGAAAACTATGAAAAACACGAAGGGGGTAGGAGGTATTTATAGGAGAGGGCTGCTACCAACTCCCTAGAAAAGTAGCGGACGTTCGGCCAACCTAGCGTACGTTTGGTACTATTCCCCAGTGATCCAAAGGGTGTTTCGTACGTTCAGGTATTAACAGGAGAGTATTCAAAAAAGTAGCATACGTCCGGCACTTTTGGCATACGTCCACTATATGATTTCAAAGCATTCATCAAATGGTCCCCCTCAGTATGTGTGCATTACAGACAACAACGTACGTCAGCCAAACCTAGCGTACATCCTCCCAAAGGTCCAAATTACCCCTCTAGTGCCCTTAGTGACCCAAAGCCCAAATTAACTCCCCCAAATTATTAAGCCTAGTTAATAATTTAGGTCACTATACCTATACAAAAGAATGTTCAAACTTGATGCCCATTCAAAAAACACTGTATGTAAAACAACCTTCCTTAATAATTTTTCAGCATGTACTTTGACCCAACTAATTGTTCTCCTCGAGATCTTTCCATTGTAGGGTAGTTATCCCTCAAAATCCAATGAGGTGTGAACGAACTACGGTTCGTTCTATTGCGAGTACTAAATTTGGTACGATCAAATTTTGGCGCCGTTGCCGGGAAACCGTTTGAATTGTTGAAATTGATTTTATTTTTAGAATAGTGTTATTTTTCTCCTAGTATTTCATTTATGCAATTTCAATTCAGTTCTTAGTTTATTTTCATATTTTTGTTAATTTTTGTTAGTTTTTAGGATAGTGTTTGGCTATTTCTTAGTTTAATTTCAGTTTCTGGAAAATCAGGCACTGATCGTGCGATCGATCGCATGCCTGTTGTGATCAAGTGCACTTGAGCCTATTCCTTTAGAGTTGCATACCTGCACTCACCTGATACGCAGTTACGTGGGAGCGCGCATTTCTAACAGACAGTAGTGCAGTGATACATTCGATCACACTTCTATTGCGATCAAACGCACTTGCAAAGCTTGCTACATATTTGTGTATGCGATCGATCGTGCTGCCCTGCTCTTGAGTGCACCTTTGCTTATTGTACCAACATACCAGAGGTAGTATGTTCAATTTTTTGCTTTGATTAATTGTTAGTTTAATTTTAATTGTTTATTCTGCTTGTTTTTTATATTGTTCTCTGCTATTGATAGTTGTGCTTAGTTTATTTTTGTTTCTAATTGATTAATTAGTTTGCAATTGTTTAATTAGTAGTTTGGTTAATTAAATAGTTAATTGTTTAATTGTTATATTGTGTTAGTTTTTATTTGTCTTAGCTAGTTTGTTGATATTTTTTCTGTTTCTGTTTCTGTAATTTCTACATGTGTTAATATTTGTTTAAAATTGCTTAGTTTTAATTCATTTAGTGCCTATAGGTTGTTGTTTTTGTAGTTTAATTTTAATATAATGTTTAAACTCATCTAGGTTATTGTTTTAGTTCTTTATTTGTTGTTTTTGTGTCCCTGCTTTTATTGTTTTTGTTCATACATGCTTATTTAGTTTGTTGTTTTCCTTAGTGGTTAGTTTAAATTCTTGTTAGTGGATGCATGGTCGGCGATCCTTAAACTTAGAGTTAACACCTTTAGATCCCGACTTAGAGAGAAACCTTAGGAGAGCGCATAGAGCTCACGCTGAGATGGAGGCAAATTCGAGGAATGCAAATGAAGAGGAGCAAGAAGATTACCAAGAAGCATGAGCTAGGAATGGGGAGCAAAGACAAGCATATGACGTGGATTTCACTACACCACTCTGGGAACTGTTCCCACCAGTTGCCACTAGTTCCCACTCGTGAATAGTGTTGCCAACGACTAATGCAACCCATTATGATCTAAAGCCACACGGGATCCAAATGTTACCATCTTTTACGGCTTAGATCATGAAAACCTATATTCCCATGTGAAGAAATTCAAAAACATCTATGCCACCACCAAATTTCAAAATTTTTTTGAGGAAGCTGTCCACCTTAGACTTTTTCCTTTCTCCCTTCATGATAGAGCCATGGAGTGGTTTGATTCCAAAGCTCCTAGGTCTATTACATCCTGGGAAGATTTGTTGAAACAATTTTACAACAAGTTTTTCCCAATGTCCAGAGTAAATGAGGCAAGAAAGGAGATTAGTTCCTTTACTTAGGATGAGGATGAGAAATTCTCTGAGTGTTAGGGGAGGTTCAAGGATTTGCTCATCAGATGCCCCCCTCATGGTTATGAAAAATGGCGACTCGTGCAATTCTTCTACCAAGGGCTGTCTCAGTCCAACCATCGCATGATAGAGTGGATGAATGGAGGGGCATTTTTGAACTTAAGGGGAAATTTAGCTTACAAAGCTTTGGATAAATTGGCCGACAACTCATAACATTGGGATTTTACGAGTTGTCGAGATAAATCTGCCCAAAACCCTAAGAAATGCGGCATCCTTGAGTTAAAAGGCGAATCAGAGTTGACCCTAAGGATGGATGCCATTGTCAAAAGACTGGATGCTCTGAGTGTAGGAAAGCCCGTCAATGCTGCAAACACATTTCTAGTTGAGAGTTGTTCTATCTATGCTAGTCCATTGCACCAAGCATAGAATTATCCATCGATGACAGTATTTTCTAAGATGGAACAAGTGAACGCTTTCAACGATTTTCGAAAGCAATCCAGTGGTCATATTCTAAGACATATAATCCAGGGTGGAGGAACCACCCTAATTTCTCTTGGAAGCAGAATCAACCCACAAATCAAGGAGGAGCTCCACATGCTCAAAATCAATATCCTCTAGGATTTCCTCCGACATATCAAAGTCATGGACGCTCGGCTCAGCCAGCGTCATCATCTTATCAGGCCCCCACTCAAGCCCTATCGTCATCGACACAGTCATTAGAAGATACCATGAGGGACTTTAAGAAAATGACTGGTCAATCAATCAATGACGTGAGGCATTCCACCATGGTGAACACCTAGGCAATCTCTAAGTTGGAGATGCAGATGGGACAGTTGGCAAATCACCTTGGTGAGAGAGATAAGAGAAAGCTCCTCAGCCAACTAGTGAACAACCCTAAGGCATACAGACCATGCGGACCCAGAAACAGACCATACTGACCCAAAAGCAGACCATGCTGAGGAAGAAGAACCAAAAGGTGAAGAGGGTGACAACCAGAATGAAGGAAATGTTGAGCCATCTACAGTTACCCTAGTTGTTAAGGAACCTCCTAGGGCGTTTGTGCCAAAAGCACCTTACCCTGAAAGATTACAAGCGCCCAAGAAAGGAGGGAAGTTAGAGGACATTCTGGAGGTGTTCAAACAAGTCCAAATTAATATTCCATTTTTGGACCCCATCCAACAAATCCCTTCATATGCCAAGTTCTTGAAGGACTTGGTCACAGTAAAGAGGAAGACGAATGTCCCAAAGAAGGCATTCGTGCAAGTTAGTACTATCCTACAATGCAAGTTACCTCTCAAGTACAAGGACCCTGGATGTTCGACAATTACTTGCATGATAGGAGTCAGCCAAATTGAGAGGGTGCTGTTAGATTTTGGAGCAAGTGTGAATTTGTTGCCCTACTCAATCTATTTACAGCTAGGGTTAGAAGAGCTGAAGTCAACATCCATGACACTGCAACTTGCTGACAGGTTTGTGAAGATTCCACGGGGAATAATTGAAGATGTATTGATTGAGGTTGACAAGTTTGATTTCCCTCTAGATTTCAAAGTGATAGACAAGGAGCCAGTGCTTGATGTTGCGAACCAGATCCCAGTGATTTTAGGGTGACCTTTCTTAGCTACGGCTAATGCCCTAATCAACTGTAGAATGGGGGTAATGAAAATTTCATTTGGGAATATGACAATGCAGCTCAACATTTTTAACATCAATAACCAACCACTAGAGTATGATGAAGCCCACCCGGTCTGCTTAATTGAAGAGATCCCTAAGGAGATTGTTAGTGATTTTGGTTTAGAGGGACCTGAGAGGAGTGCTTTACTCAAGAGGAAGATGACCTGGACTTTGATAGGCTGATTGGACAAGATGATTTGTATGAGCCTAGTCAAGAGGACCCTGAAATGAAGTGTTTTGCACCATCTAGAGGTGATCTTGATTTGAGTTTTGTACTTCAATAGGCTGAGCTGTTGCATGAGCCTCTGCAGGATCCTGGGATTGAATGTTTCGCTTAGTGTGGAGGAAACATAGATTTTTATAGGTTACTTGAGCCAACTAGGATTGTAGTTGAGCCAAGTATGGAGGACATTGAGCTAGAGAGTTTTGCTTAATTGGGAGATAATGAGTGCTTTGATGAAGTAGTTGAGCTACTTAACGCCATTTTTTATCCCATTTATGAGATACAGCCAGAGTGTGGGGAAACCACGAAGTTATCATTCCCCACTACTTATTCGTCCTCATTTGAGCCACTCGATTTGATTTCTGAGAGAAAATGGGTTACACCCATTTATTGGTGGCCTAGGTGGCCGAGTTTGACCATGGGAAGGAACGACCATTTTCCTCCCCCATTTTTTGATCACCGGATGAAAGGGTTAGCTGAATATTTCTTTGTGCTTATTGATTATCCCAGCTACGACCATTACCCTTTTGACCTTGGCAAGCTAGTGCATACCATTCTCGGTAGTGAAATTGATGTGTCTACCTATTGTCATAGGTAGTTTGGTCCTACTATCACAAGTTTGGCTAAAGACGTTAAACTTAGAGCTTATGGGAGGCATCCCTCATTATGTTACTCATTTTATCCCTCATTATGTTACTCATTTTATTTTTAGCATTTTATGTTCCAATTTTATGTCTACCATTCAAATTTGGGGGAGCATTCTTTTATGCTACGCCTAAATTGACCCGTTCCCTAGGTATTGTAAATCTGATCACATTGTGGGCAATGTGCCATTTTAAGTTTGGGGGTGGGGTAGATTTCTGGAACCTTTTTGTTGTCTATGTGTGTAACTATTTTTGTGTAAATATTTTAATAAAATATATATATATAAGTTTGGGGGTATTTTAGTTTTTGCACTATGCAATCAACCGTACCACTTTACGATCGATCGCATACACGGGCCTGCGTTCAATCTCATTGGTATGTGTTCAAGTACAGAGGCCCACTTCACACACACACTCTTACACGAATGCGATCGAACGCACATTAGTGCGATCGATCACACGCGTTCTGAGCCATCATATGGCCCTTTTTAGGTCACTTTCTTCCCTTCTCCTCCTCATTTCTCACCTATGCCGTACACTTCCCCCACCCCATCTCTGTTCTCACTTCGCCCAAACACTAACCCAACACCTCCATACACCACCACCCACCCATTTCCATTACACCACACCACCTCTGCACCACCACTGTACCGTCATACCGCCTCCGTCGGTCCCATTTCTACCCATTTTCCATTGTTCATAAAACCAAACTTTTCCCAAAATTTCACATTTTGCCCCTATTTTCGAGTGTCCAAAGGCACAAATCCATCCAAGGATTGTCCTTTTTTCTGTTTGTGTTGGTTTCTTACGTTTTTGCAAGGGGTTGGGTTAGGATTTAAAGTGGGTTTTCAATCCCTTGTTTTTAAAGGCACCCACCACGTGTTCGACAAAATTCCCCATCCAGTCTCCAACATGCCTAGAGTTCAAACTTCAGTTTCTTGGTCCTTGTTGTACAAATTTAATTGTACTCGCCAATTGCACGAGTCGATCGTAATAGAGTGGATGTGCAAGTGCGAGTGTCGAACCCATAGAGAATCGTGTTTGTCAAAAACCAATTTAAAATTGCTTAAATTAAACTTTTCTTAACCTAGTCCCAATATCGAACACGTGGCATGCATTAAAATAAACTAAACTAAAAATGCATTAAAATAAAGAAATAAAATAACTAAAGTCCCTAATCCACCTCACAATAAATTAATTAATATATAAACATGCTTAGCTCATATTCATTAAACATTTATGCTACAAGGCATACTCTGAGCGTTAACACATTGTTCATATTTCCGCCTAAATGATGTATAATACGAACTAAACATGAATATATATTTAAATATATAGTTAATTAAACATCCGTCTATCGATTAAAGGCAATGCATGTTCTAGTGTCACGCTAGTTCATGCATGCTTACGCCCTATTCAAGTCCTACAATTCAATATATCCCGGAAGACTTATGCTTCACCCAAACAATTCAATATATCCCACATGAAACAATTAACAATACACAAAAATAAAATAAACAAAAACTAATAAACTTAAACAAAACCAATAAATAAATTAACAAAACAATAAACTAATTAAACAACTAAAAAAAAAATAAAAATAAAAATAAACTAATATAAACTAGCAACATATAAAGCTAATTAAACAATTAAAAGTAAACTAACTAACAAAAACTAAAAGCAAGAAGTAAATAAATAAACATAGGCAGAATAAATAAATAAAAACTAAAAATTAAATAAAACAAGAAAAGGAAAATGTAACACATACATCGCTTCGTCTCTTGCAGAATGAGGTGCGCTTGAGCGCAGGAATGACGATCGATCGCAACCACGCGAATATGTAGCAGACTCTGCAAGTGCGTTCGAACTCAAGGGATGTGCGTTCGAACGCAGAACTGGATTGCTTGTTTGGAACAGGGGCGTGCGCTCGCACGCAGAGGCGTGTTAGGTGAGCGCAGGTACGTGTGCGTTCTGGAATAGGCGGAAGTACGTTCAACCGCAAGAACTGCGTTCGAACGCACTGTCGGCGCCTGATTTTCCAGAAACTCAACAAAAACCAAAAACAGGAACAAAAAAAATGCTAATAAATTTTTATTTTTTTTTTAATTTTTTTGAATTTTAGATTTTATCTATACAAAAGCACGAAACAAAATAAAATAATTGCACAATTAAAATAACTAGTAGAAAGATAAAATTAATCTAAGCACAAAATTAATTTTAACAAAACACCGATTCCCCGGCAACGGCACCAAAATTTGTTGTACAAATTTAATTGTACTCGCCAATTGCACGAGTCGATCGTAATAGAATGGATGTGCAAGTGCGAGTGTCGAACCCACAGAGAATCGTGTTTGTCAAAAACCAATTTAAAATTGCTTAAATTAAACTTATCTTAACCTAGTCCCAATATCGAACACGTGGCGTGCATTAAAATAAACTAAACTAAAAATGCATTAAAATAAAGAAATAAAATAACTGAAGTCCCTAATCCACCTCACAATAAATTAATTAATATATAAACATGCTTAGCTCATATTCATTAAACATTTATGCTACAAGGCATACTCTGAGCGTTAACACATTGTTCATATTTCCGCCTAAATGATGTAATAATACGAACTAAACATGAATATATATTTAAATATATAGTTAATTAAACATCCGTCTATCGATTAAAGGCAATGCATGTTCTAGTGTCACGCTAGTTCATGCATGCTTACGCCCTATGCAAGTCCTATCGTGCCTATTGAAATAATCAAAACGTACGCCCATTTGACGAAAGACAAAACATGAAAGGTCTAGGTCCAAAGGATCCAATGTAAAAGTGATTTAACACTAACTACAATGGATAAATGGACGTAGCCCTAACGATGAAATGTATCCATCGGACTAAACGCTATGACCAAACAACTGCAGCACAATCGATGCAACTTTGTCACGAAATTAAACCGAAACGAACTAGCATGGCAAATAATAAACGGATTAAATGTAAAACTAACTATGAAAGCATTGAAGTAAATCTAAAGTGAAGGGAATAAGAGACTAAATAAAAGTAAAATAAAAGTAAAATAAAACATAAATTAAATAAATGACAATTTAGGAGGGATTTACAGTGGAAAACAGAGGGCTTGAGGCCCTAGGGGCGCCTCCCAAACGTGCTAAACAAATGAATGCACGAGGTCTATTTATAGGCTGGTAGGATACTGGAGTGCGTTCAAACGCACTACCTGCGTTTGAACGCACCAGTTATTTGTGGTCGAACGCAGGCGTGCTTGATCGCAAATAAGCTGTAGGCGATCGGCGGCGTCGATCAGGTCCCTTGTGTTCAAACGCAGATAACCGCTAGGGCCGGGCATGCGTTCGACCCTCGCCATGCGCATGCGATCAGGTGCGTTGACGCGCAAGTGCGTTCAACGCACTTCAGAATCACCACTTGGTGCATTTTGCCTTTTGCAAGCCATGTTTTAATACAATGTCCTGCACAAGACAAAATACTAAAAACACTAAAAATAATTAGATATTAACAATGCTAAAGGCCTAACGAATATAAATTAAGGGGTCCAAATAAGTACTTTTAGGCACCGATCAGTCCTCTAGGACCCAAGCCATGATAGCCAGGCCCCCTTTTGAGAGTCAAAAGGTCATCTTGGAGACCACATTTGCCATTAAAGAAGACTTCTCCAAGAATGATGCTACAAAATGGGCAGTTCAAAAATTGAAGCGCTATGGTTTGAAGCGGCTATTCAAACCCATCACCTCCACCACATATGAACGTCTGGTCCGATCCTCTTATGAAAATTTGAAGTACAACTACAACTGGCCAGATGTCCTTGTCTCTTCCATCGACGATAGAGACGTTGAGGTGACCATAGCCGACATAGCGGCTATTTTGAAATGCCACCTGAGGTGGACAAACCATGGATTGACTACCCCTCCATGCTCACTATAGAGGACATCGTCTTAGACATGTGTGAGGAGACAAGCACAAGAATGCCACCAGTAAGGCGAAGATACCTCCCAAGCATTGGTTTGTGGACGTTGTGCTGCAAAAGAATGTGTGTCCCTTGGGACACAAGACACAGAGATGGGACATGTTTCTCAGTGCCTTATATTCATTCCACAAAGGCTATTGGTGCTCCATTCCCAAGATCATTTGGAGGCAGATATATAAATTTTGGGAGGGGGTGTACCACCGAGTTGCTAAGCCTACAAGAACATGGGGATGCCATTCCCTTTTCTCTTCACTCACATGCTTTGAAAGAAGGGCATTAAAGGCAATGCGACAGATGGGCCAATCATTGAGCATCCATGCTTTGGCCAAATCTAGTGGAACCAGAGCTATTCCCATATGCCCAAAGTCGCACCAGAGCCAGAGTCAGCTCTAGAGCTAGAGCCTATGGACATACATGAGATGGCAGCTGAGTAGGAGATAGCAACTGAACCAGAGATGGCAGAAGGACAAGAAGAAGAGGTAGATGAGCAGCCAGATGAAGAAGAATATGAAGAGATGATCACCCTCAGAGCTACAAATATTTATGCCTTGCAAGATACCTTGGAGGAAATGCGATTTCAGATCGCCAATATACAGAGAGATGCACACCAGGATAGGTCCAAGCTACGAGCCATGATGCAAGACATTTTAGCAAGATTGCCACCTACACAAGGGGCATTTCCACCAACTCCAAGGACTTCTTCAGCACCACCTCAGTGATTTTGTCGAGTACTCTAACCCCCTTGCATTACTTTTGTATTTTTTGTATCCACACACTGTGGACATTGTGAATTTTAAGTTTGGGTGTATGTGTGCACATTTTGTTTTCAATTATGCAATTTATTTTAAATTATGGTTTTATTTTCTTTTTTGAGCTTAACTTGATGAACACATGATCACTTTGTTAAGGGAATTTAAATTGTGTTGCTTTCTTTGGCAGCATGAGATATTACATTTTCAATTTGATTTTCACGAGCACATTGGCACTTAGTTTGTGGGGTATAAATTCTGATTTTAGTCATGTTGGTTTTGTAAGCTTGGATGCAATTGGGAAACCATTGGAAAGATAACCTTGGTTGTTTAGAAAAAAAAAAATTGATGATCATTTTGAGCTTTCCATCGAGTAATCGGACCTTATGCCTTACTAAGCATTGAGTGTTCGCGTAAAAAAGTAAGAAGTTAGATAGGGTTAGCTTAACTTCGTAGCCTTTTTGGCTTGAGTTCATAGGTCCTTAGGGGTGTTTTACACCCAATGCCCTAGAACCATCTGGTTTAGGATTCATTGACTTAACGCTTGACACATGGGTCAATTAGAAAGCTTAAGGGAGCTAAGCACAAAATTTTTTGAATTAAATAAACCTTGGTTATTGTGTCTGTTGGGAAGTCTAATGAATTCTGAGTGTCGAAGCATGCATAATTAAGATTAGTTTTGAAGTCCCATAATTATGTGCTAATTTCATTTTCACTAGAATTGATTCGTGTAATGTCTCATAATGCCATGTTAGTAACTTAATTGATACTTCCCTGAAAATTGTGAAGATGGTGTTTGATTGGTTAAGTTTGCTCATGAATAAGAACCATGATTTTTATATTGTTGCATTGTTGAGAATAAAATGATTGTACAATGTTTGTGGGTATCATCCCCGAAAAACCCTCATGAAACTTCACTCGTCCTCTAGGGAATCCCTAGGGGTTTAAAAGGCTTGTTGCATATGCTAAATGCAATTGTTTCTCTCACGAAAGCGGATCTATGTTATTTGTTTTATTTGTGTTTTTCATTTTGTTTTGCTAAGGGACTGGCAAAATATAAGTTTGGGGGGTATTTGATTGGTGCCAAATATTGTTATTTGACCCCCCTTAACTTGTGTTTGTTAGACTTTTAGTTTTGTTAATATCTAACGTTTTGTGTCGTTTTCGTGTTTTATGGTGTTACAAGTCATTACATTCACACCACGGTTACAAAGGTGAAGTTGACTTAAAGTGAAGGTTGGTGTTCCTGCAAGTGCGATCGAGCACATGCCAGTGCAATCAAGCGCGCTGCATTCGAACGCGAGGGGTGAGATCGAGTGTACTCCACTTAGACCCACATCTCACGCGTTGCCCTAGCCGCCATCGCTTCACCTGATGCGTCGTGGGGATTTTTGAGTAGTTACGTGCGTTCGATCGCACGATCGAACGCATACATGCTTGAGCTCGAGCGCAATGCCTACGATTGAGCGTATCTATATGACTTGGCAGCACCTTAGTTTTCTATAAATAACTGCCTTGTGTAATATTTGCATTACTACGTTTTCATGTGTGCATTTTGAGAGCTTTTGCCTCTGTTTGGCTCTGCTCTACCCATTTTAATTGTAAAACTTTATTGCTTTATTTATTTTAATGTCTTATTTTAGTTTGTTTGTGTTTCCCTTTTACATGGGAAGCTAAATCCTCAATTAAGGTTGAGGATGAAGCCTCACCATTGATGATATGCTAGTTTTTTTTACATTATGTTATTTAATTTCCGTCTTTTACATTAGCTTAGTCGTTTCAATTTGGTTTAGTGACAAAATCAAGTATGATTGTGTTGTAGTTGTTTATTCTAGTCTTTTGTGCGATGTATACATTCCATCTTTCAATTTACGTTCATTTATCCATTGTAGTTTGTGTTAAATCATATTCACTTTGGATCCTTTGGCCTAAATCATTTATGATTTGTCTTTTGTCAAAGGGACGGATTCTTTGAATCCTTCAATAGGTGCAATAGATTAAGTTTTGATTAGCGTTTTTGATTTGGTGAGGCGGAGTCCTTAACCTTAGTGGTTCTTTTGTTTATTTTACTACTATTAATTTAGTTTATGTTTCCTTTGTTACACAAACACCCACTTGGAGCTAGGTTAAGATAATATAAATCTAGAAGTAAAATTAGTTTTTAACACTCACAGTTCTCTGTGGTTACAAACATGTACTTGTACAAACGCTATACGAACCATGATTCGTTCTATTGCGAGTATTAAATTTGGTACGATCATGTATGCTTTAGCTTAGCCATATTTCTAGGTTATGTAAAGCTTAGAATAACAGTGTCTTGTATCCGTTATAACAGGATTTAACTTGGTCGGAGGATTCGCACGAGTGTGCTAACCACGAGATATGTTAGTGGGCTAACCACGAGTATGATATGAGCATGCCTACTTTCTGTAAATACTTAGTAACTGTACTATTAATTAACTATTAAGATGCAACATAAGACATGGTACACCTGTATGTGCTGTATGAACGGCCATGGGCTTACTATATAGACTACATATTATGGTCAAGTGTGTGTTATATGAGGGCTTTGGATCCATTGGTTTCATGACCATGGTGCAACCATTTCCATTAGTTAGGTCACTATAGGACAGACGTCATTAGTTGGTGTGGGCCACTCAAGGTTGGACTTGATCACACCGCTAATGTTATGTATGGTATGTTGTGCAATGGCTGGGGCACTGTCATTGTACTATAGGTCCCTCGAGACAATGCCAACCCTGCTGAAAAAGGGTAATATCTCAAGTAGACCATATATGAGAGTTATGACCTATAATGCATTAACCTTTTTTTGCATTAAAATAATTAGGTAATTATCGCCAGTTCAACACCATGAGTTTTGAAAACCCTAAAACCTTTTCAATGGTGTATTAATGGAGGTAATACCCCATTTTGGTTATTAATCAAAATACACATTTACTTTCATTAATTGGGCTCATGTCATACCTATGTTGTAAGGTTTACTTACTAAGTCGTTAGACCTTCAGGGTTATTAGTCTCTAGGTAACCTGGTTTATTGCAATGGAAGTGGCAAGAGATGCTATTGCCTGACTGGTTAGGCTTTACTTATAATTACAAGTTTGTCTTTATTGTTTAGTAGCTCCATGATCTTACTTGATGAATTATAGTAACTCAGATTTATTCACAAGTTAACTCAAATGGGTAAATTACCAGTGACTCCACCATATAAGTTGAGGCTAATTTTGGGGGCATTACACCTAGGCCCGCTTGAGACATGCTAGGGATCTCACCAAACCTGAACCGGACTAGCTTGGACTTGCCTAGGACCTGCATGAGAGTTGGCCAAGACCCAACGGGACTTACTTGGGACCTCGACGGGACCCGCCTAGAACTTAACTAAGACCCAACAAGGACCTCGTCGAGACCCGATCGGACCTGCCCGGGACCCACTTAAGACTTGACTAAGACCCAACCAAACCCACTCGGGATCTGATTGGACCTACATGGGACCTACCTGGGACTCACCCGAGACCCGCCCGAGACTTGATTGGGATCCACCCGGGAGTCGTTGAAAAATATTTTTGGAAGAAAATATTTTCCTTGAGTCCCTGTTGGGCCCCCTAATGTCAAAAAATGTTTTTAGAGGAAAACATTTTTCTGGAAAACATTTCTAGCATGTGGTGTGTAAGCAAAATTATATTGAGCACCAAATTACGAAAATGTCCCTATTGGGTCTTGGACAGGTCATGCCAATTTCTCGGGCTGATCCTAATAGGGTCTTGACAAAGTCCTAGTGGGGTCCTTATGGGACTTGGTTAAGACATCTTTAAATCTTTGTAAGGACATTTTTGTAATTTAGAGTTTAATTTGATTTAATGAAAAAATATATATAAAAAAAAAGTTGATTTTCCATGTACGCGGTAAATGCCGTAAAAATGTTTCGGTAGAAAATATTTTAAGGGAAAATGATTTTCAACAGAAACCATTTTACATCGAGAGAAACAAAGGCTTAATTTAATTAAGACTATTGTCACACATAAATTTGGCATTTGAGCTTGTGGGTTCGAGACCCGATAACTTAAGGAAAAGTCTAGTATATCATGACAAGCCTCGCAAAGTGGAATGCAATATGGAAGGTATGGATACGACATCGCCCCATAGGGGCTCGGACTACATGATTTTGAGAATATCATGGACACTAAAGACCACGACATCCACTGAGTCGATAGGGTCAAGATTGGCTCTACAAGTCACTTTAATGTAGCAATTACAAACAAGATGCGCATTGATTTCGTTAACAACTACATATGTCATCAGAAACTCATTGATTATCAGAACGGTTACAACACACTCTTGGAATCACGTTAATCACACTAAAGGTTACGCGTTACTCTCGGAATCATGTTGGTTATGATGGCAGTTACATGCCACTCTCGAGATAATGTTAATTGCAGGAACGGTTTTGCATTGACCATAACTATGACAACCCCGATGAGAAAATCAATTAACTAGTAATTGATCCCATGGTGCGCTATCCCAGCCTTGTCCCTCGTAGAACAAGACCTTTGGGAATTCATTTTCCTCATCGTAACGAGAAAACTGCAGCAGAAGACTTTTCTAAGACTATGGGATTTAGAGACAGTAAATGAAACATCACACATTAATTACCAAAGAATAAGTACTATGTCACCATAATTTCATAAATAATCATCAAATGTACTAATCATCAGACCATCGTCAGGAAAATAAATACAACCCAGAATAACAAACATCAACATAGTTCACAAAAGATCAATAGATCAAAGTTAGACTTAAGCTTAAGAATAGCTAATGAAATCAGAATCTCTATCATGTCATCACGAGCAGATGCTCCATCTTTCCACATAGTCCTAAGCCAAACGAGATCCATATCCTCAAAGATCACCTGTATCAGGTCCTGAGTAATCACCCAAGTAATCTCCGATGGGCATCTTCGTCTAGTGCAACTAAACCGTGCAATTATTCATAATGATGGGGAAAAGACATAAATAAAAAGGGAAAGTCTAGGACTTAGGGATTCTTAACACAGATAATACCCATGCCAGTTTAGTAATGAACTCGGATGTCTATAAGCAAAAGCAATTCCATCATGACAGCTTATATTATACGTGATATATATAATAGATGATATATGCATATAATGTAAACAACAGTTATAGTTCAACAGTATGGTCTACCCAAGATATTACCATTTCTCAGCAAGGTTGATGCTATCCCGAGGGATCTACAATACAATGCCAGTGCCCCAACCATTGCACAACATACAGTACGTAACATTAGTGGCATGATCGAGTCCGACCTTGAGTGGCCCACACTAACTAAATGATGTTTGTCCTATAGTAACAGAACCGTTGGGAATGGTTATACCAGGGTCACGAAACCAATGGATTCAAAGCCTTGTATAACACACACATTTGACCATAAAGCAAACATGTATAATAAGCCCATGGCCATTACTATCGCATGTACTAGTGTACCACGTCATACGATGCAAATTAGCTTGTCTGTATTTTACATGCATGTTATTTTACAAGTCTCACTTAATTAACATATTCAGCACAACATTTTTCTCAAAATACTAGAGTTCATGTGCAATAAGTATAAACAATGAGAGTTGCAAAATATGCATGTTTTCTCGATACACAAAATAGATGTGCAGTGCATGAAAAATAACATTGAGCATTATGTGAGTTAAAACTCATCTGGATCGAAAAGCATCTCTGAATAATCCGAAAGATTCGGGTTCACCAAATCTATGAAAAACCTTCTATTAGTCCTAATTCCACTAAAACAACTATAAAGTAAGGAAAATAGGAGCTATAGGACGGCTAGTGAGAATAGGGTTTCCTTGTCACACACCGATCGTATGTCTGGGCTCCTGGCTTTACGTCCACCATGTCACGACGAGCAGTACGTCTGATCACGATACCGTACATCAACTCTGAGGGTTTTTAGGGTGAACCTCATTTTCTCTCCACTATCTGCCTATTCTCTGACTCCTAAGGCTACTAGAAACACCCTAAAGCCTCTTAGCCTATTTTACAACCTCCATGCAATGAAACAATGCTGAGCTTAACAAAAACGCTAACCCAAAAAAGAGTCAAAGCGTATTTAGGCTAACAACTACAACTAAATAGAAATTGAGCAGCATAATGATGTAATTAAAAAGCTAAGTATTGAACGTGACCTTCTTGAAACAAAACCATAAGAGTTTCACTTCTTGAATGTTCCGAAACACACAAACGCCTCACACACGCTCACCAAACACTCACAAACACACATCGGTAGCCTAGGGGCATCTGAAAACTGTGAGAAATTAAAGGGGTAAGAGGTATTTATAGGAGAGGGCTGCCACCAACTCCCTTGGCAAAGTACCGGACGTCCGGCCAAAGGGGTGTACATTCGATGGTTCTTGCTCGATGGTTCAAAGGCTGCCTCGTATGTTCAGGTATTCACTAGAGGGTATTCAAAAAGTTGTGTACATTCGGTGGTCCCACGTATGTCTGCCTGTATAGTTTGCAGAGTGTACGTTCGGTAGTCCCCATTGTACGTTCGTACTACAAATAGTAGTGTACGTCTACCAAACCTAGCATACGTTTGTCCAAAAGTCCAAATTATCCCTCTAGTGTCCTTAGTGATCCAAAGCCCAAATTAACTCCCCCAACTAAGCTATTTACACGTAGTTAATAATTTAGGTTGCTACAGTAATGGTTAAGGAACAAGAATATTAACTCCTTCGTCTGTTACGCCTAGATCCTAGGTCCTCCGCTTGGTCATCATCAATACACCTACAAAGCCTACATATAAAAGGCAAAAATGACAAGAGGATAGGTGCATGATTCATTCTCATACTAAACACTATATAGAACTTAGAAAGAATCTAACTTTATTACTGGATGTAGTGACCCAAATAATTAACTAAGCTTAGGTAGCTTAGTTAGATAGTTAATTTGGACTTTGGGTCACTAGGATTAGCCAGAAGGGCATTTTAAGAAAATTGGACTTTTGGACCGAACGTATGCTAGGGTTGGCAAACGTATGCTCTTGTCTTTTTGTGTGGACGTCCACTCTTTCCTTTTAGTGTGGATGTACATTAGGGTTGGTGGTCGTATGCTCTTGTCTTTTAGTACGGATGTACGCAGGGGGACTACCGGACGTACGCTGACAAATAATAGTATATTGCACTCTATGAATAGTATGCGGACGTGTGCTACTTTTTGGATTGATCGTTGGATAATTCATGTATGTACAAAGCAACCTTTGGACCACTGGTGAATAGTATGCAGACGTATGCCTGTAGGACCGGACATAGGTTGCTTTCCAGCTCTATAATACCCGCTCACCTCCTTGCCATTTCATGCCCATTACTCTCCATTCTTGCCCCCAACCCTCTGGAGACCCCTGTGTGAGTGTTTTGTAAGTTGTGAGTGTTCTTGGAGGAGGAGGAGAGATTTCTTGGAGGTTTCTCTTCAAGGAGGTAATCTTCTAAGCTTAACTCATTCTTTAATCATTATGCTGCTTAAATGTGTTGCACAAATTTAATTGTACTCGCCAATTGCACGAGTCATTAAGCAGTGTAGCGGGTGTGCAAGTGCGAGGTCGATCCCACAGAGGATTGTGTTTGTTAAAAACTAATTTTAAAGTGCCTAAACTAATCCTATCTTAACCTAGTCCCAATATCAAACAGGTGGTGTGCATAAAATATAAATTAAATTAAAATGCTTTAAAATAAAGAAATAAAAACGCTAAGGTCCCTAATCCACCTCACAACAAATTAATCTATATATAAACATGCTTAGCTCATATTTATTAAACATTTATGCTACTAGGCATATTCTGAGCGCTAACACATTGTTCATATTTCCGTCTATCGATGAAGCTCATATGCGTATCCTATTATTGTCACAAATCTTGTTGAACTACTCGAGGCAAACACTGTTACAAGAGGTCACAACGGATATTGGTCCGAAGACAAATCATCTGATGTATCTCCGGTCGCAACGAGTGTTGACGTTTGACGATTTGTCAACAACAATCAACACACTTTTGTCACTAAAATGCATTGAAACGAATAAACATAAATCTAAACGACAGAAAATATGAACTAAACATGAATATATATAAACAAATCCATAGTGAAGGGAATAAGAGACTAAATAAAAGCAAAATAAAATATTAAATTAAAGAAATGACGTTAGGAGTGTTTGAAATGAGGAACAATGAGGTTTTAGGCCACAAAGGGAGCCTCAAACCATCTCCCAAGCGTCTAGGTTTGTTTACAAAAGAAAGGGGGGTATTTATAGGCTAATTTTTAGGGTTTTAGCGCTGCCAGGTCAGTTAAGTGCGTTCGAACGCATTGGGTGCGTTCAATCGCACTCGTGCATGAATTTCGGCATTTGATAGGCACAAGTGCGTTCGAGCACACTGCCTTCAGAATTAGCCCTCACATGTGAAATACAAAGTTGTAGATATTTGAGTTAGCTTTCCAAAGACACCAATATCACCCCAATCAAAGTTCTACAACTCTAGATATGGCCATTTTGGTGGGAGTCGTCGGGTGTAAATCATAGCTCGACTCAATTTTGCCGCCAAAGCTCCTCGAACTGTTTTAAGCCCCAGAGTTGATGGCGTTAGCCCCAAATGCAACTTAACAACCTGCAAAACACTAAAACACCAAAACTAACCAAAACATTAGAAATTAACAAAGTTAAGAGCTTAACAAACATAAGTTAAAGGGGGATAAATATACAATATTTGACACCGATCAAAATGCTTTTCATAATTAGCTTAGTCGGTAGCTTGTAGCTTTTAGTTATGTTGTTGTCCTTAATCTTAGTTTAAGCACGGGTTGGCGTTTAATTATTGTTGGACATATTTCCTTTTGCATGGAGATGCTATTTTAAGATAGGAGGTCCTAGGAAAGGCTTTTCGTAGCCTTAGAACCAATTTCGGAGGACAAGAGGACAATTGATCCAAATGAGGTTCTACCTGAAATCCTTCTAGCGAATGTACAACTACAAGACCGAACGTATGGCCAGATGTGTTTCAAGGAACGCCACATTGGCCAGTCGTCTGATAGCCTTGGTCTTCATGTTCTAGGTTCGTTTTAGTTGGATTTAGAACTAATGATAGGCCTTTTCTTAGTATTCGAGATTATTGTGCCTTAATGGAATTTTATGGAGGAGCCTTACGACCCAAGTGAGCACAAACTCACATGGATTGCTTTGTTGTTACTTTAGCTGCATTGCATATCTATTTACTAAACATGCATATTTTGCAACTCTTGTGAAATACATTTTGGAACCACTGTAAACTCTCTTTTGTAAAAACGTGTGTTGATTAATAAGCTAACAATGAGGCTTATAGAACTATGCATGTAAAAGACTGATAAGATTAATTGCATCGTATGACATGGTACACCGATACGTGTGGGATAATGGCTATGGGCTTATTGTACTAGTTAACTTTATGGTCGTGTGTGTGGAGGGGGGCTTTGGATCCAATGATTTTGTGACCAAGGCATAGCCATTCTCAATGGATGGTCACTATAGGGTGGACATTATTAGTGGCGTGAGCCACCCAAGGTCAGACTCGGTCATGCCACTAGTGTTATGTACGATACTTGTGTAATATCTGGGGCACCAGTATTGTACTACAAGTTCCTCGGAATAGTGTCAACCCTGCTGAAAAGAGATATCTCAGGTAGACCATATAACTGAACTATTACTATTACTCATAATTGTAAGCATATATTATATCTATATCACATCCATGATAAACTGTCATCTCATATTGTTGCATGTGCTTTATAAATAACTGAATCTACAAATTAATGATGGGTACGTCATGTGCATTTATACTCACTAAGTCATCAGACTTACTCTTGTATTATTTTTCTTTTTTCTCCATATGTACAACTATGTTATAGATAGTTTAGCAGAAGACGGATACCGCGAAGCATCTAGTTCTTGTGGAGGATTCAATCCAAGAGATGCTTGAAGACTTATTGCAAGCTTAGGCGAGCACTCATGGTAACTACTGCTTTTGAATTATATTATAGACTTAGAGCATGATGCATGCTTACATATTAGGGTTTAGCATAAATCCCTTTTAACAATAATGTATATAGTATGTAACTAAATTCTAGGGGCGTTACATTGGAGGAGGATCTACTGGAAATCGCTCAGTGTAACCTCTTAACCTTTGCTCTTGTTTTGCAAGATTAATGCTCTGTTTCTTGTTCGGTCCATAACCTTTTCCTCATTTGCTTAGAAAAAAAAATGATTTCTAGAAAAAATGATTTCCGCATTTTACGGTGTTTAGCATGTTGTAAAATAATAGTCAACAGATAACATTTTCCCTTTAACCGAAAATTCGTCTTTAATTTTGGAAACATAGTTTACGATTTTAAAAACTATAAACCTTTTTTTGACTTTGAGTATCTTATTCTCAAACTAACGTACCTTGCCAAGACTCATTCAAGAGCCCCTCGAGACTTGACCCAGACCCACTCGGGACTTGACCAAGACATGGACCCGCTCGGGACTTGTCTAGGGACTTGTCTAGGGACCTACCAAGACCTACTAGGGACCTACCAAGGACTCGCCTGGGACATGAACAAAACTCGTACTGGGACCTACCTAGGACCTGCCTGAGACCCGCTTGAGACTTGACCAGTACCTGTCCTGGACTTGACCTGGGCCCATTTGAGAATTACCCGGAACCTACTTCAGACCTGTCCGGGTGTTGAGTTCCGGGTGGGTCCCAAGCGGGTCCTAGGTAGGTTTCGGTCAAGTCCCACATGGGTCCCAATCATGTCCCAAGTGATAAGTGCCAAAATATTCATATTTTAACCCATAATTTACATTTGTTAATTTCTTAGTTTTTGTTATTTTGTATCATTTTATTTCCCTTTTGTGTTTTCTGTGTTTTTCTAGGTCATGGAAGAAAAGGAAGCGTTTCTGGAAATGTTCCAAGCTTAAAGGGCAAATTGGGAAGATCTAGAAGATGTGGAAAGGATTAAATCGGAATTTATCAAATTGGAGTCAAAATCAGATTGGATTCAAATTTGGATTTTGCATATGTCTCGGTATTTTGGCCATAACTTTCATATCGAATATTAGATTGAGGCGATTTTAGTGGCAATGGAAAGCTAACTCAAAATTTTACACATCATTGTGAAATAGTATTTTCCTAATTCGGACCGCCACAATGCCAAAATCACTCTACAATAGGAGCCCAATTCTGGACGAATCCTATTCCGATTTGTAATAGGATTGTCTCTTAATTTGACTAGGAGATGGAATTCCGAATTTCCTAGGTTTACTAGGGTTTCTAGGACTCTCCTAAAGCGTATAAATAGACCTCTAAGCCTCACAATTAGAGAGCCTTTAATTTCAGAGAGGAATTGGAGGCTACTTATAGGAGCGATTTTCGATTCTTTCTTTTCCTTTTCTTTTTAGTTTTATTTTAATTATGTGTAACTAAATATTTTAGTAGGGTTAGATTGAAACTCTAATTATGTTTATTTAATATTTCAATATTGGCGCCTTTGTGATAATCATATTATGTTGTTTAATTTGATTAATGCATGTTTTATTGAATTCTTCATAAATGTGTAACTGGCCATTATATGCATGTGATATGAACTTGTTAGTTAAATCAATTTGGATAGCCGAGTCTTGGGTTTAACATAAGTAACAAAAGCAATCCACGCCGGGTTCTTGGGTTAATCAACATGGGAAACTGAGAGTATATGCCATGCCTTAGGTCTCATGTGGTTGTCGGTTTTCATAGTTCATATGCTTTTTTAAAGAACAACTTAGTATATGTCATGCTAAATCCTTTAAGAAAGAAAAGAGTTAGAGTATACGCAATACCTAATTCGTTGCTTAGGGAAACCAATAGCTTAAGGAGTATACGCCATGCCCTTAGGTTGGCAACCATTAGGTATTCATGATATGATTGAATCATTGGCATATTGTTATATTAATTGAGCATGATTAGTGCTGGACACTTTTAAATAATATCAATTGTGTGACACTTTTGGTATTGTAATTTAGTTAATTAATTCTAAACGAAATTAACAATCTTCGTGGGATCGATCGCGTACTTGCTGCATTATATTATTGTTTTGATATTGTGCACTTACGAGTTAAAACGTACTAAATATTATCTATTAATTTAGGTAGTATTTGGCACAACACCGAGCAAGTCCCGCGCGGGTCCCGTTGAAAGAAACAAAGCCTAAGAAGAATTAGCTCGTAGAATTATCGTATTATCGTTGGGTTCACCAAACCGAAAACTATACCAACAACTATATTAATTTATCCAAAAAAAAAAAAAAATCAATTGTAATTTGTAGGAGTAGTTAGTAGTTACAAAATTACAATGGTTTCACAGACGGCGTGTTCTCTTGAGGACCTTACAATAAGGTCTCTCCCTTTGGAGAGAAGGTGGGCGCACATTACATTAAATTTCATCCCCACATTTGTCTCTGCTTCAGTAGCTGTCAACTTGTCCCAAACCTTCGCATGATTTGAACTCTTACTTTTTGTTATTTTATAATTATTTAACAATGTTTTAAATTAATTAATATATATATATGATAAAGATTAATTTAAAAATTAGTAAAAAGGTGCCAAATCAATGGTGTTGAACAATTTCACATCTAGCGAGATATTGAAGTCAGTGTTAGGTTAAACGAATCCAAGCTGATTAGCTTTGGGTGTACCCACTACCCACTACCCATTACCCATTTAAAAATTAGTAAAAAGGTGCCAAATAAATAGTATTGAACAATTTCACATCTAGCGAGATACTGAAGTCAGTAGATTAATTTAAAAATTAGTAAAAGGTGCCAAATCAATAGTATTGAACAATTTCACATCTAGCGAGATATTGAAGTCAGTGTTAGGTTAAACGAATCCAAGCTGAATAGCTTTGGGTGTACCCACAACCCACCTTAGAAGAAGTATACTATTTACTATTTTCCTTTCCAAATTACCTACTTTAGTCTTTACCCAACCTTTTCAATCTTTTAATGATAATGGAAATGACTTTCGCAAAATCGATAGTTGCATTCATTTCTCTCCAACTTCTTTTTGTATCTTCATCGCGTCTTTCAAGGACTTGCTTCCTCAATAAGTTTATTTATTTCAGGATTTACTTGTTTCCTCAATAAGTTTCTCCTCGTTTCCAATTTTCATCCACTTAACTTAAATAAATACTATTTTTAATTTTTAGACACATTTTTAAACAAGTAATAACATTGATGGGGTATTTTTGTAATTATAGAGTTAAAAGTGTACAAAATGGTAGGAATGCCAATAATAAACGCAAGGTGCAAGGACGCCCATAATTGCATTCATGATGTCCCATATCACCCTTTCATTCATGACCCATGTTGATGTATCCAATTTTTTAGGCTCATAAATAGTTGTACGCATTGCTAGCTACCTTTCTCTCCCCAAAATGCAATTTTTCCGTTCCACATGTCTTTTTATTTTATTTTATTTTTTCAAGGTTAATGCAAATTTATTATGGTATTTTATCATTTTATCAAAAGTCATACATTTAGTCCCCCTATTTTCACATTTATCGAGATGATTTTTTCACATTTATAAACTACCACACACATTTCCATTCTTGCCGTATCCATATAAAATAATTTTATTGGGAGTAATTTGTAATTTAATCCAACCACATGAATTAATTTTTCATTTATTCATTTTTCCTACAACCACTCCCTCCCCTTTTTAATGTAAAATGATAACGTGGAAAAATGGACATATAAAAATATTTTATAGGTCTTACGTGGCAAAAATTCTGTTAATTTTTTAGATGGCAAATTTGTTTTATAAAAAAGAAAAGAAAAAAGTGTAATTATTTTAAATAATGTGGCACCATGTAATGCCTGAAAATTTCAAGCTAGTAAAATAATTATAGAACGAGGTTTTAATGATAAAATAAATTATCCTTAATTTTTTTATACGTGCCTTAGACATGCCATAAAAATTAGGAATAATTCAGATTTCATTTTGAGATCGTTTAAGAAACCAAACGACTTTTTGACCTGAAATTTTTGAATACATGAAATATTGGGCAAACAAATTCTAAATGCTTCAATTGTAACATGAAAACGACTGTCTAGAAGTTAGATAACAACTCATAAAATTTTAAAGCAATCAGAGTATGTTTAGGGCTTGAAAACAGGCTTGGAGTGGGCTAGACTTGACAACTACTCTTAGACTGCCATGTGGCAACTTTCTAGCTTGCCATGTTAGCCCTAACTATAATACCCAAGACATTTAAAAAGATTTTTAATGTAAAACCCTAAAAATGTTTGTGGGTATTATTATTAGTAAACCCTTACGAAACTTCACTCGTCCTTTAGGGATGCCTAGGGGTTTAAAAGCTTTTGTATACGCTAAATACAATCATTTCTCCCACGGCAACTGATTTATGTTTCATGCTTTGATTTTGTTTTTCATTTTGTTTTGTTAAGGAACTAGTAAAATGTAAGTTTGTGGGTATTTGATGAGTGCCAGATATTGCATATTTGGACCCCATAATTTGTATATGCTAAGCCTTTAGCCTTATTATTTTATGATATTTTTGTTAGTTTTGGTGTTTTACAAGTTGTTAAGGGAAAACTGTAGTATTATTGTGAAAGATGCAAAGGAATTGGAAAATTGCATTTATGGGAAGTTGGGATCGAGTGCACAGCACCAAGCTCAAGCTCATGTGCACTTGAGCCCAGCATTGAACGCTCGAGCACACGTCCACATCAGCCTGAACATGCAACACCCAAGTGCTGCGCCGCAGAAGGCTTGGAGACCTGAATATGCTTGAGTGCACCTAGTGTGCGATCAAGCACATTCACACTGACCTAGCAGCGTCGAAACCCTAATTTTTTATTTTAAACACCCATGTTTTCTTTTGTAAACACGCATTGGGAGGCACCGTTTAGAGCATATTTTTGACATGTTGACGTTCTTGAGCTTTAGGTACGTTTCTCTTTCTAAGTTTCTTCCATTTCATGTTTTTAATTGAATTTATCATGTTGTTTTTAGTTATGAGAGGTTAAAACCTTCAGTTAAGGTTGAAGATGAAATCTTGCCATTGATATGCAATTTCATTCTCGTTGTTTTATTCACACAATTCTGATTTTTTTTTCTCAATAAAGTGTTGTTTCATTCCACTTCAATTGGTTGATTAATTTTATTTGATTGAATGATTAGTTGTTATTAGTAAAATGTTGGATATTCGTTCTGTTTCATTCAATGGATACATCGAATCATTCGATTGAGATAGGATATCCATTGTGATTTGTTAATCAAACAAATACATTGGATAATTTGATTTCAATTGGGTATTTGTTGTGATTTGTTAATTTTTAGATTCATCAAATTTTTTAATATAAATTTGTATGGAACATAGAACAATGCATAGTGCTTATTTGTACGTCGGTGGTGTGAGTAAAATACAAGAATGGATTGCATTGATTTGGTTAAGTGAATTCTCAAAACATGATTGATTGAATTCATTTGATTTACAATTAGTTTTATCATGTTTATTATTTTGCACGACAAAATCACAAAACTTGAAACTAGGTTAAAATACGATTAGTTTAAATAGAAATTGATTTTCATGAGGCAATTCCTCAGATTCGATTTTCAGCGACTTGTGTACAATGCCAAACCCACAACAATGGCCCAAGCTAGCCCCCTTGGTCTACCTCTATTGTCATTATGGTCTATACATCTCAAAGGAGATAATTGGCTTTGTTTAATAACACGTTTTTTTTTTTTTTTTAGGGAATTCTTTTATCTTCATTCTATAATAAGAAACGAAAGAAGAAAAAAAGGGGGAGGAAAGATGGATGGTCACACCAGAGAGGCTAGGGTTGACAAACGATGAATACAAGAAATTTTCTTGTTTCGTTTGTTTTATCTTTTCAAAATAAAAATATTAGCAAACAATCCAAAGTATGAAACATTTAATATTATTTTCACTTTTTTTTTTTTTTTAAGAAAAAAAAAAGAAAGATAAGAAAACAAAAAAGTAGCATCTAAAAAGCATTGAAAATTAATCAAGAAAAAAACGAAAAGAAAGAAAGCTAGCCCTTAATGGCATATTTTTATATTTTGTTTGGCTTGATAAGTTGAATATTTGATTGAGTGTTACGCCGAGTCTCTCTCCTAACTCTCATTGCTTTGAGTCTATATAAGGTTTGCATAGGTTGTGTCATTTTCTTCTTGTTCACTACTCTGTTTTGTGTTGTCCGTCATGGGTTTGTTCAAGGAGGAGGGATTGGTGTACAAGCCGGTGGAAGAGGTTGATCTTGGTCCTACTAGTCATGAAAACTATCTCCGAGCCCACGTTAAAGGTTCTTCAACTTTCTTCTTCTTCTTCTTCTTCTTCTGTCACATAATTTTTCAGTTTCTCTATATCTTGTTCATGCAACTACAACAACTCTTTTGAGGATTTATTTCCCTCTCTTTCATCTAAAACTACAACTCTGGTAAAGATAAGCTCCATTAAAGGGTTGCAGTCAATACTTTATCCCCTGCTTTCTTCGAATAATTAATATATACTTGAACTTTGATATCAAAATCGGGCACCGATTCACACAGTTGATGGGTCTAAGTATTTGGATAGCACAACTTTAAATGCATGAGAGATTGAAGGCATAATTTGTGTTCCCAATCGAAATACGGATGACTGACAGTCACAGAACTAGAGAGAGAAAGAATTCTGCAAAATTATAGTTGAAGGATTGTTACTGACACTTGTGTTTTTCGTTGACATTTGATGGAAAGACATATATAATTAGTACTGAAATGTGTGTTTTTTTGGCATGAATCGTAGCTCCTAGAATGGCTGGACTTCTTGTCAAAATTTTCGCCTGGTTTCTGGAGTCACGGATCTTCGGGACATTGCTGTTGTACATATTGAAGAGAAACAATCTAATTCACAAGGTACACACCCTTTTTCATCTTTTTAATTATTATTATTTATGAATAAGAATCGTTTAATGAAAATCACATAAAATACCAAGGTCCAAGGCAACAACCATTACATTAGTTTACGTTTAAAAATACTTCTGTTATAACATTTACAATAATTAATTAATTAATTTTTGTTTTTCTTTGTGCTTGTACTTCTGTAACATAACCAAAAAAAAGCGAAGTTATATATATATATATTAGGTTGGATCGAAAATGATTGCATTTATATCTCAACAGTACGATATTAACTTCTTGTTCTCAACTTGCTTCCACTTCACTTTCCAATTTTAGAATCACATGTCCCACTCGCCCACACAGCTAGGCCCGTAATCAATTTTCTTGGTATATATATATATATAGGTTGGATCTAAAATGATTGCATTTATATCTCAACAGTATGATATTAACTTCTTGTTCTCAAGTTGCTTCCACTTCACTCACCAATTTTAGAATCACATGTCCCACTCGCCTACACTGCTAGGCCAGGAATCAATATTTTTCTTGGTATACAACTATATATATATGTATTGAGAGAACGTTGACATTAGAGAGACGCTATCAAATATTAAATATTAATTTAGCTTTCAAAATCTTTGAGACGAAGTTTTTAATGCAAATATATTTGGTGACCCAAAGCCTCCCTCCCTTTCACACGTGTTTACAGTTGGTTTAGGTGAGGTTTCATGTCAGATTGGACCTCTAATCTCTCACTTTCTAACATTGGAAATTAAGTGATGAAAATTAAGTCTTCAATTTTTTTTATAAAAATTTACATTTTTTAATGCTGCGATCTCCATCAAGTCCTTCGTTCATGAAAGTAGTTTGGGGGCATAAAAGAGATTTGACTTGCCTATAAAGAAAACATAAATTAAGGTATTTGTTCGGTTTGTTGAATAAACCTCAAAAATTGAATGGCTATCTTTCTTTTCTCTCTTTCTCACGTGTGAAAGGGAAACAAAAATTAAACCGCCGACCACTCGGTTATATATTAGTAGAAAAGGGACTAAAGGAGACATAAACCTTTTCCAAGAAGTTCTATAAATTAATTAATTACTTAAAAAAAAGGGTTCTATTAATTATAAAGTTATAATTGCACCCTAAGAATTATGTAATTACAAAAGAGCTTATTATCCTTAATTTAATCACATGATCATCTATAACACTCTTTATCGAAAAATCAAATCCTTTAGTTGCTTTACTAAAATTATCTATATATATCAGAAGCCAAGTTGAGTTGAGCTGATTTTTGGCTAATTTTTATGAAGGCTCGAGCTTGAGGTCGAACTCGATCCAGGAGATTGTTTAAACTCAGCTCCAAAAAGTAACAAATATGAAATCTCCACATAACCAAACCCGTCACTTTCCCAACTTAGATTTCCAACAGCTAAACCAAAATCATCCTTTCCTGTTTCCAGTCTCTACATTTTAAGGCAGAAAAATAAATAAATAAATCATCCTTGGCCCAACAGCTTTATATAGGCCAATATATAAACATATTTTCACTTTCTAAATAAATAAATTCATGATGTTGATAGATTTATCTATTTATGAATAAATATCTATTGTGTAACAAGCCGAATTGAGTTTAACGAGCTTAAATAAGCCAACATGGGTTTATCAATGTTTAATATTGAGCCAAAAAATTTGTTCAAGCTCGACTAATTTACAAAATGAATCAGGCCAGAGCTGTTCATAAACAACTTGATTTATTTATAGCCCTGTGCACTAACATATTAATTAAGGGTAGTAGTTCAATGGTCTCAAGAATCCCCATGAGGTTGGGCATGCACTAGGGGCCTGGGTTCGACTCCTGCAATGGAAATCTCTTAGCTTATTAATGTTCGCCACCTTGAGTCCCATTGATGCCCTGGTAGGGCAGGTGTTAAGTTCCAATTTTATAATTGAATTTGAACTCATAAATTTATAAGTTATAAAGAATTTGTGATTGAGATCTCTTGTGCATTTGCCATAATTAATGAACCTAAATGACATACAAGTTGCTTGAGGACTTCATTTCATCTCATGAATCACTAAATAAAATAATTTTATTTAAAAAATATCAAATTTGAATTGGAGTTTAGGAAACCAATTCTGATAGAAAATTGTAGTAACAAATCAACTGCTACTCTTCACACTGATTAGAGAGTAGCATTACTCCTTTTTATATTAGATGATTTGATTAGGTTACATAATCCAGCAATCTTTTAATTCCATGGTTTAAATTATTATTCAACTTTGAATTGCAATTTTGGCATTACCTTAATTTAGGCTAAACAACTATAAACTTTTGAAAATTTTCTTTCCATCTTCAAATTCTAGTGATTTTATATCTATGTTGACATTTAATGTTTGTAATGAATATATGTTTATTCATTGATTAAATTATTTTGAGCACATGACATATAAAATGTCTTTTACATGCCTATTATCGATAGTTCATCATGCATGTGAAAGGTACAATGAACATTGAGATGTCTATGGGTGTGAGTAACATAGTTATTACACAAGGTCTTAGTCCATAATCCTTGTACCCTTAAATATAGAAAGTTTGTAGTCGGTAAATAGAATTGAAACTTTTCCATTTTGAGTAAGATTGTTACACATTGAATCTTGGTGATCTACTTGATCAAGCGAAGTGGCGTCTTCGGATTAATGTGTAGTAGGTGTTGAGATCTTAAGGCACTGAATGGACAAAGGAGTTGTCTTTTCATAAAGACATTGCTTGTTACGAAAAGACAATAACTTCTTAAAAGAATGCTTAAGACTTTGATTCTAAATTCTGAGGGAATTGTGAACTTAGATGTTTCATGTAGGTTGCTTTGATGTATCAAAAAGCGAGACCTGTCATCGGTTAAAATAACCTCAACATGTTGGGTTATCACATGAAACTTTGTGGTAAAGCTTTTTCCATGAGGGAATCCAAATCCTTTCTTGGTAGGCAAAGAGATAAGAAATTTTCCTTTAGGATAGATTTTATGGATATTATTCTCAAGGCTCTGAGCATAGTATTTTTGTTGGCATACAAAACACATACCAATTTTATTCAAATTATAAGAAGAAACATGGAGTTCAAAAGCTTTGACAATTTTGGATACAATATCATTAGCGGGATGTCCTAATCTAAAATGCCAATCAAGGTTGAAGTTCTTATTCCTAACGAAGCTACAAATGCACGACTAGATTTGTGTGAGTTTCCTTTGAACCAAAGAGGATATAGTCCATTCTCACTCTTGCCTTCTAGGAGAGTTGCCTTGGTGAGATTGCCCTTCACAAAAAATGAGATGAAGTGAGTAATTTTTAAATGGATAACAAATTAGCAGAAGTATTTGGGTAGTGAAGAACATTCTTAAGATGGAATTTAGAGGATGAGTTAGGGTTATGGAGAAAGGCTGCACCAGCATTGTCAATCTTGAGTCTGGCTCCCTTTACCATAGCAACCATTTCATTACCTTCAAATGGTTGTTGTACTATGAGATTTTCCAATTCATTGGTGATATATGCATTTGCACCATTATTAGCTACCCATTCCTGATCTTTATCATAGAGAGCATTTGTTGAGTTGCCATTGTTGCTAGTTGAGGTGGAGGGTGTCTTCCCTGATAAGAGTAGCTCATCCTGTGGAAACAATCAAGTGCTTGATGGCTTGATTTTAAACATATTTGACAGGGAGCACGAGTTAGGGTGGAAAGATTGGATGTGATATGTTGAGGCTATTGTATATCTCTGTTATTAGGGAATGCTGGGGATGAATTGTTGAATCTGGAAAAACTAGAAGGGTAACTTCTTTGTTGTTGTGATCTAAATGTAGGGTATCCATTTGGCTTGGAGTAATGATGTGGCCGTTTCCTGTTGAGTTGATGTGGTCCTTTAGGTTTCTAATTGAAATTGCGAGGGACTGCCTTTTGAGCAAACGACAAAATTTGAAACATCAGGAGTAGCTACTTTGTTAAGTAGCATTTCACGATTTAGTAGCATATCTTGAAATTCATCAAAACTGAGGGATTTTTCCCTAGCTGCAAAAGCAAAGTTAGTCACAAATTAATGAAACTCAGATTAAGGCCATTAATGATAGAAGATATCAAATCTTCATCATCCAATAGTTTACCAGTTACTGCTAATTGACCAGCCAAATTTTTGGTAGATTGTATAGTCACGGGCTTGAATTGCATTGGAGGTAGGTTCTCTATCAAGAATAACATAAAATTAGTGACTCAAGGATATAGAGATAGAAAATTAAGTGGTAGTATCCTTAGCCTTAATTCTGTTATGGAATATTTCACGCATGAATCATAAGTCAACACTAAGTAAGTCAAAGGGATTAATTGTTTAGTCAAAAATATGCATTGGATTGCAGTTATAATTATTTGATGAAATTAATTGTGATTAAAATAATGTCGCATAATGAATGTCAGGGAGACATGATTACGGATATATTTAAGTCAATGATTATTTAGATCTCTAGGTCCCTCATCAAGCTAATGTAATTTAACCGTAATAAGACTTTCTTATTTATTGGACTAAATGTTTTATTTATATAAAAGCATGCGATAGAGAGTATTAATGAAATTGAGTTTGGAATAAAACCTAAAAACCTAATGGGCATGGTGGAACACATAAGGTAAGGGAAAATTCCCTAGCCCTATGCGTTTAAGACAAAGGAAGGGATTGGGATCAATCCCTGGCGCACTTCCCTAGGGAAAGAGGCACAAGGACCAGACAGATAATCTTTGTGGGCCATGCAGCAATGGGCATTGAGACTAGGGTAAAGCCCTTGTCGTCCATGCCTTTCCTTATGCTCCTTGGAAGGGTAGGGCTTTCCCTTTTGCTCGTTGTCACACATTGCTTAAATCCCAGCCTCTCCTTCACTGCTTAGCCTATAAATAAAGAGGAGCTTGAGCTCTCAAATCATCACATCAAGTTCTCTTGATATATAATTTTCAAAAACACTCTGAGAATTATTAGTTGCTGTGTTAATTCACAAAGGACAAAAGTTTAAGATTTGAAAAGCCAAGCCACTCTCTTGGTTATTATTAATCATTGGTGAGAAGATCTAGGGTCTCAATACCCCTGAGATTAATTGTGTTATTGGAGAATAAGAAGAAGCAACATTTTGTGCTCATTGCCAAGGCATGGCCATAGATCTTCAAGTAATTAATCTTTGTTCTAGCTATTTAATTGAAATAGCAACTGTTCTTCATAAAGTTGTTCTTGGGTATGGGAATATGATTATTTTTGCTACACAAATTTTGATTTGTATACTATTACAGCCCCAAAACTGGCATTGACCATTTCAGTAGGGTTATTGGCAATTCCTCATGTTCAGTTAAAGCCCTCGTAAAACGGGTAACTTGACAAGTTGCAACCACTACATAAGTCAAAGACTGAGTAAGTAAATCTCACAATTGAGTAGGAAATGAGCTCTAATTTATAGGCAGTAATAAACATGTGTTTATTTTAGTAACAATTGACGTGTTGCCTTCGTTATCACATCATGAAAATATAATTTTGGTTTTTGAAATGTGTAGGTGTAGTCCTAGCAACAATTGCTTATAAGTTTTAATGTAAAAACTAATGCTTAAATAGGTCATAACTATCATGTACAGTTTACTCAAGATATTACTCTTTCTCAGTAGGGCTGGTGCTATCTCGAGGGACATGTAACACAATACCAGTGCCTCAGCTATTATATGTTACCGTTCATTGCACCAACAGTCCAACCAAATCCGACCTCGGATGGCCGACGTTATTAATGATGTACGTCTTGTTGTGACTCGTCAATAAAAAATTGTTGCATTGGCCACGAAACAACCATTGGATCTAAGACCCATATAACTCACACACACACATTTGACCATAGAATCAAGCATATTAGTAAACTCATGACCATTATACTACACGTATAGATGTACCATGTCATACTATTAATTAGTTATTAAGGTAATTACCAAGTTGCGTAAAAAGTAATTATTCTCATAACATACGTATACTCACTTAGCTGACATATCACACGTTTTTAAGAAAAGCAGTCATAAGTATTTACTTCGTATGCTAGCTTGATTCCCCTTGACATTACGAACTCCTATTATAACGGAACACTGTGGTGCTTATTCTAAACACACATGGGTCCTATCGAATAGTAAACTAGCCTAAGGTCACAAAACCCTATTTTCACCCATTATGGACACTCTTCAAATGTTTTGACCTGTGGTCGAACATTCGAGCTTAAGGGCGAACATTCGGATTAATCATCAAGCAACAATTCTCATCTTAGGATTTTATTGAGTACATGTAAACATAACAAATCATAATAGCATGTGAACTTAAGTAAACATGGCATATTTTTAAAATGTTTGAAAACCTTTTTCTCTTCTTAAAGAGGATGATAACATAAACTCATCATAGTATTTTTAATACTTGTACGGAGCATGAGAATCATAAGTATAACATGAAAACCAAGTAAATCCAGAAGAGCTTACCTTGGAGATGACGAAAAACTCCAAAGCCTTTTCCTTCTCTCTCAAAAATCTATTCTCACTCTAGGATTATGGTTTATGGTGTATGGGTGGACTTTGGGGTGAGAAGAGGGGGTTTTAAAAGTGGGAGGGTGCATGAATTGGTCTAAAAAGGTAGATAATGGGTTAAAATTTGATGCAGGGTTAGAACGTAAATAATCAAGAAAATAGTAAACAGAAGGGATAAATATTCTTAAGACTGTGAGACTATCACAAAATCAAAGAAATCTTCTCTAAGCAGTAGATGCTATCTAAAGCCTGAAGGAAAAAGAACCAAGAAACTCAACTCTGAGTATTCTTATTAAACAAAACCAATAATAATAATGAACTGTTTTTCCAAAGGGTCTAAGCCTGTATTTATAGGTTTAGCCTGTAAAGCCTTAAGACGACGCTAGGCCCTTGTTGGACGAGTTCGGCGGCGGGTTCAATGTTGCAGGCAATAATAACATGAGCTTAGACGGCATTTTAGGTTTAAGGTCAATTTCAATCTATAATTGAGGGTAAAACTTGAAGAAAATGGGTTAATATGTCACGTGAGAAGCACGTGGGACGAGTTCCATCCATTTAGACGGAAAATATTAACAGAGGGTTTAAATTGAAATTTTTTGAAACTTTAGGGGGGTACATTGCCAATTTTTAAACTTTGGGATTCAAATTGAAAAACCGCTAAAACTTCAAGGGGATAAAGTGAATTTTCTCCTTACTTTATAATGTACATTATATGAACATTGTAACATCATCTAAGCATCTAAGTATAGCCACATAAAAAATTATACGGGCAATACAATGAGACTATAACAAATTTAACTATTGTACATACATGGGCATTATAAGTGTGGTATAAATACGATGGAAGTTGCATACATTCTATATGGGCATTACAAAAGTGCTACATAAAATCTAAACAAATCAAATAAAACAAATGCTAGAACTTTAGGAAATTATCACCAAAACTCCTCTTTAGATCGATAACTTTGAACTTCTTAAACCGATAACCCCCTTTCATAGCACTCCAACCCTCAAGAACTCTTTCTTACACTCTTAAGAGTACTAAATTTGAAAAGAGACAGAGTGCTATAGAAATCAGTGCGAGAAATTTTGAATGAAAACTCATCCTATTTATAGACTTCACATCTTGGTTAACCAAGATATTGAGCTTACTTGACTACGCCAATTTATGTTTTGGCCTAGTTATTTTATGACACATGTCACGATTGACCTAACACATGGCTACTAGTTCATGGTTGTAGATGTATCTATTTGTGAATCCCAGGTGACACCATTTGTTATGTGTGGAGATGGAGACCACTTAGAAGCTGAAGGGCTAGTGAAGCGTGAACAATACAGAGTATTATTGTTGTAGTAATTATGTTTCTTCCAATGTTTGTTTTCTAGGAGAATTACTTTATGTTTGACTACTTTAAGTTGGATTAGGTTTACGTTTATCTTTAGTATTTAAATAGAAGTCCTATTGGGACTCTATTTTATAGGCATTATGTTCTTTTAAATACTGTATTATTTTGGAAAAGAAATCAATCAATAATTTATTCAAACCTTGTGTTTGTGGGAGTTTGAGAGCTTCTCTAATTGCTCTACCAAAGGAGGTCCATGATTCCTTCCGCTAGATTGTTTTCTTCTTAATTTCCCCACAATAGGGAGGCTAAGGATGAACGATCCTAGTAAATTTCTAGTTCACAAAACTGCTATGCATTTAGAATCCCGAGCCCATAACAAGGTGCTTGTCAACAAGGAAAGGATGAGTTTAGTTCAAAGTCGGAAGAAGTGTTATGCTAATAACCGAAGGAGACCAATGGAGTTCAAAGTGGGGGATCGTGTGTTCCTAAAGATATCAGCCATGAGGGGAGTGATGTAGTTTGGAAAGAAGGGGAAGCTCAGCCCTCGATTTATTTGACCGTTTGAGATCACCCAAAGAGTTGTGAGGTTGGCATATAGGGTTGCCTTACCCCCAGCTTTGGTCGGAACACACGATGTTTTCCACGTGTCAATGTTGAGAAAGTACATCACTAATCCTGATGTAATTGTGGAATACAAGCTGTTAGAAATTCAAGAGGGATTAACGTTAAGGAACCCAATGAAGATCATGGATGAGAAGGAGCAAGTTTTACATACCAAAATGATTCCTATCGTCAAGGTAATGTGGCATAACCATGGTGTTGAGGAAGCATTGTGGGAAGCAGAGAAAGACATGTAGAGTCGTTATCTGCATTTGTTAGAATGACTGTGTATGACTCTTTTCTTCAAGATTATACTTGAATAGTACATGTATTTCCATTTTGGGTAATGGCATAATAATTGGCTAAGAAATAGTTGTTTTCTCTATAAGATTATGGCGCCTATACCAATCAACCCGGACTGCATGTAGAACTACTCTTTCTGTGAGTCGATGGACTTAGGAGTGGAGATTGATGATGATTGGTATAGTGTTAGCAACATTGAGTATGACACGCTTGATGACTTATGAGGTGATTTTCTACAGTTCTTCGAAGACGATGTAGTGACAGTTGGTGATTGGGAGTAGATAGCCCAGGAACCCATTGAGCATGATATCGATGACTCTACGGATGTAAGGTAATGTTCTACTCCTCTTAAGTGATGTTCTTTTGGTATATGTCTAAAAATTTTGAGGACAAATTTTTTATAAGGAGGGAAGAATGTAGTGACCCAAATAGTTAACTAAGCATAAGTAGCTTAGTTAAGGGGGCTAATTTGGGCTTTGGATCACTAAGGACAATAGAGGGGCAATTTAAACTTTTGGATGGACATATGCTCCTGTCTTTAGTGTGGATGTACGCTGGGGGACCACCATACTTTCGCTACAAATAGTACACGAACATACGTGAGACCACACGGATGTACGCTACTTTATGGTATACCCTTTGGTTAATAATTGAACGTATAAAACAGCCTTTGGACCATTGTATAATAGTACTAGATGTACACTAGGGTTTTGCGGACGTCCACTACTTTTCAAAGAGTTAGTAGCAACTCTTCCCTATAGATACCCCCTACCCCTTCAGTTCTCTCACACCTTTTCACACCTTTTCACACCCCCAGGCTGCCAGTAGACCTTCTTGTGAGTGTTTTGTCAAGTTTTGTGTGTTTTGGTGCTAACGGTGAAGGAACTCTTAAAGTTTCACTTTAAGGAGGTAATACTCAGATACCTAGCTCTTTAATTACATCATTATGCTGCTCGATTATTGTCTTGTATTGATAGTCATAGTTTTAGCTTTAATTATGCTTTAAATCTTGTTTAGATTAGTGTTATGTTAACTTAGCATGATCGCGTTGTATGGTGGTTTCATTTTGACTTAGGAGATCTTAGGAAGCCCTTTGATAGTCTTAGGAGTTGATTTGAAGAATATGAGGATGAGTGGAGAAAAATGAGGTTCTCCTTGAAAACCTCAAAGCGAAATATACAGTCTCGAGCCCGGATGTACTGTCTAGAGTGACAGGGAACTTTATTTTCATCAGCCTCCCCATAGCTCCTATTTTCTTATTCTAGAGTTGTTTTAGTAGAAATAGGACTAATATAAGGTTTTTCACAGATTTGAAAAACTTGGAACCTTTGGGATACTCGGAGACATTATTCAACCCAAGTGAGTTTTAACTCACATAATTTTCCACGCACTGCATGACTATTTTGGGTATCAAGAAAACATGCATATTTGCAACTCTCACAATTTATACTTATTGCACGTGAAATTTAGCATTTTGAGAAAACGTTGTGCTGAATATGTTAACAAAGTAAGACTTGTAAAAGCATGCATGTAAAAAATAAACAAGATAATTTGCATTGTATGACATGGTACACCGGTATGTGCGGTATAATGGCTATGGGTTTTTATATATGTTAGCTTTATGGTGAAATGTGTGTGTGTTATATGGGCCTTGGATCCAATGGTTGTTTGTGGCCGGCACAGCCTTAATGGGCGGTCACTATAAGACGGACATCATTAGTGGTGTAGGCCACCCAAGATTAGACTCAGTCGTGCCGCTAGTGTTCTGTATGATAGTGTGCAATGTTTAGGGCACCGATATTGTATTACAGGTCCTTCGGGTTAGCGTGAACCTGCTGAGAAAAGGTAATATCTAGAGTAGACCATATAATTGAACTATGACTGTTATTCTATATGATATGCATATTCTGTATATCTATATCACATCAAAGATAAACTGTCATATGCTTTACAAAAATATTAGACTTCATTACTAAACTAACATGAGCATTATTTGTGTTAATAATTATTTAGTCTTAGACTTACCCCTTTTATTTATGTTTCTCCCTATCATTATGAATATCTACGTGGTTTAGCTATCTTAGGAGAGGATGCTGTCAAAGCCGACTTGGGTGATAGTACAGGACTTGATCAGAGTCATTTTTTAGGACATGGACCTTGTCTGGTTGAGATCCATGTGGAAGGATGGAGAAACTCCCTGTGATGACATGATTGAGATTTTAATCTCATTAGCCTTACTTAAGCTTAGATCTAGGGTTTAATCTACTGATCTTTTTCTAAGACAATGTTATTTGAAATTATGGTTTGTAACCCCTTTTGATGATGGTCCGATGACCATACATTATAATGATTATCTCTCTCTCTCTCTCTCTCTCTCTCTCTTTTGACATGTCCACACAAGAGGGGGGGAGGGGGATTCGAACTAGTGACCTCCGCTTCATTAAGTGTGGTCCCAGCCGATTGAGCTACCTCTTGGAGACATTATGATGATTATCTATGTTATAAGGTTTTATAATTTCTCTGGTGAATGTTATGTGAATGTTAAATTATTGATTTCCATTTCCTATTGTCTTAGTAAAGTCTTCCACTGAGATTTTCTTGTTACCACGAGAAAGGTTGAAATCCTTGAGTCTTGTCTCATGAGGAATAGGGCTGAGAGGTGAACCGTGGGATCAATTACTATTTAATTGAATTGCCCATCAATATCTGGTGAAATGGAAGGTGTAAAAATTTTGCTCAATGCATTGATAGGCGTCTTAACTCCTCAAATGATGGGAGTGCCTAGACGATACAAAGATGGGTGAGGCATGATGCTGGTGGATATGGGCTTAACTCACAATTTCATGAGCACCGGCACTGCTAGGTGATTTGGGCTGCACGTGAAGATGGCTGAATATTTTGAACTGGCAGTAGCTAACGAGGAAAGAATTTGTAGTGAAGCGTGTTGCTATGGAGTTCAGGTATGTCTAAATGGGGCTTAACTAGTGATAGATTTTTTCTTATTACCCATGGAGGGTTCTGAGGCTGTGTTGGAGGCAAAATGGTTACGAGTATTTGGACCAATTTTATGGGATTTTTCAAGATTACACATAAATTTTACATGTAGGGGGAAGGAGGTAGAGTTATAGGGTCTATTAGTGCCAAGAAATAAATTGTGGCCACTAAGGAGATTTGGCAGGGGTTTCAAAATCAACAACTAGGATTTAGAGGGATAGTCTAAAAACTTGTGAAGAATGTAGAGGGGTAGGGAGTATTTATAGGAGAGGGCTGCCAACAACTCCCCTGGCAAAATAGTGGACGTCCGGCCGAAGGGGCGTACGTTCGGTGGTTCTTGCCAAACGGTCCAAAGGTTGTCTCGTACATCCAAGTATTAACTAGAGAGTATTCAAAAAGTAGCGTACGTTCAGTGGTCCTTGATATGCAAATTAGATTGCACTCGCAATAGCACAAGTCGTTGACTGTGTAGCGTTGCGAAATGTGGGATTGAACCACAGAGAACATCGTTTGTTCAAAAATTAATATCAAACCTAGATTAACCCCATTTTAACCTAGTTCCAAAATTGGGACGAATGATCGAACATTAAGCTTACAAATATGTAAACTACTCTAAAAAGCATAAATGAATGGAGAAAAATAACTAGGGCTAAAGACTAAACCACACCCAAATAATAATACTTGCTTAAATGTAAACACACACTTCCGTAGATTCATTTGAACTTAAGTCATATTCTGTTGCTATTTTGATACTAGCCGGACCGCTTGATGTGTTTACCGTTAAGGAGCTACAACAGATAGTGATTCTCAATAGAATCATCGACTGTATCCATGGATCACAGTGGGTATTTAATTGAGTTCACTCATCTGTTGTGCACCCGGCTTGGAACACAATGATGGTTAGACTTCCAAAGCATTGAAATGACAATCAAAACAACTTTGTCACATAAATTGAAATGAAACGAACATGAACTGTAAATAACGAAAAGTAATGCATTAAACGTAAAAGCATCAAAGAAATGCTAAGGGTGAGGCTTCATCTTCAACCTTAGTTGAAGATTCAGCCACCCATGTAATAAGAAACTAGAGAAAGCTTAAAGGAATGCATTAAATTAAAATAAAAATAAAGTATTACAAATAAATGGGCAGAGCAGGGCCTAAACAAGGGCAAATGCTCTTAAAAATGCGTCCAAAAACAAGAATTCTCCTCAAAATGCACTAAGGGTCCTATTTATAGAAAACTGATGTGTTGCCAGGTCATGGGGCTGCGTTCGAACATAGGTCATGCGTTCGAACGCACTGATGCATGCGTTCGATCATACACTCTGCGATTTAACGCAAATAACTGCCATGACGCATAGCTGGAAGCGATGGAATCGTTGGGCCGGCTAGGGCAATAGCGTGAGACGAGAGCTGACTGGGCTTGTGTTCGAACCAGCCTTTGCGTTCGGTAGCAGTTGCGCTTGAACGCACCAAGTGCGATCGAGCGCACTGGCAGGGACTCCTTTACTTCACTTCAAGTCCATTTTGCTCCTTTGTAGCCAAGTGTTGATGCAATGACCTACACACCATAAAACACTAAAAATAACTAAAAATGTTAGATATTAACAATGCTAAAGGCTTAACAAACATAAATAAAGGGGTTTGATTAAGCACTAAACAACACTCATTAGTCCTACGTACGTCCGCTTGTACAGTTTGTAAAGCATACGTCCGGTGGTCCCCCTTGTACATTCGCACTATAGACAGCAGCGTACGTCCGCCAGACCTAGCGTACGCTCGCCCAAAAGTCTAAATTACCCCTCTAGTGTTCTTAGTGACCCAAAGCCTAAATTAACTCTCCAACTAAGCTACTTAAACTTAATTAATAATTTGGGTCACTACATTTAGGGAGTCTATAATTCGTATTTTATCAGGTGTAGGGTTTTGGGGCTATATATACATGTTTATAGGCTTCAGAAAAGACTGTTGTTGTTCATTATTGAATTTTATTAATGAGAATACTTAGAGTTGAGTTTATTTCTCTATGTTCCTTCAAAATACTAGAGAGTATCTAGATTTTCAAGAAGAACTCTTAGATTAGTTGGTATCAGAGCTTAATTACTTTCCATGAATGGGGAGGAGCAACCGTTTGACAGACATGAACGAAGTGTACGTGCATACGAAGATAGCATGTAAGGAGCAGCCGTCACTTTGTTTGCTGGACATGGAGGAGAGGTTTGGTGGTCTAATTGTGCCTAAGAAGGGGCGTGCACACACTTAACTTGGGGTCCCTACCGATCACTTAGCCGACATGGATGGTCCGAACATTCGTTGTCGTTAACCAAGACCGTGGTACACGGAGGTGGAAGACAAATTTATCACTGAACATCGACGACACATGGAAGTGCAATTCACGGTTTTGGGGGATCAAATCAAAGCCCTCACTACACAATTATCCAACATGGGTGGTCGCAATGGGAATGGATCTGGAGACCCTTCTGTAGAGTGCGGAACACATAGACATCAGCACCATGCACAACCTCATGCCAATTAATGGGTAAACGGATTCAAACTCAATATACTGGAATTCCAAGGTTGGTTGCAACTTGAAGAGTTCCTTGTAATAGAAAAAATATAAAAAATCGATGAAAAGAAGGTGCTTAAAGAGGCAGTAGAGATTAGGAGTCAATTGGTTGAGGAGTAGGAAGATAGATTTATTGAGGAAGATTGCTCGATAGATTGGGCCTCTCCACCAATCTATGACACCTATTCCAATGAAGAGGTGAGTTCTATACATCAAGTTGATTTCCTTGGAGTAGATGTTATCTTGTCAAAAACTTTTAACCAAAATTGTGATGAGATCTATGGAGTGGAGATGAAATTTTTATCAAAGAGTGAATGGATCTTTGTGAGTTCGTTTTGAATTCTCATAGCATGTGGGAAGGGCAAGGCAAGACAAGGGCATGGCAAGGGGAGGCGCATGGTCTTTACAATAAATGTGGCGGTGTATTGATGAATAAGGCCATCATGTTTATTATGGGGTATGGCCATGTGATTTTGAGAGGAGAAGATTGGAATGAGTTGACAAGGCACCTGAAGGACTTTGGAAAAGATAGCCCGAATTCGAAGGTGAATTCTCTCCAACTTGGGGAGGACAATGTAGATTGGACTTATTGTCATTCTATCTATCTTATCTTTCATTATTGTATTTAAATTTCGTATTTTATCTTTATTAAGTGTTTATTAGGTTTAGTGAGTCTATAATTCGTATTTTATCAGGTTTAGGGTTTTGGGGCTATATATACATGTTTATAGCCTTCAAAAAAGACAGTTGTTGCTTATTATTGAATTTTATTAATGATAATACTTAGAATTGAGTTTATTTCTCTATGTTCCTTCAAAATACTAGAGAGTATCTAGATTTTCAAGAAGTGTTCTCAGATCTTTGATAGAATCATGATCTATAATTATCTATCCGCTGCGTATTTGTTGTTCTTCACTGCAGCCCACTAAGTCATGCTGCATTAGAAAATAACCAATAGTGTGCTAAACTGCGATCTAGCCTTTACAAGTATTTTTTGGAAAGAACTCTTCAGCATGAATGGAGTACAATTTAATTTTAGGTCAGCTTACCATTCTCAAATGGACGGTCAAACAGAAGTAGTAAATCACACCATTGAAATGTATTTAAGGTTTTTCACTAGCTCAAAACCTAGTGATTGGGTTTAGTTGCTACCATTGGTGAAATTTTGCTACAACACTAGCTATCACTCATCATTGGGATGCACTCCTTTCCAGGTTGTTTATGGATGAGAGCCACCTAATTTAATAACATATGTGCCGGGTACTTCTAGGTTGGCAATCGTGGAAAAACTACTAGTGGACAGTGGTGAGATGGTTAAATGAGCTCAGCAGCATTTGAAGGAGGCACAAGCACGGATGAAGAAGATTTATAATCAACACCACCAAGAGAGGGAGTTCAAGGTGGGCGATTGGGTTTATCTTTGCCTACAGCAATACAAGAAAATGTCGGAGGAACTTAAAATTATACCTTAGATTTTACGGGCCGTATTAGATTGTGGAGAAAATTGGCGTTGTGTCTTACAAACTAGCTTTACCATCAGGATCCAAAATATACTTGGTTTTCCATGTATCCTTGTTGAAAGCAAAGGTTGGGCATGGCTGTCTAGGTGAAAGAGAAGCTGCCTTATGTTGATAATGTAGTTGGGGATATGCTTCCTCGACCTAGAATTGCATTGGAATATCGAAACAACGAGGGCATTGTTGAGGTTTTAATCCATTGGGAGAGTCTTTCTCCAGCTGATGCAACGTGGGAGATCTTGGACTACATTCAACAATGTTTTCCGTATTTTGTCCTTGAGGACAAGGATAATCCTAAAGAGGATGGAGTGTTACATGTGGAGATGGAGACCACTTCAAAGTTGAAGGGCTAGGGAGGTGTGAATAATACAGAGTATTGTTGTTGCAGTAACTATGTTTCTTCCAGTGTTTGTTTGCTATTAGAATTACATTATGTTTGACTACTTTGAGTTGGATTAGGTTTATGCTTATCTTTAGGAGTTAAATAGAAGTCCTATTGGGACTCTATTTTATAGGTATTATGTTCCTTTAAATACTGCATTATTATGCAATGAGAAATCATGATGAATTTTTTCAAACTCTGTGTTTGTGGGAGTTTGAGAGCTTCTTTAATTGCTCTACCAAAGGAGGTTCAAGATTACTTGAAAATCCTACCACTAGAATTGTTTTCTTCTTGATTTTCCCACAATAGGAAGGTTAAGGAAGAACGATCCTAGTAAATTTCTAGTTCACAAACTTGTTGTGCTTGTAGATTCTCGAGCACGTAACACCGTTCACTTAGATAGGTGGCCCCCAAACCTTGGGTTCAAGTTTTGCCACACCATCTTGCCTCATCACTAAACTTTCTTGGTCAACTAAGGTCCGTAGCTTGATTGATTGAGCTCCGCCTAGCCAAAACCTTAGTTACACTTGGTTTGATTTTTATTTTATGTGACTTAATTTTTGTGGCATTATAATTTTTCTATAGAAAAATAGTAACTGTTGGGAATAAATTCACACTACAAGCCCATCAGATTTTAGGGCCCAAAGCTTAAATAGCATGAGATACAATTTAAGTAAAGCTCTATTGGAATAAAGCAATCCTAATCCAAGAAGGAGCTCAAGTCCAATTCAATCTCTCAGGACTCTCAAGTATATCTCAACTCTAGGAGAACCAGTTCAAACCCACATAAACTCTTTAGCCTATAATAGACTCAATGTTGTCGCTAATATAGGTTTCTTATATACATTTTATATAGCTATTAGTTACGACAAATATGTATTACTAATGTATTAGTATTAGCAACTTTGTTGTTGCTAATAGTAACATATGTTGTAGTTAATATTTTTCGTGACATTCCACACTACTAGAAATGTGGAGAAAAAAAATATTAGCAATGACTCTTATTGTCATTGCTAATATCTTAATTAGCTAGTATTAACAATGGCAGGGGTTGCCGCTAATATATGTTAGTTGCAATAGTACTTGTTGTTGCTAATGTTTTACTGCGATATCCTACACAGAAAGAAAAAGAAAAAGAAAAAAAAACTCTCGCATGGATACCAACAATGAGTCATTAACGATGACTTATTTGTCGTCGCTATTACTTTTATTAACTTTGACTTTTATTGTCACCAAAGACCAAATTTCTTATAATGTTTCTTTCATCATTTGCCTTTATAGTTTCAAACATGCAACTCATTGGAGGATGGGCCAGACAATAAATAGTTGAAATATTGACTTGTGTACTTATGCTATTATTGTACATATCATTGCTAACTTTGTACTAAGGAGTAAGGAAGTTTATAATTTTTTTGATGTCTAAGGAACCTATTTTTACTAATTACTCTCCACAATAAATAGCCATTTGACATTGCTACATTATTCATTGCAATAATTGAAAAATATGTGCGCATATCATACACCAGTTTCACATAATCTTAAACAAGATTGCCTATTGGCTTGCATCAATTTTCTTATGCACAGCAATGACCATGCCATGCCAATTTGTTCTGAAATGCTTAAAAAATGTGTTTCAACTTTTGCAGCTCATAACTAATGCGGAGCTAGAGATGCATCCTCTCTATGTTCCCTTACATCCTTTTGAAGGTTATTCCTTCACTTTTGTTGCATTAATTTCAATTCTTTGCATAATTGTTGTATCACAAGATGTTTTAGATAATTATTATTTATAGAACCCAAGATGTACATATAGGCAAGTTGGGTTCACTGGACATCTACATAGTTAATCTATTGTCTTAAGGTTGACATTAACATTTAAACACACATTTACTATTAACTGACAATAAAATGTTGGATTTTTATTTATTTATTTTTTTTTTATTTAATATATATATATGTTTATGATTGTAGATCTTAAAGAACAAGAAGTCAAATGCATAGATTCTGATTTATCGCCACCTGAGCAAGTTCAACAAGCAATAAACTGCTTTCCTAATTCCCCAGAAGATATATTTGGTGGTATACAACCCTCATTTCGTTGGTGGACAATATTGGACTATGCAAAAGCTTATAGTTCTGGAAAACTAACTCCTCGAATGGTATGTGCGCCAAGTTTGTTACTTGGTTAATCATATACTATTGGTTGTCCTATTTAATTACATATGTACTCATTAGTTTTTAACTTCACAACTGCTTTCAAGCTTAAATTGTATCATGTGATTGAAATCCTAAAGACGAGCTTTAATAAATTTTTTATGCTTAGTGCATGTCCTTGTTGTAGGCTTGTAGCTACCATGGAATAAACATATACATAAGAAAAATATTATTGTTACGTTAATGTATTTTACTATCTCACTATACTTGAATTTTTCCATTTGTAAAGGTTGCAGAGCGATTTACAGCTTGTGTACATGAATGTTCTAATCCTCCTTTACAAGTGTCATTCTTTATTAACTACAATGTTGAAGATATTCTAAAGCAAGCAAGTGAATCCACACTTCGCTATGAAGGAGGTACAACACTACATGTAGCATAACGATCGAACAAATTAACCACTAGTCTTTCTAATGAATACACACACCAAAATTTAAAAGTGCTTAACACATTTGTTGTATTCCTTTGGATAGGACAAGCAATATCAATCCTAGATGGAATCCTAATTGCTATCAAGGATGAAATAGACTGTTGCCCTTATCCAACTACAGGTAATTAATTCAAGATTCTATCATTATTCATTTATGATTAGGTCTATGTAATTATTTAAACAAATCTTAATTAAGTGTATTAATCTCAAATAATATATGATTTGCTTGAACCAACTAGGAGGAACCAAGTGGCTGCACAAAGTAAGACCTTGTACGAATGATGCATGTTGTGTTAAGCGTCTTAGATTATGTGGTGCCATACTTGTTGGGAAAACCAATATGCATGAACTTGGGGCCGGAACAAGTGGGATAAATCCTCATTACGGGTAAGAGTCTCCTAATTTATTGCTTTACTACTTGCTGATTGATCACTCATCACTGAAACATTAACCAATACAATGAATATATGACATTGTAGGGTTACTAGAAATCCATATGATATCAATAAGATCTCTGGAGGTTCTTCTAGTGGATCTGCCGCAGTGGTTGCTTCAGGATTGTGCCCTGTCGCCCTTGGTGTTGATGGTGGAGGTAAATTTTTGCAAAATAATTTCCTCATAAACCACCAAATAAATCTATTCATCATATTCTTTGTTTTTTGGTTAAACTTAATTTTTTAGTATTCATTTCTAATTTAATTTACACTAGATTCATGACTTTAAGGGTCTTGCATGTATTTAATTTAAAAGTCAATTTCATAAATAAACATGTAAAATATAAGTGTTAGAATATTTTATATTGTTCTCTATGGTTTATTCCCTACCTTAATTAGTCTAGGGTTTCTTACTTATCACTCATAGTCTTTCTATATATAGAGGCCTCTGTAATCATATCGATATCAATTCGACTCAATACAATGTAATCCTTATATGCTTCCGCTTTCTCTCTTCTCTCTCTCATTCTTCTACTGTCAAGTATATTCAACAATATATTTAGCATGGTATCAAACTTTCTAGTGGCCTTCAATAATCATCATTCACTTTTTTCGGCGTTCTCTCCGACGATCCCATTATTTTGATCATCCACGTGCCGCCAAGCTCTGGATCTTCACTGTCAGTCTCTTCCACACCTTTACCGCAACGAAATCTGGAAAGTAATCCCAAAATCAAGCTTGCAAGGCACAAATCTACCGATCTATGGAAGATTATCCTCCAACGGCACTCTATGCGCCACCACGCTCCCACTGGCAGTATTCCCACGCACCTTACACACTGTCACCATGACACCTCTCGGCCAATCAACTACCAAAAGTGGTGTCTCCGCCAAAGATTGATGGATTTGAGAAATATCAGCCAATTTCTGTTGTTCAGGCTCTCCCACATGCCTCCCAAAAAAGCTGCCAAAATTCCAACACTTTTCAACGCGCTGCCTAGTATGGTCTATCAAATCGGTTGCACAGCCACTTCACATATTTGGCGATGGTGGTGAAACATCCACCCAGAACACCGCCAAAGGGTATCGGACACACTGCCATGAGCCAACAGAAGTTGCTGCGCATGGGCTTCATTCACCCCAATGCCGCACATTGGCGAGGCGTGTGTACCACACGCGCCAGGTGATTTCCCTTCTTTCCCTCTACCACATGTCACATAGAATGATTGCCACATTAGCTGGTCTCCAACTCGATCCAAAACCGAGTCACCGGGTTTAAAACTAGTCCAAAATTAGTTTTCAATTGGCCCAATAAATTTGGTCTAAACCCAACCCAACGAGTCTTAATGCAGTTCGGTCCACTGGATTTCACAACTCAAACCGGTCCCATCCAGTAAGTCAATTGGCTCAGACAATCTTCAACATGGCCACAGGTTCGACCAACTAGGCCCATGTAATTGACCCATCCATTGCCTCCAACCCAGTTCAATTAGTCAACCTGGTCCACCGAGTTAGACCCAAGTCACATCATTTCGGGCCAACCCGACCCATTTATTGGTCCACAAGTTTTGGCCTAATTATTATGGCCCATATAATCGGCCAAATCTAACCTATCCTATAAGGCTCCAATCCAAGTCTCAAGTCCATCCTGTTGGCCCAAATCTTTCATAGCTTAGCTGTCACCAACAACCGCTGTCCTTTGCCTCTAGCCACCACTTTGACGACTTTTTCAGCGAACAAAAAAAATATTAATTTCCCTTTCTTTTTCCCAAACTCATGCTTATACCTTGAGTTTGAGGGGAGATGTTAGAATATTTTGTATTATTCACTAGGGTTTATTTCCTACCATAATTTGTCAAGGGTTTCTTGCTTATCATTCATAGCCTCTCTATATATAGAGACCTCTGTAATCACGTCAATATCGATTAGACTCAATACAATGTTGTCCATATATGCTTCCACTCTCTCTCTTCTTCTTCTTCTGGTGTCCAATATATTCAATAATATATTTAACAATAAGGAATAATAGTTTTGGAAGTTACATGGTTTCATCTTTCTTTTTGGAGTTTCAAAAAAATTGCTTTCTCTACTCAAATTTGGAGTTCTTGTTTATTGTCCCTCTTCCACATGGATTGGACTTCTCAAACAAAAAACTTTTTTTTTTAAAAAAAAATTCTTTTAAAGACACTCTTTATTCAGCCTTTTATGCACAAAGTGAGAAAGAGAGCTTCGGCATAGAGAGAAAAAGGTAGCCACACATCTTTCTTCCTCTTCTCACTATTGTAATGCCACAAAGTTATAGAATTTAGAAGTTTTTTTGTTTTTTTGTTTTTTTGTGCGAGAATGAGATATGGGTGTACCTCATTGTTTCCCTACAGCACAACAACCTAAATACTTGTGTAACTTTCACCTTGGAAAGGTTCTGCCATCTCAGTCCAGTCAATTATCATATTTAGTGCTTGTTCACTCCTTAGGTAATCTATATCCAATTCACCCGTTTTCTATCTTGTGATGCTCTTTCTCCTTGTGAGCATGCTTCTATTACCAACATATCTCTCGCCTAAGAACCTAAGTCTTTTTGGAGGCTATGAGGGATCTTAAGTGGTGTGATGTCATGCGCTCCAAAATTGACTGCTTTGAAGCTAATAATACCTAGAGTTTGACTTGCCTTTCACATGCTAAGAAGCCCACTATGTATATGGATCTACAAGGTCAAGCAAAATCCAGATGGTTCGGTGGACTAGTGTAAAGCTAATAATTCCAATCAAACAGTAAGCCTTGACTATAGTGAAGCATTTGCTTCTATTGCTAAGATGATCACCAAGCGAGTCCTCATTATCCTTGCAACTATCCATAGATGGCATCCCCATTAGCTTAATGTGAATAATGTCTTCTTAAATAGCTATTTCAATGAAGATGTGAATGCGAAATCTCTCATGGTTTCAGATGAAAGGGGGAGACACAAGTCTACCAACTTACAAAGCTCTATATAGACTTAAACAAGCATGACACCAATCGTTTGTTAATTTTTCCTTCTCTTACTAAAACATGCTACAAACAGTCAAAGGTTGATTATTCTCTGTTCATCTGATCCACAAAGATCATTGCATAGTAGTTCTTGTGTATGCAGATGATCTTATCATAGTAGGCCACAATCTAGATAAGATTGAAGATCTCAAGAAACACTTGGAAAGTTGTTTCAAACTTAAGGACAATAGAGTCTTGAAGTATTTTCTAGGGATAGAAGTAGCTAGATCAACCAGTGGTATCTCTTTGTCACAAAGAACGTATGTGCTTGAGACACTTGAAGATATAATGGTTTTCTGGGTGACAAAGTAGTCACATTCGCAATATGGAATAAAATTTGGTACTTAGTCCGGATGATGGAGAGGGAGTTAAAGATCCCTCCTCATATCGTCAACTAATTGGACAATTTATATTTTTGACCATCCCCAAGCTTGTCTTAGCTTACGCAATATGTGTACCGAGTTAGTTCATGGACATGCCCCTATAGCTCACTTGGATGCAGAACATAGAGTATTTGATACAACAAGTGTTGTGAAAAAGACCACAATTATGGCAAATATGACAAGACAATTACATACAATAACACTAAGATTTACATGATTTGTTGAATGCTATGTACATCTACAGGTGGATGCTATCACGAATAAATTCACTATTAAAAATGAAATATAAATTGTGAAGGGAAAATCACAAAGAACCCACAATTCTAATATATCCAATTATCACTAAAAGAACCTGAACTACAATTCTACCTCAACGATAAACAAACAATACAATTATACGAAAGTTAACAAAGCATCACAACATCAACACAATCACCACAGGAATTTTTTGTTGACGAAGTGGAAAACCCTTTGAACGCATTAAATGAAAAAACCACTTCGGGGCAGCCAAACTCGGAAAGTCACGAAGTAAGAGATCCAAAATACAGACACAAGAAAAATTACAACCCGATGTAAATCTCCAGACTCTGTACAACAACAAGTTACCCACTTGCCTCTAAGCACTACAATCTCTTCTTTGTGGCTCTCCTTACCGGTCCTCCAGCAGACTCTTGTAGAAAGTAACAACAACCCAAGAACCCCAAGACTACACACATAAACTTCAAGGAAGGCAAACTACAACTTTACACATCTTCACTTGGAAATACCAAATCAAACAATCAACATCGAAGCAAGAGCTACCTCTAGAATCCTATATAAGTAAAACTATGAAGCAAGAAATCCTCTATAATCCAATCTAGGCAGAATAAAACACTTTTGCTTAGCCTTGAGAATGAAGCCTAAAACTCCGTTTATACCTTCTTATGAACAATGTAATAAATTATGCAAAACTATTCATTTGTGGGGAACTTTTTCAAGACAAAATGATGATAAAAATCTAGATATGATATTTCATTAGGACATTATGACGACGACATGATAACGTTCTAAGAATATGAGATTTTATGATGCAGCATGACTTAGTTGGTAGCAGGGAATAACAACAATAAGGAATGGATAACTATTTATAGATCTTGATTCCATCAAAGGATCTATGAAATCTTCTCTAAACGTTTGAACCTACCTAGGGTTTGAAGAAAATATAGAAGAACATTGAACTTTGAGGCTTCTTACTGAGCAAAACTCATAAATAAACCAAATCTGCATTCTTAGGGATATAAGCATGTATTTATAGCCACAAGACTCCTAAATCAAATTAGAGTGCACACTTAAATCAAATTGAAATTCTACGGAGCTTGTCCGAATGGCACTTAAAGCCATTTGGGTGGCCACGTAAAATGTGAAACCAAACTCAAAGCACCCTAAAACCTAAAAGATGAAGAAGCTACAATGTCCATCTGGATGGAATATAACGCCGTCCAAACAGTCATTCACATAAAGCATAAAAACTGAAAATGAACATAAGTGTCTGGATGGTATTCGGACGAGGACCCAAGACAAGGCTCTCTCGGGTTGAGGCTAGTCCGGACGGGCTATAGACAAGCTTGCAAACAAGGCTCGCCGATCTACATCATTCTCCCTAGATTGGTGAGAATTTGTCCTCGTATTCAGACTGTCATTTCCATGGTGGTGCGCTATCAACTCATTCCATTCTCCTTTCCTCAAGATCAAGAAAAGGCAAACCCCACAACAAACATGATGCTCTTAATTATCAGTAGATTATGATGATTATTTTGACGGCCCTACATGCCACTTTGCCATACTTCGGGCTTGCCATGTTTCCCTTGTGCGTTTTCCATTCCACATACCATGAAGATATTGAAGAATGGGTCATTTGTTGTCTCCCTTGTGAACATATAATTCTCCTCATCCCCATAAAACTTATCACAATCATTGTTATGGGAATCTAACAAAATATCGTCTACACCAAGTGAAAGAACAACAAGGATCATGTTCTACCCCCAAATTGTGAAATAAACAAAATATGGAACTAAGCCATTCATCAAACACATAACATGCACTCTAGAATTAAACAACCTTAAATGCATAAATGATTTATATAAGGAAAATAAATAGCTATGCTTAAGATTAATTCCGCACAACAATAAAGAACATCCACACAACCACAACACAAGATTTGTTGATGAAGTGGAAAACCCTTTGAACCAATCAAAGGGAAAAACCACTCCACGAAATCATTATATGAAGATTCACAGTTACAGAATAGATAATACCCATACCCTTGAGCACCTTTAAACTTAGTAAGAACAACAAACCTCTCCTAGCTTGTCTCCATTGTGCTACCTTTATGCAGTGCATCTCCATACCGACCCTTTGATAGACTTCTTTGCGGTTGAGTGATGTGTATGGTGTAGTTTGAAAAAAAGAAAGAAAAGAAAACCCAAGTGGTGGAAAGCATCAAGCTTTTTAGGAAACTCCACTTGGTACCACAATGGTGAAGCATAGAAGAAAGCTTCACAACCATCAAGAGAAAGAAAGCAACAATGGCTTCCAACCCAATCCCTCTTGAATTATCATAGAGTGGTAATCCACATTCTCTAGAGACTCTCCCTTATTAATTTCATGCTTGGAGATCTAACCTTCTCAAACGGGCATCCTTTTCTCTTTATACAAAGAGACATGGCAAACTTTTCATAAAGCTGAAAGGTCATTTGGAGAGCCAAAACCAGTGTTGTGTCAAATTTAATATACTCACAAGTACATGAATCATTTACAGTTAATGGGTTGCAAGTGTGAGGTCTATCCCATAGGGAATTGTGTTTTTGAAGAGCAAATTATTTCTAAACTAATGAAATCATAACCTAGTCCCAGAAGAGATTTAATTTTTGTTTGCAATGAAAAGAAAACATAAACTAAATGGAAATAAATCAAGAGATAAAGCACTAAGGTTTTTGAATCCACACTCACCAAATCATAGCAACATATCCCATTCATCAATATTATCCAAATTTCTCATAATAAAATCTTAGGTATGTTTTACTTTTGCTTTAAATAGTTAATCAAAACCATCTCATGTATCCATTCTTTACACAAATCACAAAAGAAATCAAATTTAAATCAAATCATCAAGTGTATCTACAAATCACAAAGAGAAATGCTTGAATGCACTCTCTGAACAATCTCTAAACCATCTCTGTGTCTTAATTTTTTTTTTTTTTTTTTGGTGTTGAAAAGTCAACACACTCACATGAGATGGTGGAGAGATGGTTTTGAGAATGAGAATGCATCCAAGCATTTCTCAATCACAATAGATATTCAATTTAAATCAAAACATCAATTGTATCCATATAATAAATCACAAGGGGTATTCAATTGTTTTAAAAATAAAAGCCCAAGCAATCAATTATGTGAAATTATATCAAATCATCAAATGCATCCTTGAATCACATAAGATATCCAAGAATCACTCCACAAATTGATTATAAAAACTCAATAAAATTGGATATTATTAACTTACATGAGAATAATGTTGCTCTTCATTGATGAGATTATGAAAAATAAAACCTAAACCTAAAGAAAAACTAAGCTAAAAGGGAGAAAATATGTGAACCTTTAGACTTCGTCTCCAGATTCCTTTCCTTCACACTTAGCAGTTTATTTATAAGGGTTTCTAGGGCTTAAAATCCTAAAAATAGAGCTAGTGCCAACCTGTCACACGAGTATGCCAGATCATACTCGTGCATACGTTCTTTCTTCTGCGGCGCAGCGCTCGCACTCTCATGATTTGTTGGTGGGCGTAAGTGTGCTCTAACACAACCTTTTTGGGATCGTGCGCAAAATGGTGTGCTCGATCCTACTTCCTAAGATGGCTATTTTTCAACTTTCTTCCAAGCTCTGCATTTTTCATCCTAAAAACACATAGAATTAACACAAGACACTAGATTAAGACACAGCTAAAGGATTAACATATATAAATTATGGGTCTCAATATGTAATATTTGGCACTCATCAACTAGTTTGGGTATTTTCACCCTAACTTTTTTCATCTTAGCTACAAATGATACAAACTCAACGCCTCTAGAAAGACATTTCCTATATCTACAACTTTTCCTATAATAAGAATCTTCAAATTCGGAATTTTCCTAGGTCAATAATGGCTTTGAATGTTCTACGGAAACCAACCATGTCCTGATGGGATTCAAACCCGTTATGATGGGAAATGGGCAGTGAATCCCTATTTTCTCTTCATGTATCTCGTTATGACACCCAAGTGACGGAAATTTCATTCCCAAATTACCTAATCACTTCCAAGTGGTACCCATGGATGTCCGAGTACTGGAACATTGTAGAACACTTGCATAAACGCATCCAATGCTTTTTTCCAAGAGCAATGGCAAGATAAATCAAGGTACAAATCCAAGATACCATGGAAAATGTACCTCTTATCGAAATCCTTCTTCATGTCTTAATGGCAAACTAGTGTTATCATGATAGAAGGCAAAATGACTGATCCCTGTCACGTGTCCCATCTTGATGCTCCATCTGATGAGTGACTAGGGAGTCCAAATTTGCTCCCATTACACGCTCGTGCTGAAGAGGCTTCTGGCTAGAACGCGAGAGCTCTTCACTATGTCCCGTCATGAACTCGTTGTGATGACCATCTAAGGAACAGGCCAAGTTCACTTCTAGAAGTCCAATCACGAGCTTGTTATGACGCCTCATCTGACGAGAAGGCAGGGAGCACTACCAAACATCCAATCTTCACCTTGATACTTGAGGAAGAATAGGAAATTACAAACATCATTAAATAAGGCCAAAATAAACCTAACACCAAGGAATTCAACATAACGTTCATCATTAAAATTAGGCATTTCACCTAGAAGGTTTTCATCCTCCTCATAATAATCTTCAATTTGATTCGTGGGTCTTTCTTCTTCCCCTAGGTCATCTTCTTCGGGGTAGAGGCTGTTATACGTGAGAGACAACGCATATTCTTTGTACATTGGATGGCAAGGGTCTTTCCTTAGGATCTTCATTGTCATTGCTAAGATCATCATCATAGGTTAGTGGATAATCCTAATCCACGAATCCTTGTGAAGGATCCTCAACATCTTCATGCCTAAATTCTTCATTAATGAACTCGTATTCCGAACTTCTCATCAACAGGTTCACCTTCCTCCTCCATAGAATATGGATTTGGTAGAGTAGTTGATTATTGCGAATAATGGTCAAGTTGGCCTGATGTGGAATTTTTGCCTCAATCCATGTCTTTCTCCGTTGAGATCATGCCCTACTAAAAGTAAACACCATCCTCATCCATGATGTAACACCCTGATCCCATATTGGGAAGATAAGAAGAAACCCATATAGAGTGACTGGTTTATAAAGATAGTCATGGGTGCTTAGTCCACGTTGCCTATTTACTAGGTCAAACTAGGCTTTATAATAAATTCTAGGGAAGCTCCGAATTGACTAGTCCTTTTGGGGTGACATCACAGATGTGACTAGTGCTTTTCCCTAGGTCGTTACACATGAAACTTGTAATTGGTTGGCAGAGACAAACGTTAGGACCACCCATGTTGTCCAGTCGGTTCATAAGGCTTTCTACCTGTTCCCATAGGGTTTCCATCTGATCATCCACCAAGCATTGCCAACGAATCGCCGATTAATTCTTCCTCTTCATCGCCTCCCTAGGCACATTCTTTTGTCGGACTTTTCTATCTTTTCTTTAATCAAGGATGCGATAAATTTGTCTCCTGCCCCCGCATACCATAGTCTTGGTTGATGAAGATGAATGTTTGGACCACCCATGTCAGCCAAGTGATCGGTAGGAACTCCTTGTTGGGTGCGCACTTGCTCCCTCTTTTGCACAGCTATACCACCAAACCTCTCCTCCATGTGCTTCAAATGAATTGCCGGTTGTTCCTTACATGCCATGTCCGTGCGCATGTGCACTTCATTCAAGTCTACAAAATGGTTGCTCCTCCCTATTCATGGAAAGTAACTTGGGCTCTAATACCACCTAATGCAGCATGAGTTAGTGGGCTGCAATGAACAACAACAATAAGAAATAGATAACTATTTCTAGATCTTAATTATATCAAAGGATCTATGAAATCTTCTCTAAACGCTAGAACCTATCTAGGGTTTGAAGGAAAAATAGAAGAGCGCTCAACTTTGAGGCTTCTTATTGACAAAAACTCACATATAAACAAAATCTACATTCTCAGGGTTATAAGCATGTATTTATAGCCCCAAGAGTCCTAAACCTAATGAAAGTACAAACTTAAATCAAATTGAAATTCTACAGAACTTGTCCAAACGGCCACATATTAATCTATTTTTTTTTCCTAGAGTCCACTATAAAGCATTGCTTTTAATTAAAATGAAAATGACTAATGTTTTGGAGAATAATTGTCCAAGGCAGACGTTTCAACCATTAAATTGAGAAAGATCTTTCTTATATTCTGCATTAGCCCCCCATTTGTTTTGTGAGATTATCGTTGATGCGAACCTCAATGATATGCCATTGAGACCCAACAACAATATTGGAATATAGACCCAAGAAAGCTAAAATTCAGATTTGATAGCAAACCTTGACCCAACGTTTATAATTGAAACGCAAACCAAAGGTATAAAGAGGTAAAACCCTGACCCAATGATTATGAAAGAATCATGAACCGAAGGTATAAAGTTTGAATGCCACAAGGAAGAATCCTTGATAAGTTCAGCAGTTCTTTGAAGAACCAATAGAAGAAGCAAACCTCTCCTTATTAAAAATTTCATTTCATCTCCTTCATTACAATGAGTCCATGCTATTTATAATGCATGGTTGAAATCGGAATACAAATTACTAAAGGAAAATAATAAAAGACTAAATAAAATAATCCTAAAATTAAGGCCGATTTTGTCTTAAATTAGCAACTCCTCTAAGAAAGAAATCACCTAAGGAATGTCTTGAATAGATATATCAATCAACCAATTAATTGATATGGAATTGGAAAGGTCTGAAATAGGGATGTCAATCAGTCAATCAATCATTCTAATCAGCCATTAATCCACGCCATTTGCTAAGGAAATTAAGCAAGATCAGCCCCATCAATAGCTTGGATTAAATTTATTACTCCTTCATCTTCCTTTGGGCCCAAGTTTGAATGCTCCATTTTAGAACGAGCCCAAATTTCTTGAATCAGCCCACTAATTGCTTCTTTGATCATCTTGGATCTTGCTCTAGTAATAGGCCCAATAGGAACATGCAATGGATCCTTTAATGATGCTTGTTGATTCCCATCAATCGTAATGTTAAATTATTACTAATTTTAAAGCTTAACTAATAAAAAATAAATAAATAAATTTGATAATTTAAACAATATTTCATGTTTGCTTAACGATCATGGTCAACTCAATCATTTTTTAATTCAACAATTTTTTTGTGAATTTTTTTATCTTTTTCTTTTTTGTTGGGAAGATACACACATCTCATGGCCAATTACAGTCTATGACACTTTCTCACAGTGGAGGAGATGGGTTTTGATCAATAACTAATTGGCAATTTAAATAAAGGTTTATGACAATGAATTCTGCATAGTCTAGATTTGCAATGTACATCATTGATTAATTGGCTAACTAAATACATCATCTGTATCGATTTCTAGGATCTATTCGAATGCCAGCAGCTCTTTGTGGTGTTGTTGGTTTCAAACCAACTTTTGGGCGCATACCTCATTCTGGGTAAATATTGATTTTTATTGATTTACTAATATCCCTTTGTCATATAAATTGGAAGATTTATGGCTTTTTATTTTATTTTATTTTTATTCTTAGTGTTATTCCTTTGAATTGGACGGTGGGAATGGTTGGCATCTTAGCAAGCACCGTCGAGGATGCATTTATTGTGTTAGTGTTTTTCATTTGTTTATTCTTTTGACTTTGGCTTTCCATTTTTCTCTTTTATATATGTTGATTCATCGTAGGGCTTTCATGGGGATTTTACTATTTTAATGTTTACAGTTATGCAGCTATGAATGGACGACTTCCATCAGATCAACCCACTAGTGTTGTAAAGGTAATTAGAAATTATTGTGAGAGTTTGAACAAGTATCTATTTGTTTTTAAATACAACTTTTTAATGCCTCTTAACCTATATTATGCATTCATTCAAGCATGCATAAATGCCTTCTTTCTAGACATAATATTGAGCTCATTTTTCTTGGATCTTTGGGACAATGCATCCACACAATGTTATGAAATCATGTGGAAGGGTATTGAATGCAAAGTAGTATTTCAATTCATGTAGTCACAGAGTTTGAGCGAAGTAGTCTTCTAGATGAGGTTAGTCGTGAGTCAAGCACTACGATGCTTAGTTGTAGTGTTTCGTTGGGTAGTAGTGTTTCATTTAAGTAAGAGTCAATTGAATACTACTTTGAGTTATCTCCGGGCCATCATATAGTTTGATGGGAGTCCTCTATGGTGCTAGTATCTATCCGAGTCAATGTAGGAGTTATCTCCAAAGTGTTATCTCCACTTAAAGAGATGAATATTATACTAAAAGGCATGCAAATTTAATCCCTAAACCTTGTGTTTGATACGAGGTCCAGGAAACCTTTAATTTCCTACCGTTGATTGTTTCAATTGGCAAACATTGGGAAAAATAAGAAGCAGGACCCCACTTCTTTTCCCACTCAACGTCGAGTTACTAGATATGTTTCATGTTCATGTAACAATTTGGTATGAGAACCTTGTTGTTCTATGGCAGCGGCACAAATTAATCGATTGGAGTAGCCAAATTCAAGTATCAAAAAATTACTCAAAGATTTCATCAAAGTTTGGCAAACCAACAAATGAAGATGGTGGAGTGCCAGCAGTGTATGTTTTGAAATTTCAATGCACTCACAAGTGCATGAATCGTTTTGCAATATAGTGTTGCAAGTGTAAGGTCGAACCCATAGGGAATTGTGTTTATGAAGAACAATTATATCTAAATCAATTGAATCTTAACCTAGTTTCGAAAGATTTATGATTTTCGAATAGAAAATAAAAACATAAACTAAACAAAGCAGAATTAAATAAAAGATAAAGCACTGAGGTTTTGGAATCCACACCCACCAAATCATAGCAATATATTCTCATGTTCATCAATGTATCAAAAGTTCTTGCAATAAAAATCTTATGCATGTTCTACCTTGCTTCAAAGATTAATTAAATCATTCAATGAATCCGTTCATTGCATAAATCACAAGAAGATATCCAGTTTAAATCAAATCATCAAATGTATCCATAGAACGAAACACAATGAATATCCAATATTTTGATAAAAGAAAACTGAAGCAATCAATTAAGTGAAACTATCTCAAACCATCAAATGTATCCATAAATCACAAAAGATATCCAAGAATCATCTTTCTAATTGAATTGAAGTAGAACAATTGAAATATTAAAACTCATAACATTGGTTAATATCAACTTGTATGAAAATATGGTTGTTGTTCATCAGTAAGGCTTCATCCTCAACCTTAGTTGATAATTTAGTTACACATAATTATGAAAAATAATATCCCAAACCTAAAGAAAAAAATAAGCTAAAAGGAAAAGTTGTCTTGAAATTTTGTACTTTTTAGCCTTCACAGCCTCCTCCTATGTCTCTTCAATTTATAGAGGGCTTTGTCTAGGCTTTTTCTAAGGGTTTTGGGCCAATTTTGGCTTTGAGCGGAAGCCTTTGGAAATTGCATATCTGATGTGTTTGTTCAGACGGCTGCTTCACCCGTGTACCCTTGACTGCATGGACAATGCACTAGTGTGCACTCAAGCATGTGATCTTCCTCTGCAGTGTAGCGATCGTAAGACATACTAGCCCACTGAGAGTCCAAGGAGAATAATTGTAATACCCCGATAAAAGTAACCTTTTATTTAGGATATCCCTTTTATTTGAGCGCATAACTAGAACCTTTGGAAGAGTTGCTTAGACGAAGGTCTAAGACCCTTAGAGTTAACCTAAGCACACCTTGAGCCTTTAGGAGATGAAAGATGAATACTGATCCTCGGATGGCGGACATACGTTAGGTCTGGTGGACGTACGCTGCTGTCGGTAGTGTGGACGTACGTGGGGGGACAACTGGACGTACGCTCTGTAAATCGTACAGTGGACATATGCCAAAAGTACCGGACATACGCTACTTTTTGTAAAACCTCTAGATAATACCTGGACGTACTAAACTCTCTTTAGACCACTGTGCAAGAACCAGCGGACGTACGCTAGGGTTGCCGGACATCCGCAGGTTTGACAGAGTGTTGGTGGTGAATTTTCTCTATAAATAGGCCGCCCCTCCTCCCATTCCTCACGCATTCTTCAGCCCTCTGGTGTGCCCCTAGGCTACCCAAATACCTTCCACATTTTAGAGAAAGAATTTGGTGAGGGAGAGCGTTTCCAAGTGGAGTTCCAAGGAAGGAAGGTCATGTCGGTGCTTAGCTTTGGTGTAAGCTTCGCTCCCTTTTTAATTCAACACTGTTATAGCCTCTGTTTTGTGCTTCATTGACTTTTCAAAGTGTTCGTCGAGTTGCTACTTAAAAATGATAACATTTGCGAAAGAACTCTTTCAAACCCCATTGTGCTATGATTCTTACATTGCATGTGCTCTTTTGTTTTCCTAGAAGAGGTTCAGAGGTCTAGAGGTGCTATATAAATTATGCACTGTCCGAATCTTAAAACGATGTGCTAAGCACACTGAGAGGACGTATGCCCTCGAGGCTAGACGTACGGTCAATGGATAGAGCACTAGTTTTCGATTCCACTCATGTATGCTTTAGCTCAGCAATATTTATAGGATTTATAAGGCTTAGAATAACAGTGACTTCTATCCATTATAATAGGAATTAGCTTGGTCAGACGATTTGCTTGAGTGCGTGAGGTAAGTAAACACTTACACCATTTTTACGTAAAACGTGGGATGTGTTAGCTGATTGACCATGCATATGACATGAACATGTTATTTTCTGTAAATACTCGGTAACAGTATTATTAAATAGACTACCAAGATGCATCATAAGACATGGTATGCCCGTACATGCGGTATGAACGGCCATGGGCTTGCTATATAAACTGCATATTGTGGTCAAATGTGTGTTATGTGAGGGTTGTGGGGGGCTGTGGATCCATTAGTTTCATGACCCAGATGCAACCATTTCCAATGGTTCGGTCACTACAGGACTAACGTCATTAGTTGGTGTGGGCCACTCGGGGTCGGACCCAATCGTGCCACTAATGTTGCGTATGGTATGTTGTACAATGGCTGGGGCACTAGCATTGTATTATAGGTCCCTCAAGACAGCATCAACCCTGCTAAGAAGGGGTAACATCTCGGGAAGACCATGTATGGGAGTTATGACTTATAATACACTAGCTTTTCTGCATTAAAACACTTAGGTAGTTTTATTAGCGGAGGTAATGCCTTTTTTTTGGTTATTACTCAAATTGCACATTTAGTTTTTATTAGCTAGGCTCATGTCATATCTAAGTGTGGAGTTTTCTTACTTAGTCGTTAGACTTATGAGGTTATCATTCTTTAGGTGATTTGGCTTATCGCCCTAGAAGTGGCAAGAAATGCTACTGCTTGTTTGGTTGTGCTTAACTTACTATACAGGTTCGTCCTTTTTACGTAGTTGCTCCATGTTTTTAATTAAATGGTTGTAGTATCAAAGCATATGGTCTTGCCAACCGTAGCTGTAAATCTGAGAATAGGATGTAGTATCTAGGTTTGATCTTAAAGAACTAGAGCATAGGATAGGTGTAGTTCCCATGTTTGTGGGTGTAGGCCATTGTAATGGCCTATTTGATTGTTTGACTTGGGATGAACGGGGTCGCCTGCTCTATGTTATAGGCACTTAATCCTGCTTCATACTTAGATGTGCGATGGATATAGACACCTACCGGCTGTTTATAAATGGCCAGATGAGTTCAAACCTTACGCACCTGGATACCAACCTCGCTCTGGTAAACGCAGGGTTTCAACCCAGGCAGAGTAGGAATCGAAGTCTTCTCCTGTCCCTGAGGAGACACGCGCAGTAACTAAGAAGAGGTCACCTATACCTAAACGTCGCAGTATCTCGGCGATACGAGATTTTCCACCCATTCCGAAAGGTTTAATCCTTATATCAGTGATGAACAGAAATTAGCAATGCATACCCAACTAACTCAGATTTCGGAAGAGTACGCTCAACTAGAACTAGAGGAGATTCGACTACAGAAAGCAGAAGCATTACCAGAAGGATTTGATCGTCAAAGGACTGCATTTCTCTCCAGCATAGACAAGGACTATGAGGCACTAGTTAAGGATGAGGAAGACCAGTCTGAGAACTCGTCTGAGGAGTGATAGGTCTTGGGGTAGTAATCTTTACAAGTTAGATCACTAGGTTTTCCCTCACCCTTAGCAGTGGTGAGCTTTGTGTTTGAACATCTGGGGTGGATTGTAGAACACAAACGGATTTTCATTGTACCCCGAATCGTAGAGAAATAAAATCATTTTGGCACACCTTGTATACTTTTAACTGTCCTTTCTAAGCTTTACAAATTTCTAAAGAACTTTTTAAAAAATAAATAAATAAAATTTAGGGTTAAGCGGACGTACACACTCGATGATGGACGTACGCCTTAACCCAGCGTATTCTCTTTAAAACGGCTGAACGTACCCCAAACCCTATTCATTCTCATTTTCCTCTCATTTTCTCACACCCAAACACTTTCAAAGGAGTTTTCGGCCAAGTCTCTCAAGATTTCAAGGGATTCCAACCTTGTTTTCAAGATCAAATCGAGGTATGAAGATTTTTCCCCAAACTTTTCAAGTTTTCATAATTTTAGGGTTTTGTTTGAAATCCTTGAAATTTCTTGCATTTTGCGCCCTAGCTGGCTTGGTTGTGAACTAGGATCATGTGCATTTGTTGCATTTTGAAACCATGTCTATTCAGATTTTGGGAGTTTTACCCTAAATCTAAAACCCTTGAGATTTGATGATCTCTTCATGCAATTAATGCATGAAGCAAGGCCTAAATCCTTCCATGATGACCTAGGAACAAGACCTATACCACCCATTGACCAAAATTGATCCATTTCGAAAATCCCAAACCCTAGTTCTTGATTTTGGGGGTTTTTGCCCAAAATCGGGTTTTGTCGATTTTGTGACCTTCATTGGGACATCTGGACCAATTGAAACCCAAAACTTGTAATTGGAACCCCAATCTACGACCCCAACACTTGAGTTCAAAATTTTGCCCAAATTTGTGAAATCACCAAAATGCCCTTCTTCTTCTAAGAAGGGCAACCCTTTTACCACTTGACTTTATCGAGTGGGATCGGATACCATTCGGCCGATCGAAATCCTCATTTTTCCCGATTATCTCAAAATTACCAAAGTACCCCTTGTATCCAAGTAATGAGGTTCTGCCCGAAACTCAATCCCGCAAAACCACTTTGGCTTTGTTGTCAAATTGTTCCTATAAGCGCTCTTGTCAATGACCTAAAAACATGGGTCTTCCAATTTGTGTCCAGACCCCATAATGACTAAAATGCTCTTCTTTTCCCAGAAGGGGCGATTTTAACCTTTGAGACCTACACTATTCTAAAACGCCTTAAATCTTCACTAGGTACTTTACATTTATCTAGCTAATCGAACTACGAACTTTTCGAAATTTTTTAAATGCTTTGACTTGAGTACTCCTACTTAGGTTTCAACCAAGTTTTTGAAATTTAAATTCTTAATCATTCGATGAATTATCCAAGTACTCTTTGATCCTTGATATTGGCTATAAACTCCATTCCCTAATCCTTCCTGTCACCTACGAACCACCTAATGACTTACCGATTTTTTTATTCTAGCACACCTCACTATGGCATCTAGGACAGATTGCATGGGTTTTGCATGGGGTAGGATTTGGTGCTAGAACTAGTTTTAATTAGAAATTTCTATGCAGAGGGATGGTGCGGACAAAAGCGAGCGTAGCTGCATCTATCTCATCCCGTACGTGTTTGCGCAAACTCCAGTTTGAGCCACAGCAATTCGAATAGGACTCGGATTCCGGGATGGACTTGGATATAGAGGAGGCTGTAACAGAGTGACCTGACCCTGAGGTCCCAGTAGCTCCAATAGGTGGGCCAGGTCTTGAGGCCCTAGTGATAGACGGTAGTAGTGCCACAGACACGGACGACACCAAACTCATCTATGACCGTACTCGTTTCCTCAAGTACAAGGCTTACGGACGGTTCGAGGACGACTACAGGGGGCACTGAGTGGCTGTGGAGAGAGGACTCGTGGTGATGGATTTTCATGAGCACGCTCCAGGCATTTGGGTTGTGTTAGAGGCCCAGGGTTGGGCTGAGATGGTAAAGGATCACTGTCCAGCGATAGAGGAGTTGGTGCGAGAGTTCTACGCCAACCTTCATTGGAGGGTTGGCGATTCATTTCTCACCTGGGTTAGAGGCACGGAGATCTATGTGACCCCTGACCTCATCAATGCCATTATCGGAGCACCACGGGTGCTTAACCCGGAGTAACCTTGGCTGGTTGACCATCTCTCAACCCGAGCTAAGATGGTAGCATGTTTCACAAAAGGACACCCTCATCATATGGAGATTGAGGGCAAAGGCAGCTTTTAGATACATGACTTCAACAATGAGGTCAGATGCATTTATCGAGTAGTGATGAGTCGTGTACTCCTGGTACTGAGCCTCACAATGATTACTATAGACAAAGCTCGATGCCTCTACACCCTTCTGACTGAGACTTCCATCAACTATGACTCTATAGTCATAGTCGCGATGATGTCGGTTCGACATCCGAATTCATGCACTGCGTTGCCATATAGGGCATTGATCACTCGGATCATTTAGCATGCTGGGGTGGATACCGGCGGCATGATTGAGCTAGCACTTGAGAAAGGGCCTATCACCGCCCTCTATCTCAATGCTAGTAATGCACACCTACGGGATGCTGTGCCAGCACCGAGGCCCTGACGGAGGAGGACAGCAAGAGCAGATGGAGCATCCACCTCTGCTAGCCAAGAGGAGCGGCTAGGCAGGATCGAGACTACGCTCGTGACTTATGGATGCGCGATGATAAGTCTCACGCAAACTGTTCAGGAGCTGCAGGACCACTTGATAGGACCCGATGTTCGAGATTATGGCATTCATAGTTCTCACTTCTGCCGTGGTAGGGGGAGTCCTAGCACGAGAGGGAGCCCTAGTGCTCAAGGGAGTCCAGGAGGGAGAGAGAGTCCGAACACGCAGGGGACACTAGGACGAGGACCCGACGAGCAGACTCTGAGGAGGCAATCTCGCTCCTAGTTGTGATTGCCCTGCTATGCTATCACTTATGATTATTATGTTTATTTTCTTGTTTTGTTAAGTCCACCATGGGGGTGGCAATTTTGGATGTATTTTGCTACAGTCTAAGTCCACCATTTTTAGGGTGGCAATTTTGCCATGTACATATTTATGACTGCTTATGTTGCTGGTTACTGTGTTGTGAACTTGTTGACTTGTCTTGCTCTTTCTTTCAAAAGTTACGAGATCTAGCTTGGCACGTTTTCTTGTCATTTCAAAGCCTTTGATTGATAACCATGATTTTGCAAAACTTTCTCAAAAAGAAAATAGATGTTTTATCTCAAGTCTTGGAAACCCTAAATTTCAAGGATGAAATTTCTATAAGGATGGGAGAGTGTAATACCCCGATAAAAGTAACCTTTTATTTAGGAGATCCCTTTTATTTGAGCGCTTAACCTGAACCTTTGGTAGAGTCACTTAGATGAAGGCCTAAGACCCTTAGAGTTAACCTCAGCACACCATGAGCCTCTAAGAGATGAAAGCCAAATACTGATCCTCAAATGGCGAACGTATGTTAGGTCTGGTGGACGTACACTACTGTTGGTAGTTCAGACATACGTGGGGGGACCACCAGACGTATGCTAAAAATACCGGACATACGCTACTTTTTGTAAACCCTCTGGATAATACTTGGACATATGAGACACTCTTAAGACCACGTGCAAGAACCAATGGACGTACGCTAGGATTGCCGAACGTCTGAAGGTCTGACAAAGAGTTGGTGGCGGATTTTCTCCATAAATAGGCCATCCTTCCTCCCATTCCTCACGCCTTCTTCAGCCCTCTGGTGTGCCCCTAGGCTGCCAAAATACCTTCCATGTTTTAGAGAAAGAATTTGGTGAGGGAGAGCATTCCCAAGCGGAGTTCAAAGGAGGGAAGGTCATGTCGGTGCTTAGCTTTGGGGTAATCTTCGTTCCCTTTTTAATTCAACACTGTTATAGCCTCTGTTTTGTGCTTCATTGGGTTTTCAAAGTGTTCATCGAGTTGCTTATTAAAAATGATAATGTTTGCGAAAGAACTTTTTCAAACCCCGTTGTGCTATGATTCTTACGTTGCATGTGCTCTTTTATTTGCCTAGAAGAGGTTTAGAGGTGCTATATAAATCATGCACTGTTGGTGGACAGAGCACTAGTTTTGGATTCCACTTGTGTATGCTTTAGCTTAGCCGTATTTCTAGGATTTATAAGGCTTAGAATAACAGTGACTTCTATCCGTTATAACAGGAATTAGCTTGGTCGAACGATTCGCTCGAGTGCGTGAGGTAAGTAAACACTTACACCCTTTTTACGTAAAATGTGGGATATGTCAATTGATTGACCACACGTACGATATGAGCATGTTATTTTCAGTACATACTTGGTAACAGTATTATTAAATAAACTACCAAGATGCATCATAAAACATGGTACGCCAATACGTGCGGTATGAACGGCCATGGGTTTGCTATATAAACTACATATTGTGGTCAAATGTGTGGGTTATGTGAGGGTTGTGGATCCATTGGTTTCGTGACCATGATGCAACCATTCCCAATGGTTCAGTCACTACAGGACATACGTCAATAGTTGGTGTGGGCCACTCGGGTTCGGACCTGATCGTGCCACTAATGTTACTTACGGTATGTTGTACAATGGCTGGGGTACTAGCATTGTATTATAGGTCCCTCGGGACAGTATCAACCCTGCTAAGAGGGGGTAACATCTCGGGTAGACCATGTATGGGAGTTATGACTTATAATACATTAGCTTTTCTGCATTAAAACACTTAGGTAGTTATCGCTGGTTTTACACCATGAGCTTTGAAAACCCTAAAACGTGGAAGGTATTCTGGCGGAGGTAATGCCCTTTTCTAGTTATTACTGAAATTGCACGTTTACTTTTATTAACTGGGCTCATGTCATATCTAAGTGTGGAGTTTGCTTACTAAGTCGTTAGACTTATGCGGTTATCATTCTTTAGGTGATCTGGCTTATCGCCCTAGAAGTGGCAAGAGACACTACTGCTTGTTTGGTTGTGCTTTACTTACTATACAAGTTCGTCCTTTTTACGTAGTTGCTCCATGTTCTTAATTAAATGGTTGTTTTAACTCAGATTTCTTCGCCTTTCCCTGCATTTACTTTGACGTCTTTATAAGAGCAACTATCCATTTGGTCACAACTTCTCCGGTCTGTTGATACTCAAAGAACTAAGTAGCCCGGTCAAGCCAAACAAGGGGGTCATCACCAAGAAATCGTGAAAACTCCATCTTCATGAGTCGGTAGGAATGACCATCCGCCCAATGATGACGAGCGTGGCGATGTCGCGAGGGCAAGTGTGACGCCATGGTTTCCCGTTCTTGATGTGGTGGCTTCGCTTATGTTTTTATGGATGCAGAAGCCACGGCTTCCTTTAGTGCTGCTGCAATTGTTTCCTTCATGGACTGCTCGAGACTCTGCATGGAATCTTTGATCTTGTGAACGTTTGTTTCCAGCTTCTTGATGCGTTCCTTATGGGTTGTCATTGCTTTGATACCAATTGATAGGTTACAAACTCGAGATAGATGAATTGGGGGATGAAAGTAGTAATGGAATGAAATATGAATTGATAGATTCTTCACTTAGGGTAGAAGAACACCACAATACTCCACTTAGGGTAGGAGAAGACTACAAAGACATACATCTAAATCATTCCCTAATTTTATTAATAACCAAATGGTTTTTAAATAGAAATACAAATAGATAAGTTCTAATATTCAAATTCAAATAAACCTAATCCTAAAGATTTGAAATCCTATTTCAAATCTAATCCTAATGAGTTGGAATATAATTCCAACTGAACCTTATCTTATCCTATCAGACATGGTGCTAGTATCTATCCGAGTCATTGTAGGAGTTATCTCCAAGGTGTTAGTTCTCACTATTTGAACTTTAAAGAGATGAGAATTATAATAAAATGCATGCAAATTTAATCTCCAAACTTTGTGTTTGATACGAGGTCAAGAAAATTTCTAATTTTATATTGTTGACTGTTTTAATTACCAAACATTGGGAGGAATAATAAACAGGACCTTGAGAGTTGGCTCGCAGCTTCCCTATCTATTTTTTTCTCTTTTGTTTTCTTTATTTAATTTCTTTAATGAAAAGAGAATAATCATATTTTCGCATCATTTTTTTTATATTTATTTTGAAAAAAGATAGGAAATGTTGACAAAAGTCTTGGATTTAAAATCTTCCTAAACTCAAATATTTAATTGACCAAATTAAGAAATGGAGTCGTAAAGGCAAAATACAAAAATAGACAGAACATTCTAGAATATTTTCCCCTAATTTTACGTAAGTGGGGAAGGATGGTGGTACAAAAATAAAATAGAGGTAGACATAATCTTTAGAAGCCTTGTTCAAAATATAGGCTTTGCTAGGTTTGTTTTATCTAGAAAATGATCTTTCTATGCCATTCCTGAAATTGTTAAATTATGGATGGTTTGAGAAACCGATCTTATTTTGGACCTTTTTCTTTTGGATAACCTTCCAGCCCAAACTGTATTTTCCACTGCTCAATTCAACTAAACCTATCTCTGATATCAAATTAGCGAAGTATGCAGAGGTTAGTAACCTGTTTCCTCAACCTTTTAATTAAAATGATGATTCATAATTATTTTATATAAGATCATTGTCTTCTAATGTTCTTAGTCTTATATTAAAACCACTATTTGGGCGAATTAGTGGTTTGATGATTGCAGCGATGAGATCAGAATATGCTGCTCTAAAGCTATAGACAAGCTTCAGAAACACTATGGTTGGAAGGTATCATCAATTGAATGCTGTTTGCTAGTGAGATAATGCCCTATCACACTTTTAAGTATATATAGTAATTAAAATAGTTGATAATTTGATGCAAATCCTGAAGATTGTAGAGGTGACTATTCCGGAAATAGAAGTGATGCGGCTGGCACATTATTCAACAATTGGATCTGAGTGTAGCACTTCCCTTAGCTCTCATCTAGAAAAGCTGTATGTTATTTTCCCACTAGAAAAGCTGCAATTTTTTCAGTGTGATAAATCAAAATACGCTGACACTAGAAGTTAATACATTGCAGGAATCCTGGAGAATTAGGATGGGATACAAGGGTAGCACTTAGCGTCTATTCTTCTTTCAGCAGCAAGGAGTACATTAAGGCACAGAAAATTAGGTAACTTGTTTTATAACCTTCTTTGTAAATGTGATACAAGAAAGGGCTGGGAATTCATTGCCAAAGTCTTGGAATCCTGAACCCAGATTGGCATGGTTTTCAGGCTTATAAGTTATGATCTACATGTAGTAATCGGTAATGGGTTTTGTCTTTGCTTTCGAAAGGAATCGAGCTTGGTTTCATGAGGCGACTCTACAGTCACAAATGCTATCACGTACCCCTTTAACATGGATTTCCAACCAATATTTGGCGCTACTACCATGCGTTGAATTACATTTGCAACGGAAAATGCTATATATAAACTATAAACTGTATAGCATTATTTAAAACATCACAGTCTAATGCTATGAAACATCAAAGAAAAAATGTATCCAACCAGACTACTTTGAAACATATATATTACTTCATTATCTGCACTTATGAGTAGGATTTTTGGTTCTAATGACACGAGCCTGTTTGAATATCCACAGGAACCGCCAGATGCAGTTTCATATGAAGATATTTACTCAGGCAGATGTCATTGTTTCACCAACAACAGGGTATTCTTTGTCTCTTTAGTGGGATCTATTTCTTTTCTCTCCTCTCAAACTTAAGTCAAAGCATTGTGAAATTAGAAATATATATGTTGTGCTAATCGTACGAAACATGAACGAGATGAAATTTCAAAGGAATAAGAAAAAAAAAATTAAAAAAAAAAAAAGGGAAGGAGAGGAAAATATACTTTATCCCATGAATTATCATTGATTTTGCATTTTTATATATTTTTCTCTCTAAAATATCCTTATATTTATTAAAAAGTAGCAATTTAAAAAAAATAAACAAATAAAAAAACTAAAAACACTAAAGAAAGAATGACCCTTTTCATATTAATTAGTTGTCTTCAAATGGTTACTTTAATATATTTTTTAAATTTTATTTATTTATTTATAACTTTCAGGGATATTTTCGAAACTTGCAAAAATGTCTAATTTGACATGTAAGGGTAGTATGTGAGGCTTTGATGACACTTATAAAGTTTGAAGCCATAACAAGCTTAAAAAAAAAAGGTTTTCCAAAAACGGACCTTTTTTAGCCGAGTATTACCATCTCTGTTCGACTATTCCCTCGTGTAGCAATTGCATGTTTAGTCTCTATGATCTCTCTCCGTGACAGCGTAACTGCATACCCAATAAAGGACGATGCTCTCCAGACTGGTGAACTCGACTATATAAATGGAGGTATTAAATTAAAACAGGTTTCAAAAAAAAATTCAGTGATTGTCTTTGGTGAGAAGCATTTTGAGCACTCCATGGAATTGACAAGTTTGCCACTGTTTCAGCTGCACTAGTTCGGTATTCAATAGCCGGAAATTTTCTTGGATTGCCTGCCGTTACTGTCCCGGTCTGATCTTATTATAATTCTTTTTGTCTTTTTTATTTTTATTTTAATGTTGTGCTATTATTAACCTAAATTGGTTTGATAGGTGGGATATGACAAACTTGGTTTGCCGATAGGCCTTCAGTTTATGGGCCAGCCATGGTCGGAACCAACATTAATTCACATAGCATCGGCAATGCGGGTAAGATTACCAAACTTTTGCTGTGAAGTTTAAGTAAGAGGGACGAAAAGTTATAAGAAAAAATTAAAAATAAATAAATAAATAAAGAACAGAAAAATAATTGTTAAGAGTTTTATCTCATAATATTATATATATATATATGGGGTTTGCTAGGAGTTTTCCCAATAGTGTTCTCCTGGGTTCTCTCAAATTTACATAAAGCATGATTTAAGAAAAAATAAAATTGTTGTACCTTTTTTTTGCCAACAGATTAATTTTTATGAATTAACATTTAGGTTCTAATACTTTAAAACTTATTTTTTTATTCAAAACTAAAATCTAAGGGTGAAAGGTTAACCCTTTAGACATGGTATCATCCAAAATGGATTTGATTATCCTAAATTTAGTGCTAATGCCTTAATTTTGATACTAATACCTCAAATTTGGTGCTAATGCCTTAAAAAACTAGTGATGGAAGTCACTACAATTTTATTTTTTTCTTAAATCATGTTTTACGTAAGTCTGAGAGAACCCAATAAAATATTATAGAGAGAACCCCTAACATTTTCCTATATATATATATACTCCCCTGAATGTAACCTCGTTTCTTGTTTCTTTCTCTCTACTTTTCTTTGAGAAATTTGAATAACTCACATCTTGCTCAATCTTATTGGTAACACATATAGCCGTCCGCCATATATTTTAATTTTTTTTGAAAAAGTCTATATATTTCCTTCGAACTATCATCCAGTTAACAATATATCATCCAAACTTTCAATCGAGATAATGTCTGTTCCAAACTTTCAATTAAGACAATGTCTCTCTCTAAATTATCAAAGACTTGACAATGTCCAAAAATAAACTAATAACCTAAATTTTTGTCAATAAGACAAAAAATGCCCTTATTAGAAGAAAAAATATATATCATTAACAAAACCTTTTTTAAAAAAATAAAATAAAAAAATTCCACTACATTTTTTAAAGTTTTTTAGTTTTAGTTTTTTTTTTTTAAATATATCTTTTTTTTTTTTTTAATTTTGTTAAGGGTGCTTTCATCATAAGGGAAACATTGACAATTTTTGATAGTTTAGGAAGGATATTGTTGCAATTGAAAGTTTGAAGAGTAATATTGTCAATTAGATGATAGTTTAAGGGAAGTATGTGATTTTTTTTTTTTTCCACATTCCTTGGCGTACTTTTGATAATGATTTTCTTCGTGGAACACGTGACATGAGATGGAAAATTATCATAACTTTGCTTCTCAATCTGTGTGTTTATATATTGGTTCTATAAATGTTGAGTAAAATATTATCTCAAATACATAAATAGGTAGAAATGATAATTATTTAATTAATATTTTCTTATAATAATATCTAATCATGACAACTGAGATGTAGAAACGTTTTCATTGTAGGCCCTCTGCATGCCGGGCTACAGAAAGCCAGAGGTTTTCTATAATCTTCTTAATGAGGATTAGTTGCACGACCTACATCCACTACATTACAGATGGTAATGGTCACAAAAATTTGCAAGTTTTCTCTACTCGATAATGTACTGCCATTGAACTTCATGGTTGTCAAATCTCTTGATAAATGGGAAACAATTTATATGGAAATGCCCATGTATGTAAGGGCATTAGGGTACTTTGTATTTGGTCCAATTATATTACTACAAAAAATTGGAATTTGAGAAACATCTACATTTTCCTCTTCAATTTCTTAAACCATAAGCCAAACTCATATGTTTTACATGTGTTAGTACAATTTCCAGTATGGCGTGAACCGCATGTTCTTCAAAGCGTGTTTCGCACTTCTTTGATCTCTACTAGATAGATTCCATTAAGAGAACTCATTGAAGTGCTAACAAGGTCTCACTCTGATGCCTAAATCAGTCTATGGGAGAAAAGTATGCGTAATGCACCAATATTAGGGGTGTAAAGGCGGTTACGGTTAGCGGTTATTGAAAAAAACCGCTAACCGTAACCGCCTTAGCGGTTATTAAATTTCACTAACCGTATCCGCTAGGCGGTTAGCGGATAGCGGTTAGCGGTTAGTCGGCGGTTAGCGGTTAGTAAAACAGTTAACCGCCCGCTATAACCGCTTTTTTAAATTTGGCTTTTTTTAAGCACTATAACATTGTTCACTTTCATTTGTTTTTTTGTATTTTTAGTGTCTTCTTGGGCCAAATTGCTATAAAAAGAGCTCATATTGAAAAATAAAAATATTTGACCTACTTTAATTTTTTTTAAAAAAAAATCCTTAAATATTAAGTCATAAGTTCATAACTGGTTAACTTAAAAAAAATTAAAAAAACACACACACACACAACATATAAAAACAAAGTTCAACACAACATATAAAAAAAGTTCAATAAAACATATAAAAAAAGTTCAACATAGCATATAGAAAACAAAAAACAAATGTTCAAATAAAACATTAAATGATACAAATAAATATTAAAACTGCGAGATAGAGAGAGAGAGAAGAAAGAGGCAACGAGAGAGAGCGGTCCAGGTAGAGTCTATAGAGAGGGACAATGAACACGATGAGATAGGGAAGAAGAAGAGAATAAGATGAAAATCCCCACCTTAACCTTTAATGTGTTTTCTCCAAAAACTAACGTCGTTTTGATGTGAAATTCATTCTTATTATTATCAATACAAAATAGACTATATATAGATATATGGAAAAATTAAATAAATAAATGATAGAAGATATAAATATATACAGTTTCAAAAATATTTTATTCCATTACAAACTTATATCTTTGATATTATATAATCATATGATCTCATTAAATTAGATCATATGATTAATGATTTAAATTATTATCATATTTACTTGTAGTTTTTTTTTTTTAATTAAACTTTTTTTTTTTGACATGTCCGCACAAGAGGGAGGAGGAGGATTCGAACTAGTGACTTTCGCTTTATTTGGCATGGTCATAGCCGATTGAGCTATCTCCTAGGGACTTTTTTGAATTAAACTTATTATCTAATGATAATACTCAAACTCCTAAGTCCTAAATTCATAATAATCTAATGGTCATACACTCATACTTAAATTATATGATCATATTATCTCGTAAATCACAATTCATATTAATATGATAAAATTATCTTAGATCTAAGAATCTAAGATAATGTGATATATGTTTTCTAAGTATAAAGTATCTGATAATGCTTTGATTCAATTGTGGTTATAGGTAACACATTGTTTAATTTAATTGTAAGTATCATACTATCATTATACAATATACATGAATAATATGAATCATATGATTAACTTGTAGACTTATGACTTATGAGTCATATATATATATATAAAATTTGTTATTATATATTCAAATGATCTAATGATCAATTGATCATGTGATATAATCATATAAATTAAGTGATAATATAATATATTAATATTCAATTTGTGATTTAATTATTGAAAACAAAATGTGATTTAATCATTAATAATCAATTGATTAAGTTATATGTATAAATATTATTATAATTATCCAAATATATGTTATAATGGTTAGCGTTATTGTAAGACGTAGTGCTTGTTAAGCGGTTAGCGGTTAGCGTTATAGCGGTTAATGTTAGTAGCGGTTATTTAACCGCCTACTTTACACCCCTAACCAATATTGGAGTCCGTGGTTTTTACCGATATAGAATCCTATTTATAGGCTCGAGGTAAGTCAGATATGGAATAGATTTCCTGCTTTGATTTGGACTAGAAATCTAGAGCTTGATATGGACACGGATCCATATACGATTTGGACTTTGATCTTTATCCTAAACCGACTTGGGATAGTATGACAATCCAGATTTCTCATTTCTAGAGTGAATCCCAAAAATAGGGGAATTGAAACCCAGTTGCACCTTTCCATAGATAAGTCCTTAGTGAGCACACAATCATAGTTGATGTGGTCTTTTTGTTGTGTAAAAGTTATAAATAATAAATAACCACTTGTAATAGAATAAATCCTTGTAGAATATGACTATATTGAGGGTGTCGAACCTCGATGATTGCGTTGATGTTGTTATTAAGCTTGTCAAGATCAAGAATAAATCAATTCAAAGAAGATTGTTTGTTTTTGTTTATAAACTAAAGATATAAAAGGAAAAGTAAGATAAATTGCAATGGGGAAAAGAATAGGTTGACATCACCACTAAGCGCATAACAATTGTCAATCATAAATTAACAAGGAAAATTCAGTCTATGCATGATAAGGCTTATGTCACTTGAATAGTCAAGAAAATTCTATTATTAAGAAATAAGTATCATCCATAAACGAAAGATGTATCACTGAAATAATAGGTCTCACTCATTGGCAAGCTTAAAATGATAAACTCCATTTCAAAATTCAAAGAAATTGAGTCAACTCACTTATAAATGATGGGTTGCGATATCACAAGTTTCAATTTGTGTAAAGAGAACTAATACATAGTCATGAAGTTTCAAAATAATTCTAATATAAACATAGTTTAGCATCACGAATTCATTGGACATCCCAATGGATGAAACAACCATGCATAGAATTCCTTTTTTTTTCCTCTCTTTTCTCTTGTCTTTATTATTATTATTTTTTCCTTTTATGTAGGTTGTGCAATGATTAGCTCCTTAAGCTTTCTAGTTGACCCATGTATTGAGTGTTAAGCTAATGACTCCCAAACCAAATGGCTTTAGTGCATTAGGTTTAAAAACACTCTTAAGGACTTATTAACTTGAGTCAAAAGTCTCTGAACTCAACTAGCCATGAAATCTAATGTGGTATTTTGTGTAACATAAAATATCAATTATAAAAATAATCACTGCAATAGTACAAATCCCATCGGATAGGGGTATATTGAGAGTATCAAACTTCTAGGACTGGGTTTGGTTATCAAATTTGTAAGAATTAAAGTTAAACTTAATAAAAGGAGATTGATTTGATGTAAATTTAAAGTACATAAAATAAATGTAAAAAGAAAGTAAATATATGAGAGAGAGAGAGAGAGAGTAGGGTATTGACTTCACTACCCGTATTAATGGTTAACTATATTCAATTCCAGAAACTCATTCTATGCATATTATAAATAAACAAGAAAATAAATTATTAAATAATGAGAATAATTCATCTTTGGTTACCACGGATCGTCTACCTAAATTACACTGAACTAGGGTGTAGTATGATCTATCTTTCCTATGTATGGCCTATCTAATCCTATTGATCAATTAAAAACCATTGCAATAACCATCAATCTTATGATCACAAAAAATAAGAATGAATTGAGTTCAATAAAAGCAAAAGACTTTCTAAGACAAGATAAGAATTTCACTAATATTGATTTGAAAATTAAGAACAAAAATCAATTTTATCAATTCTCATAGCTATATTATCAACATACATAAACTGAAAAACTATAAATTAAATACAATCAAATCATTATGCTTGGAAAGGGTTACATCAATATCCCACAGAGTTTTAGCTGCTCATGATCATCTAAGCTTCAAAGACAATTTTTTGATTTTTAGCTTTAGGAAGTGGTGTGTCTTTTTTACAAGTTAAGAGGCCTATTTTTAGGGATTAGGAAAACCTTAGAAGCCGTAGAAACCCTAAAAAAATCGTAGGTCAGTCTCCTAGTCCAAGTGGGAGACTGAAAACCTTCTCTAAGGTAGATTTGGGCACTTTCTGGACATTTCAACACGAGTGTGCTCGATCCCACTTGTGGTGCACTCGATCCCACCTGCGCACTTGGGCAAAGGTGCGCTAGACATGTGACTATTTTGTGTCTTATCTTGTGGGGCGATTTTGGCATATCAAATGTCCAAATTTGAAAATTTGTATTTCACAATGATCTGTATCTTTTTTAGTTAACTTTATAATGCCCGGTTTCCCCTCAATCCGATACTTTAGGAGAAACTTATGATCAAAATACTGAAACATGTCTTCTCAAAGTGTGTTTTAAGCCCAAAATCAATGGTTTTTCTTGTATTCTCCCTAAAATCCTAAAAACACAAAAAGAAAATAAAATCAAACAAATAACATTGCTAAGGAATTAACATATGCGACTTACGGGGCTTGAATGTGTAGTATTCAATGCTTATCACACACCAAACTTCCACATTGCTACTCCATTAGCAATACAAAATAGGAAATAAAATCATAGAACAAGATAAATCCTTCTTTCATGGGATGTACGATTGCATTTAGCGTATGCAATAAGCCTTTTAAACCCCTTGGCATTCCCTAGAGGATGAGTGAAGTCTCGTAAGGATTTTTCAAGAATGATACCCACAAACATTGTCATTATTATGTCATTCAAAAGAATAAAGTATCACAAAATAATGGTTCTCATTCATTAGCGAGCTTAAAGTGATAAACTCCATCTTCAAAATTCCAAGAAATTCTTAAATCAAATCCCTAACATATATGGCAGGTTGAGATAATTTTGATTAGTGCAAAGTGAACAAAATACACAATCATGAGGCTTCAAAATAATTCCAACATAAGTGAATCAACATCTTAGAATTTATTGGACGATATAACAACCAAGGCATACACTTTTTCTTTTTTTCCTTTTTTATGCAGGCTTTGCAATGCTTAGCTCCCTTAAGCTTTCTAGTTGACTCATGTATCGAGTGTTAGGCTAATGACTCCCAAACCAAATAGCTTTAAGACACTAGGTGTAAAGACACCCCCTAAGGACTTACTAACTCGAGTAAAAAAGGCTATGAAGCTAAGCTAGCCATATTATTAATCAAACTAAACTTCTCACTTTTTGACTCGAACACTCATTGCTTAATGAGGCAAGAGGTCCAATTACTCAAGGAAAAATTCAAACTTGATTGATTTTTATTTTATTTTATTATTATTACTAGCATGCCAAGGTTATTCATCCAATGCATCACCCAACATAATTCAAGATAATGAAAATGCATACTGGTCAAAATTTCATACCTCACAAACATGTGCTTGTGTGCTCAAGATAGATTTAAATTGAAACAAGAAGCATCTCATGTTGCCAAAACTAAGAAGCAAGACTCAAAACTCCTATGTCAAATGATCATATGTTCATAACTTTAAGCCTATCAATGAAATTCAAACCAAAATCAAAGTTCAACCATGTGCTTAAGAATGACATAACAACCATAATGATGGACAACGTTTTGTTTTTCCATACCCCTAAACTTGAATCATACATTGTCCCCAATGTATAGATAGAACTAGAAAACAAGAGTCAGAGGATAGGAATACTTGAATGAGCAAATGTGGGGCACATTATACCCCCAAACTTGTATGTGAAAACACGTCTTGAAAAAGAAAGTTATACTCCAACCAAATACCAATCAAGTGCAGATATTGTTGTAAAAATATAATCAAAGAATTAAATAGCAATGGATAAAATAAACCTGGATAGAGATCATGTACCTGTGTTGAGTGAGGAGTCGAGTGCACAAGGGCTATGCTCGATCCTATGAGGTATTGCTCAAAGTAATTTCAAGTTCCGAAGAATCTTACCTCGATAATTCAAAAGTCCAATCAAGCTCTTTCATCCCTTCTTCTTTATGATCATGTAACACTCCACAAGGAAGAGGACTCTTTTTAATATCCCAAAATTGCTTCTCTTAGATGAAAGGTCTTGAGGCTCCTTTTGGGAATATTCAAGGTGCTTGTCTGAAACTAGTTCTACGATCAACTTTTTGTCTCTAAGGGGTTCTCACAAACCAGGGCAACTAGGAACTTGCAAAAAATTATCCACCGAATGAAGTCCACTTTGGCAATCTCCAAATGACGATGTCCCTTGTGGGGTTGTCATCGTGGTGGTGTAACAACCTGTGGAAAACTGCTAGCCACATCTACACTATCACCCCAAAAGGACTAGTCAATTTGGAGCTTCTCTATAATTCATTATAAAGCCCAGTTTCACCTAGTAACTAGACAAATATGGGACTTAGCACCCATGACTATCTTTATATACTACCCATTCTATGTAGGCTTTTTCTCATCTTCCCAATATGGGACTGTGATGTTACAGGTGGAGTACTTGAAGTGAAAGGCATAGGCTTCAGTAGGTTTCTCCTTGATGGGGCTTCAAATACAGAATCAGGCGGTGGGTCTTCAACAGTTTCTCTAATTTAATGTCATCCAAGAAGAAATAGGTATTTTGATCAGGTGCATTCTGGAAGGCATTGAAGATTTTCAGTCTGATCTTCATATTCTCAAAGGAGATCTTCATTACTCCAATCAACAATTTATGCATGCATTGGCTGTGGCAAGGAAAGGACGCCCAAGGATGACAGAGATTTGCTTTTCTGGATTCGGAACAAGTTCTGTGTCAAAAACTATGAAGTCAACTAGATAGTAGAACTTGTCCACCTTGACGATGACATCTTCCACAATCCCCCGAGGTTTCCTGATACACCGGTCAGCTAATTGCAAGATATAACTTGTAGTTTTCAATTCCCCTATGCCCAATTGTTGACAATACCGCATATGGAAACAAATTTATGTCAACTCTTAAGTCAAGGAGAGCTCTCCCAATCTCAGTGCTCCTAATGATACATGAAATTGTTGGCGCTCTAGGGTCCTTGAACTTCGGAGTAGTGTTATGCTAAATCAAACAGCTCACTTGCTCAATAAGAATGACCTTCTTGGGATATGTTTCCAAATCTTCCTCTTTTGAGTGCACAAATCCTTGAGAAATTTTGCATATGTTGGGATTTGCTTGATGGCATCAAGGAGTGGGATGTTGATTTTGACTTGCTTGAATATCTCCATCATGTCTTGAATCTTCTCTCCTTGCTTCCTGAAGTGGGAAGGTGGCTTGAGACGCTCTGGGAATGGAGCTCTAGGCTCATATGATACTTTAGGATTGGGGGCTGATGATGAAGATGTCTCAGTGCTTGCTTACCCTTGTCCTAATGCAGATTATGTGGGGCCTCAAGTTGCTCATCCTTTTTTTCCTCTACATTATTGTGTAACGTTCTTCCACTCTGTAGTGTAGTGATGACATGGACTTACTTTAGATGAGAAGTACTCCACTCCCCAATGTACAATCCCTTAAGATTGACCACCAGCTAACTTGGAAGCTTCCTTCTTCCATTACATTGAGGTTTTAGCCATTTGTTTCATTTGAGCCTTTAGCTTGGAAATTGGTTGAGTGTGCGATTTTACTTACTGTCTGAGTCATCTCGCCCACCTTGCCAGTTATCTTGCCCACCTTCCTGGTGAACTCGCTCATCATTTGCAACATCCAATCCTCAAATTTAGAATCATTTGAGAGGGTGGGCGACATGTATTGCTGCTATGGATGCCGGTATGTGGAAGGAGGTTGGTAGGGTTGCTTGTTGGATTGAGCTTGATTGTGTGGCCCTAGGGCTGAGTTGCCCAAAGCTATATTCTTCCAGGAGAAATTGGGATGATTTCTCCACCTCGGAAGTATTGGAATATGGATCATTGGTCTAGAGAAAGCAGCATTCACCTACTCATGAAAAACATCAGGATAATTTTTAGTAGTAGGACATTCATTTACATGATGCATAGGACTAGAACAGAATGAGCATAGTTTAGGTTGTGTGTGTATGTGAGCAGGATTAGGAGCAAAACTAGTAGTCACCAATTGATCCAGCTTATTGGTGAAAAACTTGTAGTGCCAAATACTACCTAAATTAATAGATAGTAATTGGTACATTTTAACTTGCAAGTGCACAAGATCAAAACAATAGATCATTCCCACGATGATTGTTGATTTTATTCAGAATTAATTTTCTAAATTTAAAATATCAAAGTTTATTGATGAGTACAAAATGTTGTACATTTGAGTCCCTTAATTTATGTTTGTTAAGCTCTTAGTTTAGTTGTTTTCTAATATTTTTGCTAGTTTTAGTGTTTTCTTATGTTGTAGGTCTTTACCATCAAAGTACTGTTAATGGGTGGAAATTAAGCAAAGGAGTCCTATCTGTGCGATCAAGCGCACAAACCCACTATCAAGCACACTCACGATCAAGCGTACCTACGATTGAGCTCATGGACCACGATCGAGCGAACACCACGTACACCAGAAATCCTCGTGTAGCCCTAGCAGCCATCGTAATCTCGACTGTGCCATGGGATTATGGAGCAGTTGAGTGCGATCGAGTGTACCTTTTCTAACCTGGCAATATTTATTTTCTTATAAATAGGACCTCCTGTATATTTTTGCAAACTTATGTTTTTGGAGTCGCCTCTTAAGGCAGAACTTCTCTGTTTTCTCTTATTGAAGCCTTTAATTTGTCATTTAAATATAGAATGCTTAGTTTTAATTTACCTTTGTCTCTCTTTAGTATGAAAGGCTAAATCTTCAACTAAGGTTGAAGATGAAGCCTCACCTTTGATATTTTACATGTTTTTATGTTAAGTTCTTGTCTATTCTGTCGTTTAAATTAATGCATGTTCGTTTCAATTCAATTACGTGACATAGTTGTTATTGATTGTTGTTTATGATTCATACAAAGTCTGACATTTGTTGTACATTTTAAATTGTACTCACAAGCGCACAAGTCGCTGATAGTGTAGTGTGTGTGCAAGTGTGAGGTCAAATCCACAGGGAATTCTGTTGTGAAAACAAATTTCTATCTAAACTAATCCTATCTTAACCTAGTTCCGAATTGTGTCGTGCAATAATAAATTAAACAAAAAAATTGAAAATAAACAAATGATAAATGCACTAAGGTTTTCAGAATTCATCTCACCAAATTAAAGCATGCATTCTCATGTTTGAATTCATACATCCGACAAATAATTAAACCCTATGCATATTCTATTATTCCTATTGAAAGATTCAATGAATCCATCCATTTGACAAAAGACAATGCATATCCAATTTAGTTCAAAATATCCAAAGAATCCATGCTTTGTACAAAAGACAATGGATATCCAAAGTAAATCAAAAGATGCAATATATCCATCAGACAAAACACAATGAATATCCAACTCACAATCAATCACAATTTTGTCACTAAACTGAATTGAAACAAACACACATTACATTAAGTTCGGAATTATATGAACAAAACATGAAAAAACATAAAACTAATCAATGACAAGGCTTCATCGTCAACCTTAGTTGAAGAATTAGCCTCTCATGACAAAAGGAATCATAAAGAAACTACTTATTATTAAAATCAAAGTACTTACAAAAGAATTGAAGTTCAAAGCTCCAAAAACAAAACTCGAAAACAACAAAGAACGGCACTCCTGGCGTGTGTCCATCCATTTACAATACAAAGGGGTGATATTTATAAGCTAATTTTAGGATTTCAGCACTGCCAAGTCGTTTGAGTGTGCTCGATTTCACTCTAGGTGCGCTCAATCGCACTCAAGCATGATTTTGCTCTTGCAATGGGCACAAGTGCGCTTGAGCACATATGCTTCAGAATTGACCAAATCTTATGAAATATAATTTTGTAGATATTTGAGATAGCTTTCCAATGACATAAAGAATGGTCCAATCGGAGTTCTAGAACTCTAGATACGGCTATTTTGGTAGGATTCGTCAGGTACGAATCATCGCTCAAAACAAATTTGCTGCCAATGCTCCCCGAACTGTCTTAAGCCCCAGAATTAATAGAATTAGCCCTAGATGTACCTTAGCAACCTAAAAAATACTAAAACAACAAAACTAACCAAAAAATCAGAAATTAACAAAACTAAGGGTTAACAAATACAAGTTAGGGGGCCCAACTATACAATATTTGGCATTCAATAGTTGTGTTTCAATCCGGGGGTACATCGGATGATTATATCGAGAATAAATATCCACTATGATCAACGACGTGGATGATTTTATCGAGATTAAATATCCATTGTGACTCTTTAACGGTGAATTCATCGAATGGTTTGACTAGTTTTCATAATGGCAATAGAGTATGCATAGAGTGAAATCTATAGACGGATGAGTGAAGTAAGCATGTTAACATGTATTTTTGATTTGGTGAGGCTAATTCTAAACCTTAGTTATTTTCTTTGTTTGATTTCAAGTTTTTTAACTAGTCTATGTTTTTCGTTCATTCAAAACGCTCAAACCTTGGAACTAGGTTAAAGTAGAATTAGTCTAGACTTAGGATTGATTTTAACAACGCAATTCCCCTGTGGATCGATCTCCTACTTGCGTAGCTTCATTGACAATGATTTGTACTTGCGAGTACACTATTATTTGTACACCAAATTTTTGCAGATTAACAGAATTTTGTTGAAATTGATTTTATTTTTAGATTTATTTTATTTTTCTACTAGTATTTAATTTTGCAATTTTAATTCAATTCTTTATTTGTTTCTTTATTTTATTTTATTTTATTTTTGTTAAAAATTTTAATTTTTAGAATAGTGTTTGGTTTTTTTTGTGTTCATTAGAGTTTCTGGAATTTTAGTCTCTGAAAGTGTGATCGAGCGCATATCACTTATGCTCGAGTGCACCTGAGCCTAATCCTGCTCTATTTCTTTTGCACTCAATAGGTTGCATTTATGCGTCTGTGCTCGATAGCTTGCATTTGTGCGTGAGCGCACCTATTCTTACAAACTGTAGTGCAGTGTTACACTCAATTGCACCTCTATTACGATCGAGCGCACTTGAAGATTGCTACACTTGTGCTTGCTTACGATTGATCGCACTAATCCAATGCTCGAGCGCATCTTTGCTTTCAGCACCAACAGATCAAAGGCAGCTAAGTTGATAGTTTTTAAATTTTTGCTTTATTATTAGTTTTCTTTAATTGTTTATTTTATTTGCTTGTCTTTTATCTTTTATCTATTGTTATTAGTTGTTGTTAAAAAAAAATTATTTGTTTAGTTTGTTAATTGTTTAGTTAATTAATTATTTGTTAGTTAATTGTTGTTGTTAAAAATTTATTAGTTGTTGTTATTTTCTTTATTTGTTTATTTTTCAGTGCTTGTTTTCTTTAATTTTTAATCTGTTGCTATTAATTTGTGTGAATAATTGTTCTTGTTTAGTTAGTTTATTGTTTAGTTATTTTATTTCTTGTATGCTTGGTTGGAGATCCCAAAACTTAGCTTTAATACCTTTAGATCCCAACCTAGAGTGAAATCTTAGGAGAATGTAGAGCACCCGTTGAGATGGCGGAACAACGAGAGAAATGTACGAGAGGAGAATGTGAAGTATCATGATGCAAGACCGGGAATGAGGAACAAATTAGAGCTTGAGATGTGGATTTCACTACATCACTATGAGAGTTGTTCGCACTAGTTGCAACTAGTTCCCACTAGTGTATAATGTTGCCACCAACCAATGCCACCCATTTTGATTTAAAACCTCATGTCATCCAACTCTTACCTTCATTTTATGGCACGGATCATGATGCCCTTATGGCCATGTTAAAACATTCAAGAACATCTCGTACACGTTCAAATTTTCAAAATTTCTCAAAAGAGTGTGTCTATCTTAGACTTTTCCCTTAAAGGTAGAGCTGGCATGGTTGGATTCCAACACACCGGGCTCTATTACATCATTGGAAGGCTTGTTAAACAAATTATACAATAAGTTTTTCCCAATGTATACTATGAATGAGTGCCAAAAGGAAATCAGTTCGTTCACTCAGGAAGAGGATGAGAAATTCTTTGAGAGTTGGGAGCGTTTCAAGGATCTGCTAATCAAATGCCCTTCACATGGATATAAAAAGTGGAGACTTGTACAATTCTGATGCAAACCAAGGAGCTGGACATGCTAATCATACACATGGGAATGGAGCTGAATTTGCACAAGACCCATTGTCACTTCCTAGTGGCCCAATTACAAGTGGAGCTAAATTTCCACATGACCCTTTGTCACTTCCTAGTGGCCCAATTACAAGACTTAGAGCCAAACGTTTCAAGGAAGTACTAAATGGGCTAATCCAAGAAAATGGGGCTGACTCTAAAAAGACTAAGATGGGCTCAAATAATAATCAAGGTTTAGTCCATGTCATCAAAGCAATTGTTGAGGTTAATTAGCATGGTTTGACCATTGAAGGGTGTGAATTTGTTGAGTTTCTAGGATATTAAGTAGAAGAATGAATCAAGCCATCTAGCTATCTTTTGGTTGTCTTTAGAAGTCCAATAAGTCTAAAAACATGGGGACTTGTTTATGTTAATATTTGTGTAGCTTTTAAAGCTATAGTTATGTCTTTTCCTATGCTTGGAGGGTTGTTCCAAGTATATAGGTGGATTATTACGAATTTTAATGGTAATCTTTGCTTTTCAGAAAAAACTATTATCCTTGTGAGAGGTCTTGTGTTCCTCTTAGTTCTTGAAAGAACTCTTCGAACTTATCAAGTTAATCTTGTGGCGTTCAAACAACCAAACTTATCACCTTGATTATTGAGAGATTCTTAGGTTTCTTGGTGTTGCGTTTTCAATCCTTCATAGTCTTGGTTTTCATCTGGCTAGGTGACGGGTCAAGGCTCAACAAATCTTTTCTTCACGATCTTGGGTTTCCATGCCATCATTGTTATCGGGTTTCATCACAATTGTTGGTGGAGTTCATATCAAATTCTTCTACCAATGGCTGACTTAGCCCAACCGTAGAATGATCGAGTCGATGAATGGGGGGGCATTTTTAAGTTTGACGGTAGGTTTAGCATACAAGGCATTGGATAAACTAGCCTACAACTCACAACAGTGGAATTTTTCGAGTTGCCGTGATAAATCTGCGTGAATCCCCAAGAAAGGAGGCATCTATGAGCTGAAAGGAGAAGCAGAGTTGAATTTCAAGATAGATGCACTCACCAAAAGACTTGACACTCTCAACGTGAGTCTGCCCATCAATGCTACCAACACTTTTACTATTGATAGTTGTTCCATTTGTGCTAGTCCCATGCACCAAGCATAGAATTGTCTATCTATGCCGGTTTTTTCCGAGCACCCGATGGAACAAGTGAATGCTTTCAATGATTACTGAAAGCAGTCAAGTGGACCGTACTCAGAGACATACAACCCAGGGTGGCGTAACCACCCTAATTTTACTTGGAAGCAAAACTAACTAGGGGATCAGGGAGGAGCTTCATGTCAAGCTCATAATTAATACGCTCTAGGATTCCCTCCGACATATCAAAATCATGGTCGCTCGGCTCAGCCAAAGTCAACTTCTAATTACCAAGCCCCCACTCAAGCCCCGGCATCGTCGACACAATCATTGGAAGATACCCTTAAGGATTTTATAAAGATGATTAGTCAATCAATCAATGACATGAAGAATTCCACCATGGTGAACACCAATCTCCAAGTTAGAGATGCAGATGGGGCAGTTGGCCAATCACCTTGGTGAGAAGGATAAAGGAAAGTTTCCTAGACAGCCCGTGGCCAACCCTAAGGCATATATGATTGGAAATTCTTCAAGTCAACAGCATTTGCAGGCACTTGTCACACTAAGGTCTAGGAAACAAGTGGACAATTAGGTGGCTGAGCCAAAAGCAGACCTTGTTGGGAAAGTAGGTTAAGAAGGTGAAAAAGGTGACAACAAGGAAGAAGGAGATGCTCAGCCATCTACAGTCACTCCTATTGTTAAGAATCACCCTAGGTCGTTTGTACCTAAAGTGCCTTATCTTGAAAGATTACAAGCGGCCAAGAAAAAAGGGTAGTTATAGGACATTCTGCAGGTGTTCAAACAAGTCCAAATCAATATTCCATTCTTGAAGGACTTGATTACAGTGAAGAGGAAGACAAATGTCCCGAAGAAGGCATTCATGACCGAGCAGGTCAGTTCAATCCTACAATACAAGTTACCAATCAAGTACAAGGACCCTAGGAATCAGTCAGATTGAGAGGGTGTTATTGGATTTGGGAGCAAGTGTAAATTTGTTGCCCTACCCAGTCTATGTGCAGTTAGGGCTAGGAGAGCTGAAGCCTACTTCCATGACACTGCAATTGGCTTACAGGTCAGTAAAGATTCCACAGGAAATAATTGAAGATGTTTTGATAAAAGTGGACAAATTTTATTTCCCTGTGGATTTTATTGTGCTCAATATGGAGCTAATTCAAATCATAGGTAGTGAAATATCGGTAATTTTAGGGTGACCATATTTAGCTACGACTAACGCCCTGATCAATTGTAGGACAGGGGTGATGAAGATTTTTTTTGGAAATATGACAATAGAGTTGAATATTTTTCAAATCAGAAAACAACCACTAGATTATGACGAAATGCAACAAGTATGCTTGATAAAGGTGATAATTGAGGAGGTTGTTGAAGAATCAAGCATAGAGGACCCCCTTGAGGCATGCTTTGCTCAATTCGAAGAGGATTTAGATTTGGATAAGTTAACTGAGCAAGCAAAAGCAATTTTAGAGACGCTCCTGGTCAGCGGTGAGAGAAGGAGAAAGATGCCAATAATCCAAACAGACTTGGCTTATGCTCAAGAGGAGACATTATTGGATGTTTTAAGAGAGCATAAGGAAGCTATCGATTGGACCATTAAGGATATTAAGGGGATCAACCCCTCTTTGGTAGTGCATAAGATACATTTGGAGGAGAATGCCAAACCAATGAGGGAGCCACAGAGAAGGCTCAACCCAGCTATGCAAGAGGTTGTGAGGACAGAAGTGATTAAGTTGTTGGATGTAGGGATCATATATCCAATCTTTGAATGCAAGTGGGTGAGCCCAATTCATGTAGTGATGTGAACCCCGTCAAGAATAACGAGACCCAACAACGAAAGGGAACCTAAGATCGTTCTATGGACAGATTCGAATGGAAGACCTCGACCCGTTGTTTATGACAAACAAGAACCTCGGTATAAGGAAAGGCATACAAGCGGTGGTAGAATTTCCGTTTGATAAGTCAAGATGACAGGAAATCCCGATAAGTTCAAGTAGTTCTTCAAAGAACCAAAGAGAATAAACCTCACAAGTTTTATGAATAATCAAAATCTGTTTCCCATAGGAGTACAAAGAGTATTTAAATAGATGCTATGAAATAAACCTAACCCTAATTTGGTGACTTTGGGCTAAGCCCATTATCCAATCATAAAATATCTCTAACCCTAGATAAGATGACTTTGGGCCAAGCCCATTACAATAACTCTTAAAATATAGATAAAACATCCATTTAAATATAAATAACCTAATTAACTAATAAGACCCAAATATAATTAAAATTCCGCATAGGAAATAAGCTAAAATAGGAAAGAAGAGCTGGGCGCCTATAATAGCCTTGCAATCCGATCCTTCTCAATAGACCCAAAACTATTTCTTGCCAATTCTTAGCCTTGACGGATCCTTCTAGAACTTGAATCAAGGTGGCGATTCTGTGTTGCCCACGTGGATCATGCTCAATGGGCCTCCACGAATTTGCTTGAGCCCATAACTCTTGAATGAGTCCGTTGAGTACATCCTTGAACTTCTTTGCTTGTGCCCTCGTAACCGGCCCAATTGGTACTTGAACGAGATCCTTCGAAGTGGTGCCTTGATCTCCATCATGTAGTGCCAAAGCGAACATGATTGATGGTAGTAAATAATAAGGATGATGAATTGGTGCCAACTCGTATTCAATCGGGATGGAGAGTTTGCATAGACTACCGCAAATTGAATGCCGCCACGAGGAAGGATCATTTTCTACTCCCATTTATTGATCAGATGGTGGAGCGCTTAGCAGGGCACGATTTCTATTGTTCCTTGGATGGTTATTCTGGATATAACCAAGTCCCTGTGGACTCCAAAGATCAGGAGAAGATGACCTTTACCTGTCATTTTGGGACATTCGCCTACTATCACATGCCCGTTGTGCAATGCACCTGCTACTTTTCAGTAATGCATGATCAGCATATTCTCTAATATGGTAGAGCAATTCTTGGAGATTTTCATGGATGGCTTCTTTTTCTTCGGTTCATCTTTTGAGAAGTGTCTGCATCGTCTCACTTTGGTTCTAGTGAGGTGCAAGGAGAAGAACCTGGTGCTTAATTGGGAGAAGTGTCATTTTATGGTGAAACAAGGTAATGTACTGGGGCACATCATATCTCACCAGGGGATTGAGGTTGACAAAGTAAAGGTGGATCTGATTTCCAACCTTCCACCCCCACATACGGTGAAGGAAATTTGATCTTTCTTAGGCCATGTAGGATTCTACAAGCAATTCATCTAGGATTTCAGCAAGATCGCTAGGCCCTTATGCAAGTTGTTGGAAAAAGAGACCCCGTTTATATTCGATGAGGAGTGTATGAAAGCTTTCGAGGCTTTGAAGAAGATTCTGACGTCTACACTAGTTATTCTGCCACCCAATTGGGGTATGCCTTTTGAAATTATATGTGATGTGTCGGATTATGCAGCTAAAACTATCATTTACTATGCGAGCAGAACTCTAAATGATGCACAACTCAATTACTTGACCACTGAGAAGGAGTTGTTGGCAATCATTTTTGTGCTAGACAAGTTTAGATCCTATTTGTTTGGATCTAAAATCATAATCTACTCGGATCACACAACATTGTAGTATCTTTTTTTCAAAAAGAGATGCTAAATCTCACCTTATTTGACAGATTTTGTTATTTAGGATTTTGACATAGAGATTGGGGATAAGAAAGGTTCCAAAAATGTGGTGGTGGATCATTTGTCTAGGTTGAATGTGGATTAAACCAAGGACGCCACTCCTATTTTTGAGACCTTTCTTGATGAGCAATTGATGCACATTGCTCACAATCTCTCACCATGGTTTGCGAACATAGTGAACTATCTTGTCACCGGCTAAATGCCTTTGCATTGGGGACAACAAGATAAGTCAAAAATTTTGTCCATGGTGAAGACCTTTTTCTAGGATGATGATGCGAACCTCAATGATATGCCGTTGAGACCCAACAACAATATTGGAATATAGACCCGAGAAAGCTAAAATTCAGATTTGATGACAAACTCCGACCCAACGTTTATAATTAAAACGTGAACCAAAGGTGTAATAGACCTCGACCCAACGTTTATAAATAAAACGCGAACCAAAGGTATAAGGTTACAAACCTCGACCCAACGTTTATAAATAAAACGTGAACCAAAAGTATAAAGTAACAAAACCTCAACCCAATGATTATAATTGAATCATGAACCAAAGGTATAAAATTTGAAGCATACAAGGAAGAATCCTTGATAAGTTCATAGTTCTTTGAAGAACCAATAGATGGAGCAAACCTCACATTTTAATTTTTATTTCATCCCCCTTACAATGAGTCCATGCTATTTATAAAGCATGGTTGAAATAAATACAAATTACAAAAGGAAAATAATAAAAGAATCCTAAAATTAAGGCGATTTGTCTTAAATTAGCAGCTCCTCCAAGAAAAGAAATCACCTATGGAATGTCTTGAATAAATATATCAATCAGCCAATCAATTGGTATGGAATTGGAAAGGTCTAAAATAGGGATGCCAATCAGTCATTTAATCTTTCTAATCAACCATCAATCAGCCAGCAATGGATCCTTTAATGATGCTTATTGATTCTCATCATTCCCTCTCTCTTCAAAAGGATTCGTCCTCGAATCATCGCCAACAACAAAAGGAAAAGGACACCAGAAAATACTTCTTTTTTTTGTGACGTCTCTCTTTTTTTCTTTTTCTTTTTTTTTTTTGGTGACGTTTCTCTTTTTTTTTTTTTTTTTTAACTTGGTGCATAATACAAAATAAAGACAAGGAATAAAGAATACAAAAGAAATAAGATAGGATGATAACAACAAACAAAAGGTAAAATGATAGTAAACCTGATTTTAGAGCCTAGGCTCTGATACCAAATGATGCGAACCTCAATGATATGCCATTGAGACCCAACAACAATATTGGAATATAGACCTCAGAAAGCTAAAATTCAGATTTGATGACAAACTCCGACCCAACATTTATAATTAAAACGCGAACCAAAGGTGTAATAGACCTCAACCAAACGTTTATAAATAAAACGCGAACCAAAGGTATAAGGTTACAAACCTCGACCCAATGTTTATAAATAAAAGCGTGAACCAAAAGTATAAAGTAACAAACCTCAAAATGATTATAATTGAATCAT